>JABSTQ010010302.1:0-342500 GCA_013358835.2 Ixodes persulcatus | reverse complement strand
GAAAATAATAATATGGTATCCTTACAATGGCTAAAAAAGGACTAAACAAAATTCAGTACGTTCGGTATATGATTGCCCTTTTTATTGTTCCTCAGTTAAACAATCGTCAATACGTGTACATATACTAACTGCTTTATTGCACTTTGTCCTGATAAAGAAATGATTTTTTTCTTTTCAGTTTTGGAGAATTGTTTTCGTAATGAATGTTTCAAAGATAGCCAAGGGCGTTGTGATGATTGCCCTGGTTGCTGCACTTTCGGGAAAGGCCGAAGCTTGGCACCACGAGCACAGTTTTATGCTTAAATACATGCAGGTAAGAAAAGTTAAATAATCATCTTGGCGCTTCGGGACAAACAATAAAAAATATGTTTGTTGTGCCTTTTTTAATTGTATGTGTCGGATGTACAAGTGCTACGTTCTAAGTCAAGCACAACTCTTGGCGAATTCCCGTGGTCAACCGTCGGCGAGTCCTTGCCGGTGGCACAGGCAACCAAAACCGCGCCAGCGGCGCACTACGTGACCCTCTCCACCCCAACACTAAGCGCCGGCAACTGGCGTTTTCCTTTGCCTGGGTAGCGCGTGAGCATTGAATTATAAATGTTTTGCCATGCCAGTTAAAGATACCACGTTCCTTTTCGATGTAATAATGATTATACTCTAACTAAACATTGGGCTTAGTTGACTGACGTTTTGCATACACGTTCCAAAATGCGACTTTGCCGCATCAGAACACAGGAGTGACACTCCGATCAAAGGGCAACGGAGAGGACGCGCGGGAAATTCGCGATTACGTCGCATCCAAGCGCGAGCCGTCCTTAGTTGAGGACTAGGGGAAACAGAAGTACGTGGGAGACTTTCGAGGGTAAACAAACATACGAGGTACGCAATGAGCCGACTAACTTGCACGCCGTATAAAACGATGTGTTGAACTATGTAAGAGCGCGGGGTACCCTAAAGTCTGGGTCACACTGCTCACACATCATTCAAAAGACAGTCCGCAAACACGAGTGACCGAGATATCCGTGGTTCGAATGCAGCGTGTCATGTTTTCTCCTTGAACTCATTGCCATGTGGCATTCAAAGCAGGGATCTCGCGGTGACTCGCGTTCGAATCTGTATGAAGACTGTCCTTTGTATGATGTATAAGCAGTATGAACCCGGCTTAAAGCCCCCTTTAGATAAGCAGTGAGGGCTTTGCCACTAAGCACGGGGCTAGCCTATCACTGTGGTTTGTGGTTCCCATCCAGAGCGTGACGAGGTTGAAAAACACGGTTTAATATAAAAACGGGATCTACGGAACTGCAGTGAACAATCGAAACGTCATGTTAATCCTCGCTGAGCAGACTGCGTTTTCGAAATAAACTGTCCTATAGCCTTCGTCAGTCGCACGTTGTATATGTTCTATTTAGGATTGAATTGGTTAGCCGTAAATGCGTCTATGGCGGTTTCGAATGTATATCTAGTTGGTATGAAGTGACCTACCTTGGTTGAAAAAGCGATCTCTGGCAAGGGATACACTCAAAGAATACTGCCCTTAGTAGTTGATAAGAAAAAGACGGCCCCAAAGATAGCTTAAAAAAAAAAAAAAGTTTCTCTTATTTATTTGCGACGCTGTCTCGGTTTCCTCAACTTCTCAGGGAAATATAGCTTGAATTTAGGTTTTATCATATTCCTCTCTATAATGGCCTACGGCCGACATTGCACAAAATAAAAAATAAATATGTAAATAAATAAACTGATCATACGCGCTCCATGGGCCTATTCCGATCTACTTGGAGAAAAAAGAAACGTATGCATTTTTAACTACAAAAATTTAAATGCATAAAACAACATCAAAGAAGGAAAAGCAAAAAACATTGTTGCTAGAGGTTTATTTTACGAAGTTTTCAAGATCTAGGGCAAAGCTTTTTAAATTGCCTAGTGTAAAGGAACCTCTTTACTGTTTTGGGGAAAAAATGAAAACGGGAAAAATTCGATTTGTGCATTATCTGCCAGATTTTTTTTTTAATTAATTTTTCTGTTTGCTTTTTTATTCGGAAGATGAGATTAATTATTTTACTGCGATAACAGTTAGTGAGACACTTGGCGGCTTTAGCGCCGGCGCGCCGATAACCGCGCTCTATATCGGAGCAGGTCATTTTCGGCACTCCGCCAAAAGATGCCGCATAGATGTCACGCCGCTGACCTCACACAGCGCATCATGTGACCTGTTACCTGGTGTCAGCTGACACCATGACGTAACATTGTCATGTCAAGTCAAGTTGCAGAGTGACGCCACGCGACTTAATGACGCTAGGTGACACCGTGGTTCACGTGATGTTATGACGTCACGTGACCCCCGTTATGAGCAGACATTACTCGACACTGAGATGCCATGTAACATTCAGCCGTCACATGACAATACGTCGTTACGGGATACTATGACGGCACGTAGAAACATAAACATGAAACTGCTGATAATAAAAACAATAAAAAAAAACATTTTTGCTAACTTTTCCAAAAAGGTTCTCGGGAGATGAAACGAATAAAGCTAGGTGGGTGTTAAGCCGGTGAAACCACGAGCATGAAATTGGGTGGAGCTACACGCTTCAAACTTGAGTGCGTGATTTCGGAAGTATTCTTCGGTGACCACAAGGTGGTGTTAGTTTGTGTCCAAAAACACAGCATAAGGCTTTCAGGCAGCCACACCTACGACAGGGAACAGTTCATGCATACGCATGCAGTTTCGTCGTTCCTTGGATTTTATACTTCGGCGCGATTTTCGAAGTATTTCTTCAATTACCACAAGGCAGTCCTAGTTTGTGTCCAATAAAAGTTTTTAACGAGTTCGCGAATGGCTCTCTACTTAACTCACTCTCATTGGTTCCAAAACACGATGGAATTTTATTCCGGTGTGTTACCCGGTTTAATAAGAAACGCCTACGTAGACTCCATGGTCCGCGCTCATTCACTACATCTGCTCTGAAATGACACCTTAGCGGCTTCGACGTCACACCTGAGTTATCGCAGAAGTAAGCATTTACAATATTAAGAATAATATTAATTCTTATTTGCACAGATTGCGATATCCACTCGGCAGCGTGTTAGGCTAGGCGGAAAGCTTGAGACCCTTACGAAGGTGCGCCTGTTATCCCGCCGGAAAGGAATACGGGAGAGGAAAGTACAAACACTCAAAACAGAGAGATACGCATACAAAAACGGGTAACAACACTGTGCCATTCCAAAGCAGAGCATCCCCCTCCCCTCCCCCCCCCCCCCCTTCGCGCACGCGTAGTTTACAAAATGTGCTTGCCCGCGGCCTGAAAACCACAGCTCAGGCCCAGAAAATGCTCGCAGCAGGGCAAACATGGGTAGTTACGTCCTTCCCCCCGCGAACATCAGTTTGCCATACCTTTTGCACAAATCTAGGGACTCGTTCCTGTCCTGCGGGAGAGGCTGACGCTTCTTCAGCTAAACAGAGAGGAGTTTCCCGATGGCTGCGGGAGCGGTGACAGGCCGTACCTTTTAATCTGAGTGTGCCTTTTAATCCGGTGCGCCTGTTCACACGTACAGCTGTAGACAGGCATGTGCCAGACAGTGAGCCGTCCAGCACGCGACACAACAGACGCATATAGGCGATGCGTCGTCGCTGTTCAAGGGATCGCCATCCCGCAATGTTCAATCGTGTTTCGTAATCTGTTTCGGCAGCACCTGCGGCGCGCGTACATAAAGTTCTGGTTCCTCTTCTTTGGACACTCTCAATGCGAGTAGCAAGGTGCTGCTGCGATGGAGACCACACCGCGCTGCAGTATTCCAACATAGGCAGCACTATCGACGCGTACCATATGCGAAAAGCCAAAGGGCCACATGGCTTGGACACGCGGGAGACAAAACCCATAGTGCGGCGAGCCTTTGCAACAACACTAGCCACGGGAGCAGAGAAGTCAAGTGTTCGCGTGAAGGTGACACCGAGTATGGTTAGAATGTCGTTCACGGCCAGCGGGATACCGTGGAGACTGTATGTGGGGGCCTCCACCTAATGCTTACTGCTAAAGCGCAACACAGAGCTTTTAGCAGGGCTCAGGCACAGAGAGTTCTGTGATGCCCAGGAACCAATCTTGATGACGTAGTCCTACAGTTTGTGGTGCGTGGCAGGTGAAACTAGTGGGGCCAAGATTACGCTACAATACGGGTAACGTAAGTGTTTACTAATGTTTTTAACAATATTTGTAAATATCGAAACAACGCAATCATGGTATAGCTTTTGTGTGTGTGTATGTGTGTGCGTGTGTGTGCGTGTGCGTGTGTGTGCGTGCGTGTGTGTGTGTGTTTGCGTTTGCGTGCAATCTAAAAGTACAAATATGATTAATCAATTTACGGTGTAGTGAACATTTCTGCTTTGTATTTTAGGCTATACTAAATATTCAGATCTCGTGATAACTTATTTCTTTAGAGCGTTTTATTATAACCTATGACTCAAGCTGTAAACAAAATTGATCGAATATTACAATATCAGTTCCCTGTATTCAAAGCCAAAAAGCCAGAGAACACATATATTTGGGTTGTTCTTTTAGCTCAGGTTATAAGTTCTCGACAGCCCCTTTCCCTTGTTACTTTAGTTCAAAAATCTCCATGGAAACTTTGGCCGCCCCTAACACTCACGTCCGTTATTTTCAAGGAATTGGTCTATACTCCAGTCCTGCTGTACCAATGCTACCGGAACGGAACAACCATAGAGCCAAGATCTGCAAGAAATGTGACAATCCTCTTCGATGGCTTAGGTAAAAGGGAGGGATCTGTTGACGCTACCATACTCTATGCAGAAAGAGGGACTGGTCGTGTCACCAGGTAAGACCGGGGTCAGGGTGGCTGGCATGCTCTAAAAGCGATCCATTCTAAACTTACCACAGACTCAGGTTTTTTCTATCATTGTGGAGGTTTTTTTAATAGTTTTTTTTTTTTAAACGGCGTTGCAACTGTCCCTAAAGAAGGACGTCTTTCTAGAAATATCGAAACTTGTACGGAAAGCATTACAAGTAATTAACGCGTCAATTTTATCTAGTTACTTTTTTTTTGTTTACGATGTGACGCCTTCTTTTGGTTTTTCGAGAAAAGGAATGAGTGACCTATTTTCGTTCCTTCCTGGTGGAGCAACCAGTACTGCTATTTAGTTACATCTGGGGAGGAACGTCTACAACACAAGTTCCTTCATGTGGTTTTCTCCCCAACTCGAGCCTGTGACTTTCATGGCAAAGAAAAAACACCAAGAAAATTTTAAAAAGATGCACATGAATGCGTTAAAAATAGGCATCATTTACGACAGAAGACGTTGGGAGGCGGCAACTGCTTGAGAAAATAGATGCATTCAGTGTAACGAGAAAGTAACTGGTTAATTTGGTGTTCAAGTAAAGCGTTCTTTTACAGCGGAGCTGTTAAGGCTAGTTTCTCCAGGATCGTGTCCCCCGCAAAGAAATGAAGACACCGAACTCTGGACACCTACCGCCATCTATGAGCGACGGCGGCAAGCCACGTATCTGGTTGCCGCCGTCGCTCATAGTTGGCGGCAGCCTTTCCACTCTGGCTTGCCGACTTGCGGCCGGCCATTACTTTCCATTGTACAGCTCCGCTGGTCTTCTTCTTAACCAGGGTGGAAAGGCTGAAAGTTTTTTTAATCCCACTTACGAGTAATGTATTTAACTACTATTTGATTGAGTATCAAGCAGCGGTATATAGTTACTTCCTTCAGTAACGTGTACATGTCTGGATGCAAATCTTCGAGTTTTTATGTCGGGTAATTGTTATAATTTCGGTAGCCATGTTCCTTTATTCCTTTTGAATGCACTTTATACGGTAATAAGGGCAATAGCGCATTCTAGTTAGTGAACGGCCTTACATATAAAACCTCAAAACAAAAAAAAAAAGGGACAACACAAGACGTGATTGTGTTGTCCCTTTTTCTTTTTGGTTGCTTTTTCTCTTTGTATCGGGGTTTTATAAGTATACTGTGTTTGGGATGACCCTGTACAGTGGTATGCATAATTACTTCTGCATGAAGCATAGTATATTTAAAGGAGTGCTTACTGGTAAATATATATATATTTTAAACAAAACAGTTCCCAGATAATTTTATTCTAAATATTCGAAACTGAGCTCAAGTTGAATATGCACATATGAGGATATCCAAAGCGTTTAGTAAGCCAAACAGTAAATCTTTATTGTCGGAGCATAAAAACTAGGATTTTATACTTGATTAACGGATGGTCCAGGAGCTTTCTTTAAAAACGCCAAATTATGTTACAGTTTCCGGTTGCTTGATCTTTGCCTCTTTGCCTGCGATGGGAGTGACGCAGAATTCAAACCTTGATTCCTTACTGTTTTTTGTTTTTGTTTGCAACTTTGTGTTCTATGTTATAAAACACTCTCTAGTTAATACGATTAGACATATGTCTAAATTGTTTCAGCAGATATACCCGATTGCTGATTTGACTCTGCTGAAAGGAAATATTTTTTAATGATTTATATCAGACAGCTTACGTTTAAGCACATGTAATACTCAAGTAACGTAATCCAGAAAGTGAATAACGTTATATTCGCTTTGTCTTATTAAAAATCTGTTCATCAGCGAGTCACGCAAGCGCGGGATCTAGCAGTGCTCGTAAACGATCAACTGTTTGTTTTGCTTTTGTTTTTCATGTAAGCTCGGCAATTATATTTACTCGCTGCTTACGTCGGTAATAAGTACTCGTCTATTTGTCTTGTTTAATACTTATCTTCGGAATATGAGATTTCAAAGCATGCACTTTCGCTCCGGATTTAAAATCGCAAGCGTTACTAGGATCATTTTTTTTAATACTCCCGCGACTACAGGCGTTGAGAAAAGCGCTTTTTGCGTCTTTTCTACGGAAAACAATTCATCCCAAAGTGTAATAAATATTTAATCTTATGTTAGCTAGTTATGCCTTTACACATTGTTATGTTACTGAAACCATACTCATAAATTAATAGAAAACCTTACTCTTCTTTCTTCAATACACATTCATGTTTCCGTAGGAAAACAAATAGAAAAGTCAGGCTATGCAACCCAGGTCTTTGGAACCAATGTCACAAACTTCAAAGGTTTTGAAGAAGCAGATTCCTAACGATGATATTGATGGCCCACCGCTGTCTTCCTAAACATAGAGTTTAATGTACGCTAGAAGTTCATCTGAAGCTAGCGTGGTGTTGCAAATTGAAGCAGACAGTAACCAGTCGAAAACTGACTTCCGGTAATGCATTTTTATGGAAAAAATCGAGTGCATTTTTTCGCTGCGCATGACTATAACGTAGTAATTAGCTTGGAACATTTCTCAATCATGTAAGTGAAAATATTTGTCCGTTATAACGTTTTTGCTTAAATTCATGGCATTAAACAGAATGCAAAACAGCTTCATACGTGCATTTCTCTGCACTTCCGGATATTGTTAGCGCGAGCACGGCGTCGGCACTGTTCCGCATGGGGAATTTACGTTGTTTTACGTGCCGAACGAACAAAGGACCTCTTGACAACCAAGAGAGATTCCAGAACAAGGCACTAACACTGGATGAGTAACTCCCTGTGCATGTAGACGATCAAACTACAGTGAAGGTGAAGTAAATATAGTACGATTTACAACAAATCAATATTGCTTTAGCTCGTGCACGTGTGCGATGATGCATGTTCCGTGCTCAAAATATCACCTGCACGCTCAAAATCTTCAAAAATAGTAAATAGCCAGAAAACCTAGGACTCGATAAAAGCTGCCCGGCAATGAAAATAATACAAAGAGACACCTTTTCTAGCCCACGCACTTTATTATTTACGATTTGGATGTCTATAACCGCTCGTAAAGATGCACAACGGGATCATTTTCATACAGTGAAAGGACTGGCATATTAGCAATATATAAGCGTCACCGGAAGGCTGGCGAACCGTGATCACACTCAACATTCCTTTCGATTGTTCATTTGCTTAGAATCGTCGCTCGTTTTTACACACCTGCGGTGGAACACATGATTCGGACCTTAGATATGGCGAAGTTTAATATCGTTCGCAGAAAAATAAAATTATTCTTACTAAAGCAATTAGACTCTTACGATGTTAACAAAGGTACGTACTTTTCGGTACAACCTAAAAGAACGAAAGTGGACAACGTTATTTTCAAGCGAACAGATCACATACTCGTGCGTTTTCCAAGAGGAATGCACAGGAGCACCGCAGTTGTAGTCTGGTTGGTGTCTGCTTCAATTTGCCTCCCGGAAGTCGCATAGACACTAGCGCCAGTTGGACCGCAAACGGACATTATAATCACTCTATATTTTAATCGAGATATTTATGAACATGTAGTACATGCATGTGTGTATGTACTGAAAACACTTTCGCGTAAAGTACCTCAGTCATTGTAAAATACATAAAATTAAAGAAACTAACATTAAATACCATTTTCATAGTTCATATTCGGCTGGGCCTCGTGTATAGTGAATGGGTCGAAGGGCGCTCGGTGTCAGGAGTTAGCGCCGTCCAAGTGTGATGACGTCGCGTGGAGATAGAGGGCGCTGTTCACAGCACATTATGTAATCATTCGAGGTAGTATTTACATATGCAGCTTTGTCATAGTGTCCTGCTATTAATATGTCACGCAAGTATCGAGAACAAAAAAAAAATGCGACACTAGTTTTCACCTTTATATTTCAGAGAAAAAGCTCACCTGAAATACCACCACAGTACCGATACGGTCACCTTCGACACCGCAGGAGGTAATAAAAATATTTAAGTTACAGCCTATTCGTGTTTTTTTTTTTTTTTTTGGTACGGTGTTCATAAACTGGTGGCATGGTAAAGTTGTATACGGTAGATCGTAGAATCGTATGGTAGAATTTATTTTTACGTGACTGATTGAAGTCACAATATACTTAATACCAACTGCTTTAGTATTGCTTTACTTATATCTTACTAAAATGAGGTGGTCATTGTTTGTTTGTTTTTTGTTTTTTTCCTTTTTTGCGATTCTCAGTTTACAGATGATTCATGTTTTACTGCGATAACGAAATGATCTCTTATCAGTCATTTGATTTTTTCGGGGATAAGGTTTACGCCAAGGAAAGCGAAGCTGACATGATGCGATACACGTTAATAAATGCGGTCTCCAAATGCACTATTTTTTAAAGAAAACACATTATATTCAATTGCGTACCTTCATAAATATTCCAGTAGCCTTTGTGTTTATAATGACATCGTATCTCTAAATCGTGTTCGAGCTACCATAGGCTTCCAATTGCAGCCATTAAAAAAATAAAGCCGGATAGAATCAAATAATGTGCAGAAGGTGGACGATTTCCATTTTGCTCTTGGTACTACATGTGAGTGTGAGACGTCCATAATAAAAGAATCTCGTATTTGGTTTATAAAAAAAACTGAAAGGGTTTCAATATTTCGGTGATCTGTAATTCATTTCTAAAGTGTTCTACAGCCACGCCATACATATGAGCTATTAGAAAAAGCGTGTGGCGTGCTCTTAGTCTGGTGTATGTTAAGCTCTCCAAGGATGAAATAAAAAAAAATGTGTTCAATTTCTTTAATCTAAATACCTTCTCTTTTTCAGGAAGAGAATCAGAGGTGGTCCTCCTTGAGTTTGACGGCTACAAGGCTCACTACATAAGTAAGAAAACCTGTCGCCCATTATATTATATTTTGTATACATGACACAGATAAAAATACCTATTTAATTTAAAGTTTTAACAAAACAAAACATAGAATTTTTTTTGTCGAAAAATACTATTGTTTTGTGCCGTTCCACATAATGTTAAAAAACGCGTGCAAGATTCGAAGATTCATATTCATTTTTATTTTACTATATAACTGTGGCGTTAAGTTAGTATAATATACTGTGACTCACCGGTTCAACACTTTGGTGTAATTATAGCGTCAAAAGGTGCGAAAGTTTGGACTATATTCTTTATATCGTAACTTCTACGCACCTCTGTCAAAAGAAAAGAGAGCGGTGTAGTGCCGCAAGATGTTGTAAACAATTTATATTCCCAATTTTAATATTCTCAATGCTAATAAATCTAGAAAGCTCTGCTGGTGCATCAGCTTTCGAAATACCAAATAATATCGTGGGGATCGATGGTCGAGTGTGTCAGTTCCATAGATCTATTGGAATGTACGCTAGAGGTTCAGCTGGCGCCAGTGTGCAATTTCAAATTGATGCAGACGGCAGTCTAAAATGGAATTCCGACAATTCATTTCCAAGGGAAAAGTTTGGTGTGTTTTCTTTCTGCGCTTAATTATTCGAGCAAATATTACGAAGCATTCCTTTGTAATATGTAGCTTGAAACATTTCTTTGTCGTGAAAATGAAAATATTGGTCGGTTGTAATTTGTTTCAATTATTCGTGGCCTTAAGCATTGCGCTAAATTATACTCATTCATGCACTTGAGTACACTGCCCGACATTGTTGGTGCAAACATGGCATTGGCGCTTTTCTGCTTGAGGATTTACGTCCAAAATAATAAAGGGCATCTCGTAAATTAAGAAAGACGTCAACAACTACGCACTAACCCTGGATAAGTATTTACTTATCCAGGGTTAGATAAAGATAAATTGAAAGTCAAGTAATCAGTGCGATTAATATTCGATTTATTTTATTTGCTCATGTATAGGTGCAAACGGAATTTTGTTCTAGCGTTCGAAACATCATATTTGCATGCTCGGAAACTTTGAAACTGGGAGAGAACCATAAAACTCTTATCGCCTAATAAAATCAATAAAATAATAAAAAAAGAAAACTGATTTTACAGTCCCCGGGCTTCTACTGCTTTAATAGTGTTTAACCGCTCGTAAATGAGGGCCGTTTTAGTGGCGCATAAATCTCCGAGATTATCAATATAAGTGACATCGCGATGTCGGCGCTCCTTGAACAAGCTCTACGTCCTTTTCTCTTGCTAATCTTGCTTAGATTCGTCGCTGTTTTTAGACACCTGTTGTGGAACATAGAACTGGGCCCGGAATACTGGGAAGTTAAATATCGCCCACTTATCAAAAACAAAACACTAACTAAAGCAATTGCACTTTTACAATGTCATTAAAGTTACCTACCATTCACAACAACCAGAGTAACAAAAGTAATTTCTGATATTATCCGGCAAACAAAAAAACACCGCTTGCGCATTTTTTTTAATCTTTATGGGGCTGCACAGGTGCAGCGCAAAAGTAGACTGGTTGATATCTGCGTCAATTTGAAACCAGAAATCCCGTAGATGCTAGCGCCAGTTCAACCCTTAGCCTACAGTATAATTGCTCTATGATCAGCGCGCCGCAGCTCGGAGCCCATGGAACAATAGACCCTTTCCGAAATTCAGTGCCATCTGGTGGTTCATAAATCAGTTTAGATTTTGCCATATCAATGGCGGAAATGAACTTGTAGTGGCACCGTCACTTTCGCAAGTCAACGGCTAGCGAGGAATTGTTCAGTGTGAGTTCTTTCTCGATCACTTTCAGTTCGATGGTGACCAAGAACCTGTATTCAGAACAAAGCTCCAACCCACTCAGATGCCTCGAGAAAATTATATACAACAAAGTGCCTTAAAGCCGATTGTGTGCCGCCCACAGATTGACTGAATCTGAGTTATTATAAATGAACGCCTACGTAGCTCTTGTGTTCCATTCCTACATCGCGCCGTACTGACCCCTCGAATGTACAGGCTGTCACAAAACAAAATTTACAGTTTTTTTTTTGCCGCAAAAATAAACTAGGCATCGCCGAACGCTCATTTTTCGTCCAAAAGTAGCGCTAGAGGTCACAACCAGATGCCCAAGTTTCAGCCCAATCCGATACCTTATTCAAAAGTTATGCGTGATTTTCTGAAAATTTTAATGTCAAAATGGCGGCCGACGGAGTTTTTGAATACATGGGGCTCTTTGGCACCAGAAACCAAAAAGGGGCGAAAATGGGCTCCCCTTTTCCATTGAAATTTTCAGAAAATCACTTATAACTTTTGATTCAGTTATCGGATCGGGCTGAAACTTTGGCATCTGGTTGTGACCTCTAGGGCTACCTTTGGGCGGAGAATGAGCGTTCGGCGATGCCTAGTTTATTTTTGCGGTAAAAAAATCCCTGTAATTTTCTTTTGTGACACCCTGTACAGGCCTCGCAACATCCGCTTAGGAGCATCTTCAACGTCTTCCTTTATAAGTCACTAGAAGGCTGCCATTGGTATGGCACAGATGTCGTTCCACAGATGATGATAGTGATCAAAGTGGCCGGACTGAATTTCGGAAAGGGTCTGTTGCGCTGCCGAACACAAGGATCCTGGATTCAGTCCCACCACTGCCCGGTTCAATATGGATGAGCGTCGCACCGGCGTGCAGTGCTGCAATTGCGAAATTTCTCAACTACAGCGTACCCCATTGTCGCCTTACCTCAAAGGCAGAACAAACTTACACTGTCTAAACATGAACGATTTTGCTTTTTGGATGATTTTTTTACTGGCATGTGGTCGTGCACCACTACGGCGTGATACACGCTAAAGACTCCAGGCTAGCAGTGGTACTTCACTGGCTAAATTTCTGAGCTGACGCGGAGAGACCAGAAAACCCACTGGAGCTGTCGAACGTCGCACTGTCGAACCAAACACACAATACAATTACTTTTCAAATTTCATAGCTGCTGTATCGCTACTCAAATATAAATGCACCCGTTTTCTACGCGAGTTTACTACGATTGATCGAAGGCCATTTTATAGAAGCACGTTTTATGGAACGGGCACGTTTCAACAAAGCTCGGTTTAGATAAAGCAGAGTCTAAGTTTGGAGAAATGTTGTATATCGAAAAGGGACACTGCTTAAAAAAAGGCTCCCCTACTTTGCGCATGTGTCACTGGAGCGCATGTTAACCTACCCGGCCACCCACGCTTACGCCGCTTCGCCGCGACAGTCTGCGGCGGCTCATTACAAAACTGTTAACCTTGGCCGAATTCACTATACTTTGTTTCACTTTATCTGCGAGCGAAGCCAAAGCTAGAAGCGCGAGACCAGCGCTTTTTGCATTTCTCCCCAGCTCGCGCGCTCGAGCAAAGCCTAAACGCACGGAGCTTCCGTGCTCGCGCTTCCAGTTTTGCCTTCGCTCGCACATAAGGTGAAACGAAGTATAATAAAAGGCAGGATGTTCTTTTTTGTTGTTGTTGTTTTTTTGTTGTTGTTTTTTTTTGGGGGGGGGGGGTATATATGCGTTTTAAAAAACTGCGCGCCCTGTACAGGTGAGTTATAAGGAAATCGTCACGATAAGTTAAACATTTAAATAAGGTTGGTCCTATACCACCTTTGAATTAGTAAAAAACAAACCGGAGGCATGCGGATCAGAGAAGCTCGTTTCAGCAAACGCCGTTTTACCGACTCCAGTTTATCGAATCGCCTCATAGAGAAGCTCAGTTTAGAAAACAAAATGGTGATAAGCCTCCTTTTAACGAATGCGGCCAACCGGGAAGCGGCGTTTACGGTTAGCATTTTTGCAATGAGCCACCGCAGACAATAGCTGTGAAGCAGCGTAAACGGAGAAGAGAGAGGGGGGGGGGGGGTTAACACGTACGCGCCCTAGTGATACACTAGCGAAGTTTTGGAGCCCTTTTTAAGTAGCGTCTCATTTTAGATAAACGGCATTTCTCTAAACTGAGGCTCCGCTTTCTCTAAAGCGAGCTTCGATAAAACGAGACCGTTCTCTAAAACGTCTTTCGGTGAAATGGTGTTCGATCAACCGTAGTGAACACTAAACAAATATATGGTTCCAGCTAGAAACTTGCTTAGTGTAATCTAAAACTATCTCATCAGTCAGTTCTAGATGCTCTTGGGAAGTGCCGGCTTGAGTTAAAGTTACCGCTGGTGCAAGATGCGCAAGGCTAGCGGTAAAAAAACAAGAATTTCAAGAGACGGAAAAACCGCGCTGGTGCGTTTTCAAAGCTCCAAGTTTGAGCCTGTGCCACGAGTGGCAACTTTCGCCTAAAACCGCACCAAGTCGTCTTTCGTAAATCGAGTGATTTAGTGCTTTTCAATGACGCTCAGCAAGTTTGTAATTGTAACCATTATATATCTTCACTGATTGAAAGGTTAGTTAACAAGTTTTTGTTGATTAGCGACTAATAGTGACGATCGACTACCAATTTTATATCCCCCGCACCGTATAACGAATCTACAAAACCTGTATTAGCGTAGTTTTCATGGCTTTTTTTTAACACTCTGTGAAGCTTAAAAATAATTTCTGTATAGATGTATATGATTATCGTAGGTGAAACTGTCGAAGGAAGAGCCCCTGTTGCCAAGATCTACGACGTGGATATCCGCTGTACCAACGCCCAAGAGCTGTACAAGAAGGTATGTCCACATGAATGTAACATGAGGGCCACGAGGAACTTCTATGTCTAGATTCGACGCCGTCTTCGAGGAAGTAAACTCTCGTTCTCGACGCTCGTTGCTGTCGTACATTGTAGACAGTGGATGCACCCTCAAATAAAGTGACATGCAAGCCCAAATGTCTGTGGGTGCTTAATTAGTTATGCAGAACGAAAGACTCGATCGCTGAATAAGATGAAATTACATTGGTTTCCCCAAAATAAACGAACATTAACAACAAAACGAGATTACAATTTTTTGGTTTATAGTCATGTGAGATTAATACGACAATGTAATGTGAGATATGACACGTGCGGCGCAGAGAAAAATACAACTACTTCGAGCCGGATTCGAACCATGGCCCTACGGATAATCGAGAAACCTCGACTAGAGTTCACCCCTCTACCAAATGTGGGAGCTCTCCACAGATTTGACTTATTTCCAGACGTGATGATATACTTTGTATATGCACTGAGAAATATTGAACCGATTGATAAGATGTAATACCTAGCATATCAAAAACATTGGCATTGAATTTCGTCTGACGAGTCCTGTAATATCCCTTACAAAAAAATTAAACGAGTTTCTATTATTAGTTCAAAGGATTCACACAATACACCCTGTTGTTTCTAATGAAATCCTATTGGTGTTTCATGTGTTCCTATGGAAACATCACAGAATATTTGCCACTGCGTTTGAGTTTTTTTTTCTTTTTTTGTAACTGTATTTCAAAAGAAGTTTTGGCAACTGTGTTAACAAAAAAGATTGCATCTGCAATTTGTTGGAACATTTTGTTTCTGTAATCACTAAATACGCCAAATACAGCCTACAAGTGCACGTACATGTGGGCGGCGGCGTACGCAGGATCCTTTTTCTCAAAGGGGGGGGGGGGGGGGGGGGGGGAGCAGAGTGAAATAGTTTTTTGCCATTCGCATAGAACAACTTTTAGGTTTTTTCTTTCACGACAAAGAAGTCATTTTCATTTTTACAGTATATATACAAATATGCGCCTGTCATATTCTTCGGCTTTCTGGGCAGTTCCTTGTTGAAGATTCTCTCCTGCTGCACTCCCGATGTTTCCCGAAGTGTTCAGTGGCTGCTCCTTCTGAGCATCAACTTTCCGCGGATTCCACCACGATACGTCCGGCGGTGTCCTTTTCGTTGCCATATTACGGCAGAGTCCGTCGTCCAATATGCACGCTTCTGGAAATCGTACAAATGTGTAGGAAGAAGGATATACAAATTTCGTGCTGGAAATATTCGAGCCATATGCACACGTCGCAGTGACGGTTTGCAACTGAAACTTCAGCGGCGCCATCTCGGCCTGAAGCGAGCGGCAGAGTTCGGGAGAAGGCAAAAATCAGAGAAGGCCTAGAGTGGCGCCGACACTTTGAAGTTTGCAAGCTAACGCTTTTACCCGCCCCATACAGTACGAAGAAAGCAGTATTGTGCTTGTAACACCAACCACCTCTACAAGAAAAAAGGGCACATACACGGTATTACAAAGAGCAACTTGTTCTTTTAGGTGGCGCTACGCGTATCTGTTTCGCTCGTCTGAATGACAGCTGGCGCCGTGATTTCTTTATTGATTCAGACCGCCATATAGTGCGAGGTTACGTGACCAAAAATACAGCGGTAGTGTCAAAGTGTGGACACATGTCTCTCCCGGCACCGGCAGCACTAACACACACGCGATAGACAAAAGCAGCATATCGCATTTACTGTCCCATGCGGAAGAGAGGCGTCCCAGGTGTCCAGCCAGAGTTGCGAAACAAAGACGAATCGGTACTCCGCCTCAAACATTAAACTCCACACACGTCCCAAAGGGGGACGTGCGTGGAGTTTCCCAAGGGTCATGCTGAAGCATTCCCTAAGAATCCACCGATGGATATTCCTGTAATTTTGTTCACCCTGTAGCGAGCTTTGGTTTAAGTAAACTACATTTATATTTACAATATTTACAAATGGTTATTAGTTCCAATGCAGGAGCCGACCAGCGTAGAACGTCAATGCACCACGTCACCCCGAATCTACTTGTCTCGTGGCCACCCGTCACGGATCGCGAGCTGCCAAAACGCACCGTTCTCGCTGTCGTTTCTATTGTCACTGTAGCTCGGGGGCTAAAACCCCTTTTCTGTATTCTGCTTGTCCGAGTACGTCGACTCCCTGGATACGGTCATCCACATAGTCACGGACGGCAGGCAGAGGAACGGTTAGTGTAGTAGGAAACGGAACGTTTAGTAGAGGCAAACTTATGCCCAAAACAGAAATATAATTAGGTAGTGTCCCAGGCGTCAAAGGTCGCCGGAGTAGCCCAATCGAGCGCAAGAGCGAGACTGTCCTCGGACCGCCACGCGGATCCTCTTTTCTACCCGCGTGGGTTTCTGGAACATTCGGCACAGAACGTTCGGCGCGTAGAACATTCGTACCTCGATCAGACGACAAGGTTCTCGAACTTACGAGAACACTAAATTGAAAGAATAAATAAAAACAATGTGTGCTTCCAAAATCGAACTTTGGGCCTCTGCGCGAGAGCCAAGCACAATCCCCATTCCGCCACGCACGCTTTTTGTTTTTTTTTATTGCATAATGAAAGCACCATCGGACCGACTACATCAAAACACTCTACCAGTCTTTTGTAGAGTACATTTAAAGCTTCCCATTTCAATGAGTGGTTCGCAAAGGTCGAGCCACTCGGGTTGGGTATTCCGGTTTGAAAACACACTTTCCACCTGCTTACCCAGATTAAAAAAAATAAAATCGCACTTCCTTCTCATTAGAGTCGGCATAGCGGACCGCCATGCGCAACCTCCTGGTATTACACAAGCCTAATAACATAAGCATGTCGTACGGAACTCCATCATAATTACTTACATTCAAAAACCGCATGCCAGATGGGGTAATGCAACACTGTTTTTTTTAGCGTCCCCCCCCCCCCCCCCAAAGAAAAAAAAAAACAGTTTCCTAGCAAAATATCAATGCATGTTCGATGGTCTCGGGGTTCATACATAAAACCCAATCAACTGACCATGACACATCATTACCCTTGGCTTGAAGCCACACTTTGACAGGCAACGTGGTAGAGTGTAATTTAAAAAAGAAAGTTTTTACTGAAGTGTTTTTACTAAATACACGGACTCAACTCTCCTACGTCACGCCGCGGTGGTGGCGCGTCGATCGCACTTCCGGTCTGGGGTGGTGGGCAGAAGTCGCCGTGCGAGACATGCATTCCTGTGTTCTCTCGGAAGAAACCAGACAAAAAACCTGCCTTCTCGTCAAAATGCTGTGACGGGGCTACGTATACCAAGAGAGCCTGGAAAGGTTTGAAGATCAGTTTTCATGTGTTTCTGCCCCCTCCGTTCGTCCGAGCACGTGGATAGTAGCCGTGAAAAGGGCAAAGCAGACGCTGTCAAACTACGATTGGTTGTGCGGGCAACACTTCGTGGTCGCCAGATGTATTTGTTTTGTTCCACCATGAACGAGAGAAAACTGCCAAGTTGTCCGGACCACCCACGGGCTCAGTGCGTCTTCAAATTCACACGGCCGCCTGATCGTTCGAACTTTCGTCTGCTCTTTCAAACTTGTCCGCTTTTTGTCGTCTGCTCGTTCAAACAAAAGCGGCCCGTAGACCAAACTTTGACCCGGTGATTGCAATAAGAAGCAATTGCAGGCCTCAAGAGACTTAAGTAGGCTTAGTGTAAACAGTAGATACAAGATGTTGATCATTGATACCAGTGGCCATCACCGACTTGTTACGCTTGGTCTGTTCCCGCTTCCAATTTTCAGTATTGACGTCGATCATCGCCGCTACCTTCTACACTTTTGCAGCACGAGTGACGTTGCCACCGAAAATAGCTAGAAGAATCTCATCATGGTTTTGACGTCCATTCTGCGGCGTTCATGCGAATGAATCGCTGCGCGTCCAATTTTTTTCGCAAAGTTTAGCGGCGTAACGAGCCTTGATAATTTCGCTCAGGCGATTGAAGTGGTAAGACATTGCTATGAGGATGTAGAATCGACAATTCCAACGCAAAAAAGAGTACGCATACTCACAAAGTACGCCGACAACGTGACATTCTAATGGTTTGTTGACGCGGGACGCGGTGCTTGCCCGCACTCCATTGCGCATGCGTTCGAACTGTCGTATGCTCTTTCAAACTTGTCTGCTTTTTGTCGTCAGCTCGTTCAAACGACAGCGGCCCGTAAACCAAACGTTGACCCGGTAATTTCTCTAAGAACTATGTGCAGGCCTCAAAACACTTTTGAAGGTTGGTTGGGGTAAGTAGGCTAAGTGTAAACAGTAGATACAAGAAGATGTTGATCATTGTTACCAGTGGCCGTCACCGACTTGTAATGCCCGATTCTACTCTGCGGTTTTCAGTATCGACGTCCACAATATCAGCTACGGTTCAAGCTTTTGCAGCCCAAGCGACGTCGCGACTGAAGATAACGAGCAGAATCTCATCGTGGGAGTCAGGCTTTAGCGCCCATTCTGCGGCGTCCACGTGAAATGAATCGCCGCACGTCACACTATTCACGCAAAGTTTTGCCTCGTTAATTTTGCTGAAGCCGCTCAAGTAGTCAGACATTGTTAGGAGGACGTAGCATCAACAATTCCAACGCAAAAAAGAGCACGAGGGCTCCCACCAACGCCGACAACAACGCAATTCAATGGTTTGTTTATGGGCGACGGCGGGCTTCTTGCCCACCGTCCACCGCGCCTGCGCGGCGCCGGTGGCGTCCGCTAGGGGCGCTCCGGTTTGTTTGTAAACATGAGTTGGTGCATAATCATCCTTTTTACTCGCTTGAACACAAACTGGCCCCCACTAGGAACGACACGTTTATACAGGGGGATTGGAAAAAAACTGGTCAACAAATTGCGTGTAAGCTTTTTCTTACTGACACCAGAGTCCAGACAAGTATTCAAAAGAAAAACGGGCAGACCAGAACTGCATCGACCACCTCCTTCTTATATCCAATTAAACTTTTATGTTCGCCGCCATGGGACGAAACTAGAAAAAAAAAAGGCAAATAAGGTGACATATTTGTTTGAAAGAACGTTCTAATGAAGAAATATGCTCTTGGTCCCGCCGAAAAAAACAATTGTGAAACCAACTGCTTGACAAACAAATGCGAGAGCCCCAGTTTTCCATCGCGTACATGGTGGAAGAGGTTATCTCATCTCATCCGCACAAATTCAGATCTCCAAATAAACTTTGCAAAGACGCGATTAAATTTCTGAACATTCACGCACGCGCAATGGATGACCTGCAGTACGCACCAAAGCTATGCATTCAAAACACTTTCAGCATTTCTACTCTGGTGAAGAAGGAAGACCAGCGAAGCTGTGCTATGGTGGGAATGAGGTATTTATAAACGTAAGAATTAAGGTGTGTGGGAGCCACTGATTTCCTCCCCCGAGAAGGTGTAAGCCGCGGACGTTCCAGGCGGAGTCGGCTGACTTCGGGCCTCGTCGCTCCGCGTCGTGTCGGGGAGATAGCGCCACCATGCTGGCCTACTCTCTCGCACTCCTCCGCGCGTCTCCCGTTTTTGGCGGATCAGCGTCGCGGGGTAGAGTCGGACCTGCCCTCCGAGTGGACGGCCGTGTGGTCGAGGAGTCCTGGATTGGACTCCGGGCGACGGGTCAAGTCGCGGCGCACGAGCTCGTCCGACCGCCAATGATTCGACGCTAGCATTCCTTCTGGCTGACAGTCGGCGTCCCCTCCCCCTAGTGGACGTCAGTCTGCCGAGAGCCTTGGCCCCGAACTACAGCGACGAAGGGTAGCGGCGTGAGCTCTACCCACCGGCGATGACACCGCTCGCAATTACCACTTTGGTTCTCAGGTCGGCGGGCGCTGTGGGCACACTGTGTCCCCGGCTCGCTTGACCGCAGTGTCTTTTTGGGGACCTCTGGTACTCAATAAACGCTGTTGGATACCGGGATCATCGTTGTTGGCATGGCGTTGGCGAACCCGGCGCGACGACCGCCCTCGCTGGTAGCCGTCGGTCGCGCGGTGGGACGGGCATCCGATTTCCCTTTGAGCACCGGTCCCCGGGCGTAAAAGGTACGTAATCTAGCTTGCATATTCCCCACAGGTGTGAATGGGTATTTGGTTATTTGAATGATTAAAAAATCAGACATATATATATAACTATCCGGGGTTGTTATTTATGCGCTCGTCCCGTGTTTTTCTTCTTCGTACTCATCCGTTTTTCGCGCTGTTTCCTACGATGAATTCTATCCAACTCGCCCAACTATCCATTCTTCTATAATAGCTGGAAAGGGTGCCGCCATCTTTAAGCAACGTTGGCAACCAGACTGGTTGTCTCGTTGCCGCTGTCGCTCATAGATGGCGATAGCTGTTTGGAAGCGGACACGAAACTGGGGAAACTAGTTAACTAGTTTCCCCTTGTACATCATGGAGAAACTAGCCCTTAATACCTCCGCTGTAAAAAGATATTGCAGAATGTCGCTCTAGCGAAAATAAACAGTTCACGCTTCTTCCAGCGGGAAGCGCTCCTGTCTAGGTCGGTGGCGACCCCCGACCAGTAGGGCTCCAAAAACCGCGGAACTTGCTCAGATTTATTGGCTGCCCCGCTGGCATTGCAAAATATTTTTTTTTTGGCAACGTACACTCTAAGAAAAAAGAAAGGTGTAGTCAGGTGCATCGGGCGCACATGCATCCCTTTCCTGGGAGATGCACCCTCCGTTACCCAGTCAGCGTACTTGTTCACCGACCATGAGCATCCTCCTGTCCCTTAAAAATCTCTAGGTGTATCAGTGCACCCAGCATAGTACACCGCCACGCTAACCACGCGCCCCAATCAGCTGGTGCATGGATCATATAAGGTTGGATCTTTCGGTCTTTGTGTTTTGGAGCAGCCTACACATGACGGCTCCTATATATTGATTAAAATTAAGATTGTCTCAGTAATGTTTTAAATATAAGCTAGGATAATTATTTCTGTGCTAACGAAAGCTGATAGATTCGGTTAAAACCGAAACGGAAACGTTCAATATCCAACCACAAGTAAAAGAAAAAAGAAAATTAACATGGTAACGTAAATGTACAAAGTGCTGTTTTTTCGTTTCTATTTTTTTTTCTTTTTAGCAACGTAATTGTTGGCGGGTAGCGGGCAGCGCCGTGACCCCATTGACGGTGTCGTGGTGATTGACGCCAGTGATGCTCGGTGTACTAGAGTGAGCAAAATGCTCGTATTCAAGTCGCAACGATGAACTGCCGGCGCTCGTAGACTGCCAACAGGCACCAAAAAGGTTGCGATGCTGCGCGGGTGGTTGCTGACAGGCGCTGCTGTGTATACGGTACGAACGTTTTCGCGTTCGCACGGTAAAGGATTCTCAACGATAAAGCAGCGTCCTGCATCATCAGCAAGCTAACGCTGCTCGAGAGTCCCGCCTTCAAATTTTAGCAGAGCGGACGCGGTCAACGTAGTCGCGAATAATTCTTCATTTTATATTATAATGTGGGCTATACGGCGTAAAACTTGATACTGTCGTCCTGTAACGATTCGTATCAGGACGACTGCTAACAGGCCCGTTGGTCACAGCGGAACATTGGTCAAAGGATGATTCGTCACAGGGGCAAGCCGTTGCACAATGGTTCTTCCCCTAAAATATGCTTTTGTTCTATTCGGGTCAACCTGGCAAGGCCCCTACAAGGTCATGGTGACCGAGTGTGAAGAAACTGGAGCAAGTTTTGTGTGCCGAACGGGGAATGTTGCAGCAACTTGAGAACGACTAGTGTCGAACTCGCATTTCATCCCCAAAAGTAGAGGTGACCTCGACGGAGAGAGGATGAGCGATGCCAACTCACAACGGGTTTTCCTATAAGTACATATAACAAGAACAACAACGCACTGTTGTATAGATGTTGCCGCAAAATATATTGATAGAAAGCAGAACTTACAACTAATTCGTTTTCCAGTTGAATTATTACACTTTCAAGCAACCGTATTCCCGCGGGGAACCCAACCGAGATCTGCATAGAGTCGTCTAACCAGAAGCTGTGTGCCGAAACCTTTTATACGTTCAGCATTGAAAAATTTGATTTTTTAATCACTTGTTAATGCTACAATGGCAAATTCACATACCATTTTATTGGGCACTCCTTTGGCCGTTAGTGATGTCATCGAGTTTGAAACCCGCTTCGGCGCCACTTCGACATCGATGAAATGAAGATCTCACAGGCTGAAGGTGGCAGAAACATTTAAGGTCGGTTCTCACACGTGCAACCAAGTAGGATCGACCGAGACAAAACCGGCTTTTAAACTCCTTGCAACGTCGTAGGACCGGATGTGGTGCTGCGGAGCTGGTCCTACGCAGTTGCAAAGGCTTAAAAACCGGCCTTGTCTCGAACGGTCCTACTCGGTTGCAAGTGTGTGAACGAGACTTTACAGACTTGTTAAAAAATAGACACGCCGACTGCAACAGGCAAATACACTTCATTGCTGGACAATACGACAGCACTCGCCGCATTCACAGCCCAGTGCAGTGGCTCTAAGTACTGTGTTTTCAAGTCTTGGACTTCTTATATCGGAATGGTCAATTTTTTTAACAAGTATTTCTATTCCACATTATTTCTACCAACCTGATAGAAACATTACTGAGTTTTTATGCATGCTCGAACGATTATGCACATCCTCCGGTATTTCATAAACTTACATGCATAATAGTTTTATTAAAGCAACCCGATCTATTGTTCTAAGAGCACATCGTCACGAAACATAGCTAGTTACTGAGAATTGCGATTTGTAGATTATTATATATATCCCTGCGCCGTCAATGTAACAAACTACCCAATGGACGAGTCGCCCTATGACGACTGTTCCTAAGTGACGAATCATCCTGTTACCAGTAGGCCTCCGACGAATGCGCATGGGACGAATCGTCCTCATCCCGCATAAAACATATGATCTTTAGACTTGCCGTTTTTGGGCTCTCTTATTGGCTGGCTAGTTTCTTTGGAAGTATGAAGCTGTCCTGTTGACTCGGTATTGACAGCAGAGTAGACGCTATGTTTTTAGGCCAATCGTGTCTCCGGGTAGAGTCACATGACTACAGTTTCCAAGCTAGATATAGGGCAGCGCACGGCACCTGCCTGAAGGCGAAGGCCACGGATAGCATCCACTGCACTATCAACTTTGGGCCGAACTTTCAAGAGGATATAAGTGACAAATCCTCTCGTTGTGTTCAGTGTTGAGATGCCCCTGAAGATCAGCCTTTCTGAGCGCACCCCCTTTTGGCCTTGAAGTAGCTGCTTTCGTACTACTTCTCTCCTTTTCTCTCTCTCCCTAAGCTGAAAGCATGGATGAAGGTGCGCAGTCACCGGACCAATCAACCGGAGGCTTTTGTATCACTTAACGGGGCTCTGTGGGCTCGGTTAACGGCAGGAGCGTGATCACGTGGTAAAGGATTCACGGATGACGTAGTAGCTTTTCCCAATCCCGGAATGCCTGTTTCCTGGCATCGTTTTTGTGTGCTGCGCTGTGACCTGTGGGGCTGGCGTAGATTTTGTTGGCGACAAAATATTCGAAGTGTAACAAGGCTACCGGTGATTCTTGTGATGCGTTTATTGATTGGTTCGGCAAATGAATGCTTGTGGCATATCGTGTGAAATCTTCACGGGCCCATTTTTTTGCGTTAATGTGTTTGTGTGGTTGTTCTGCAGTGCCCGTGTCAACATATATCTCGGATTACATATTTCAAGCCCGGTATTTTCATCGTAAGTGCGCTGCAACCTACTCCTTTGCAACAATTCACCGTGCCGTTCCGGATTACCTCTAAAATTAAGCAGTGTCTATTTCCTAGCAGCCGGGAGAATAACTTCCACGAAATTCTACCGGCATTCGCCTGCCATTAGCTTTGTAAAATCATCTGACAACGGCAGGTAGGATACCAATTTTCTTATTCTCCCCGCGTTTTGTGAAAACACGTTTTATGGACACCTTTTCTTTGATACACGTTTGGTCGACACATTTCGTCGACACTAGCGTTTCATCGACACTGACGTTTCATCGTCGCTCGTTACGCCAAATGCACGCTGTAGGGACTTTTGTGCCACCGACCCAGCCCACCCGTTCACGCCGATTTGTGGCGACAGTTTGCGGCGGCTCATTACACAAATCTTTACTCTCCTGTCCCACCCGTACACGTCACTTCGCGGATGCAATCTAGGGCGGCTCATTAGAAGAAAAAAGAAGAGAAGCAAATATAGGAAAGCTAGTCGGAGCTGTCTACGCGTATGAAACATCGCGTGTCGATGGAACGTCGTTGGGTCAGTGTTGCACGGAACGGCGTTCCTGGAACGCGTTCTTTTTAGGAGGAACGAAGGAATGCCGCCGTTTTATTTTGCATCCGTGGAACGCGTTACATTTTTACTGGAACGGAATATTAAGCGGCGCTCCTTTTTTTGGTTGTCCAGTGCGGTAATTTTTATTTTATTTGTACGAGGGAAATTCTAAAAGTATAAAAAGAATATATTTACGAACAGCAGGATCTCGTTAACGTTTTGGTTACTTATCTTAGGGTTTATTTTGTGTGAACCTCGCTTGGTTACAAGGGGCGCAGGTGACGTAGTGGAAATCGATTCTTTTTTAGTGCCCGAGACTACGATACAAAAAGCAAAACTTTTAGTCTAAGCAAAAGACAAAGAAAGAGGGGCGTTTTAAACTCGGCTACTTTCTTTGCTTCCACGAATCCTCATACACCCAGAAAGTCTAAGGCCGACTACAACCATCACTAAACTTCCAGGAAAAGACCTACAGTTTCAACAAAGAACAGGTTACCAGACCGAACACACCCTTGTAGGCCGAACATCGGTCACTTAAAAGATACACAAAAATTAACTTTTATTCATTTTCCTTTCTCCTCCACCTTTAAACTGAAGAACGATTCCAGAATTCACGAAGAAGGACTTGTAGTTTTCAGGACGCTTGTGCAATGCGGGGTAACAGAACAATTGGCTCGTCTGAATCGCCCACCACAAATATGGATATGGTTAAGAGCTGAGATTTTTAAATGTAAATATATCAAACAAACGAAATTCTGCTTCCTCTTCTTTTCTACTCCTGGTGCCCTTCCATCACGGCATTCAGATTTGTATGCTCCCATTTGATGGGATAGATAAAAAAAAAAAAAGCTTTCCTCGACTTATTTAAATATGGTAATCATCAAAATACAAATGTAACGTATATGTAACGATACGTTTCATTTTTAAACAGTAACGGGAACGTGTTTCTTTTTCACACATGGAACTCGTAACGGGAACGCGTTCCAAAAATCAAAAGGAACGAGGAACGAACTGTCGTTCATTTTGTTTGAGGAACGTGCACAACACTGCGTTGAATGAAGTGATTGTACCGCCAACGAGTGGCAACTGCCGGTAGAATTATGGGGAAATAATTCTGACGGGTGCTGGGAGAATAGACACTAACTAAAAATCACCCCGGTTCTTGTTAGCTTATTAATTTTCTCAGCTGTGTAACGGCTTCGTTGTACCTCTTCACATATCACGGATTGCTTGAACGTTTGTACTTGTTTACGGAATAGGATTTCTAATAAACTTCTAGGAGATTTGAAAACAATTCCTTGTGTCTGTTTACCTGCCTTTTTGCAATCACCTGGGCGCGTACATTTTTTAAGGGTTTCCTTGATGTTTTAAATAGGTTTATCAAGTTAGTTATGAAGCGGGTGCATAAAGTGGTATAACGGTGCACCCAGTGGCGTACGAACTTGTTTCTGAGTGCGTGTGTGTGGGGGGGGGGGGGGGAACCAGACCCTCCTCCATTCCGCCCCCCCCCCACCCCGCCTCCCAGGGCCAGGGGGCGGTGGCCCTGGTATCCCTTGGGTGCAGACTTGGGAAGTAATCCGTTACAAGGAACGGATTGCTTATAATCCGTTACTTTTTTTTAAAATAATTTTGTATTTGCCACGTTACTTTTTTCGGAAGTAATTTGTAATGTAATTTCGTTAAACAATATTGGTAACGGATTACTTTAATTACTCGATCCTTTTTAAAACATATGAGCATAATACAGTAAGTGGAGCAATACGAGCAGAACATTCAGCAGCATGAAGAGGGCGAATTCAACAAAATAGAAAACATCAGGAAGGGAGAATAGCCAAAAAGAAAACACGATTTTTTCTATGACCGCTCAGTAGAACTACTAGAAAAACGGGCCAGGCCAATACAAATACACGATAGACAAAGATTAAGTAAGACAACACCGAGTAGGCTCTCCGTCGCCTTCCATCGTGTTTGTCTTCTTCTCCCGGGCAGGAGAAAGCTCTTCGTGCTTATTGTTTTTTGTCTTTACACCGTTTTCCCCTTTTCAACTATTTCGACGTCTCCCGCCACCTGCACAGATATCAAACGTGGGTCCTCACCCCCTCGATTCGCAGGTTCACAACTCGCGTAACAGACGATGTAGCCTCGCACAAGGGGGTCGAATTCGCTGTCTTTGATGTGCGCTACTGTATTCTAGCACGATCTTGAGGCAGGGCTCAAAAGTGCCCGGCGCGAGGCTAAGAGCATCGTCTTCGAGGGTACGGACAATAATACTTTTGGTTTACTTGTCTGGGCATGGTGATCGAGTTCAATCTTCCCCTGTCAGCATGAAGGTCGAAGACCTTCATGCAGACAGGGGAAGATTGGACTTCTATGGGGTGCTGACAGAGAGAGAGAAAGGGAGAACGCGTAAAAGTGGTGTGATCCTCTATTGTTTTGTGAGAGCAATAGCCACCGCTTCTCTCGCTCCCTATGCCTTCCCCTCAACTGGCCTCCACGAATATTGGTATGAAAGTGAGAACCGACTAAAAACTGATACCCCGTAACCGCCACTTTTTCTCTGACTCGTCGAGTTTTCGGCCATGGAGTGTCCGTCGTCTCCATGACCATCTCTTAATGAGATGTTCGAAATTCAGGGCATTAAGGAGAACGGAAACCTAAAGTTTCGGTGCATACTTTGATTACCAAAGAGCACACGATGTCATCAGTAAGAACAACAAACTCTAATCTACGGTAAGGCATCAAGGTAAGATGGGACTCCTGCATTATGCATTGGCTATACATTGTAACGCTACAACAAAGTTTTTCTTTCCTTGCGAATAACAGGTGAAAAACCCGAAACAAAGGGGAGCTTTCGTAGATCGCTTCTGTAGCTCGGAATCTCGTAGCGGAGGTAGACGTTGCTACTCAGCATGCGCACCGGTAGCTTTCTCTGCACAATTCCAGGGATCGATTCCGGAGGCCGTATGCTAGCGGAATGGCGGGTGTGCGTGCAGCTTTCGGCGCCTTGTCAGCTTTCAGGTGAACGGAGTACACCTACAATCTTTCTCTTAAATACAATATTTTATTTTTACAACGACTGCCATAATACGAGCGTATGAGAAATGAAAAGTGGTGTTGCAGAACATATTTGAAAAACACCTAAATGGTTTTTATTCTTTTCTAAATAAGCGTGCGGAAAAAGGTAACGTGAAAGTAGTTTGTAACGTAACCAGTAAAGTAATTTGTTATCTCTTCAGCGAAAGTAACCTGTAACGGTAATTCATTACATTTGAGACTCGGTAATTTGTAATTGTAATTCATTACATTTTTCAAGTAACGAGCACAAGTCTATTTGAGTACCGCCGGGCAGTGTTTGCGCTGCCCAGTGGCGGCTGTCTCAGGGGGGCAAAACACATGCCTTGCCCCCTTGCCCCCCCCCCCCCCCGGTTGGTACGCCCATGGGTGCACCTTTGAATGGGGTGCATCTGTGTTCCCTTCGCGTTAAGTGGGTCTAGAAAGAGGTGTAACAGTGCATTACTGAGTGGGGTGCTCCTGTGTTTCCTTTGAGGGCAGTAGCTGTAGAAATGGGAGTAATGGTACACTATTGAGCGGGGTGCATCTTTGTTCCATTTGAGTGAGGCGGGTTTATGAAGCAGTGCAATGGCACTCCTCCGAATCGGGTGCATCTGTGTTTTCTTTCGTTTCATTGGGAGGGAAGACGACGACGTTTTCATGCAATCAACGCCATTCTTCCTGCTTTTCTGGAAAAAATATGATTTTTCAAAGTTTCGTGATATTATCCAGGGAGATTTTCTTATTGATGTCAAGCGGCAAGGTCCCGGACGCGGCGCATGGTCGCCCCTTCCCTGTAAACACCGGACCGACGATCTGGGCAATGGGCCAACCGCCACCAGCCGAAACACCCGAAAGAGCGGATCCTGGGGGGCTATGTTGCGCTTTTTGGACTCCCAGGAGACTAGGGAGTAGGATGTGACGTCAACAACGCAGCAAATGCAGATTGGATGTTGATTTTGTTTTCTTCTGTCAACATCCAATCTGCGTTTGCTCTAGTCGTTGACGTCACTTCCTTCTTCCAAGTCTCCTGGGAGTCCAAAAAGCGCAACATAGCACCCCTGGACCATCGCACGGCAGGTCTCCACCTCAATGTTCCGCCACCCCACCGTCGACCCTTATACCCGGTGGCCTCAAGAAAGCTCCAATTAAAAGACGATGTATGGACCCAGACTCATATCAAGACTATGATGATGACAAGACCTCTACCTATTCCGTTCAAGGTGCTATCTTACATTCCAATGAATACGAGCCTCCAGATGATCCCATGCAAGTTCTGGAAGCCGACGAAGATAATCGGCCCTTTACCTCAGTCCACTACAAGAAACCCCGCCCTGCGGGCATTCCAGTGGTCTTCAAACCGAACAGTTCCAATGCATCCTTGTGGAGGGTGAATCCTGACGAAGTGGCCAAAGAGATCATTGATGTTGCACAGGAGAAGCTACTCTCACATAGGATGAACAAAGACGGGAGCCTTTCCGTGAGTGTTCCATCTCTGCAAGCAGCCAACAGATTACTAGCCATATCGACCCTCTGCTCTATTGAAGTGGCGACATGTGTACCCCACTCCTACTCACGGAATCTGGGAAAGATCAAAGGAGTACCGATCGAGTATACCGACGGAGAACTACTAGAATATTTTAAAAATCTTGGAGTTATTTCTGTTCAACGGCGAATTTCGTATAGAAGACAAGAGGACGGCAACGTGGAACACCGAAAGACTGAAAGCGTGCTCCTCCACTTCCACCCAGACCAACCGATGCCTACACGCGTTCTCTTGGGCTTCACAAGTCACACTGTTGACGAGTACGTTCGTCCTCCAGTGCAGTGCTATCATTGCCAAAGGTACGGACACATTGCGAAATACTGCCGTGGACCACGGCGCTGCAAAGTGTGCGCAGGTCTGCACCACCACAAGACTTGCACCAATCGGCAAGATCCCAAGTGCGCAAACTGCGGTAACCAGCATGCCGCTACCTTCTCTGAGTGTCAATGCAGAAAGACTGCCTCGGTTATCCGAAGACAGGACGTCTTAAATGGCAAGGAACATCGTGGGCTTGCGGCCACCTTAAACCCTGAAGTTGTGCGCATCCCCTTGCCTGTCCCGGTTCCAACGGATAAGCGAGTTCAAAAGCCAACTTACAGTGACGCATTGAAGAAGACGACGAATGGAGTGAAAGAAAAACACAGAGAACGTCGGCCACATGAAGACGCACCTGAGACAGCCAGAGGAATTCCATCAACAATGCAATTACTGAAATCAGCCCCTACCACTCGGACGACCATCCGACAACCTACGTCGGTATCATCAACTCCAAGGCGCAAATGACAAGAGCAGGCTGGTGATCTTGGTAACGTCCCCATTCCAATGCCCTCGGCTCAAAGTCACAACTTCAAGAAACGTACAAACGATAAACCCGAAATTCCAAGAATACTACAGTGAAACGCTTGCAGCCTAAATCCCCGCCTTTCGGATCTTCAGAAGTATCTACTCTCCACTAGGATTGATATGCTGGCGATTCAGGAACCTAACAACGATCCATCCAACTGCCGCCTGTCGCCCTACGCAGCCTATTACAGTTCTTCAAAAAGGAAGGACTGCAAGCCACGATCTGTAGTCTTTGTTCGCGCCGGGCTTCCTCAATCGCCAGTAGACCTATCTTCAGTTTCGAAGAGTAGTGCTGAATATGCTGCTGTATCTGTTAGATACAAAAACGTGGACTTCACAGTTGTTTCAGTGTACGTCGCTCGAAATTGCAAATGGGAGGTCGGAGAGCTTTCCGATGTAAAGCAGAGAAGCAGAAGCCATCTTATACTCTGTGGAGATTTAACGCCCACAACAAGATATGGGGTGACCGCAAAAATACAAGAAGAGGATTTGATCTTGATAGTATGACATCTTCACTTCATTTAGAGGCCCCTAATGACGGTGCGGAAACGTTCATCAGACGTGGAGTTGGCCGCAGTGTATTAGACCTGACGTTCCTGTCCCCGAATATATTGGCCGATTGGAATGTGCTAGCCGATTCCTGGGGTAGTGATCCTATGCCGATCATGATTACCAGCAAGTTTTCCAAAAAGACAAACGAAACTTACAGAGAAGTTCGAGTTACCAACTGGGATGTATTCCGATCTCATATGAACTTTGCTCTAGCTGGCAGCACGACAGAAGACACCACAGCCATGATTGCACGAGCCATTCAGCTGTCAACAAAGACCATCAAAGTACCATACACCCCGCCTGTTCCCGACCTCATGTACCTACACCTAAGGGCTGCTCGACACCGCGCGCAGCGATGAGCTTGAAAAACAGATGATCCAGATGATTGGACTGAACATCGCAAGATCGATGCCAAATTTCGCCGATATACTAAGCGCCTCCAACGTCTACAGTGGAACCGACTATGCGAGTCGTTCGGTTCCCCATCGGGTATTTCGAGAGCATGGAGGATCGTCAGAGTCTTGAAAGATAGAAATCAACCCCAGCATCCCGTTGCAGGATTAGCGCAAGCCCTAGGCCGCACTACTCAAGAAACCGCGCAGCTTCTCGCTGATGCGTTCGCTGCCGCAATCCCGCCACCACAGGGATACAGGGACAAGCCTCCAGTTCTATTGAAAACAAATCCTTGCTCCAAAATGGACGCTGACTTCACCATCACTGAACTTAATGTTGCCCTCCGACGCTCGCGCCGTCGAACTGCTCCGGGACTGGACGGCGTAACATTTCAAGCACTGTGAAATCTTTCTTTCCCGCATGGAGAGGCCTTGCTAGAGTCTCTTAACAAAATATGGAGAACGGCAAAAATCCCTGAAGTATGGCTCACCTTTGTAGTGGTTCCAATCAGAAAACAAGGAAAACCCGATGATCGGATTGAATCCTACCGGCCAATTTCTCTGACCAGTTGTGTCGGGAAATTAATGGAAAGACTAGTACTTTCAAGACTTACGTGGCTGCTTGAATCCAAAGGGGCACTGCCAGATCAACTCTGCAGATTCCGACGAAGGAGGTGCGCCTTTGACGCCATTGCTGATCTCGTTTGGAGCCTTGAAAATGCACGTTCAACTCACCAAACTGTCTACTGCATATTTTTGGACATATGCAAAGCTTTCGATGCCCTGCCACGCCATACTATTCTGCGTCAACTTACACGGTACGGAATTGGTGGAAGAACATATGACAATATCGCCGCGTTCCTCACTGGCCGCAGCCTAAGAGTACGAGTTGCCGAATGTCATAGCGCTCGTCGGTCGGTGACCCAAGGCGTTCCCCAAGGAAGTGTACTGAGCCCGTTTCTGTTTAACCTTACCATGGCAGAACTTCCGCTATGCATAAATTCCACAGAAACGTCCAGTACAACTGTTCACATGACGATATACGCCGATGATGTGGCACTTTGGTGAGTCGGTCCATCCAGACTGTCAAGGACCATCGGCAAAAGGATTCAGGAAGTTCTTGACAGGCCGACTTCTACTCTAGAAGAACTAGGACTTACTTTATCTACTAGCAAAACAGCCTTCCTCTGTTTCCGCCCTGGTCGACATCCAAACCGCAAAGTTGCAAATACGTCAGCCATTAAAGGAATACCGATCCAGAGAGTCTCAACGTACCGATACTTGGGGATGGAAATAGATGACCACGTTACTGGAAACCCGAAATAATACGACTTGTAACGCAATGCACTACATTTTAACCGTGCTCCGTCACTTCCATCGCCAGAAATCTGGACTGCCTCCTCAAGGACTTGCTGATTCTCTATCGTGGCCTTATCCTCTCAAGAATGTTATACAACCTACCTGTCATCACAATCAGGGCTCATCGAATGACCACACTCGAACGTTTTCACCGCGTTGCCCTCCGTCAGTGCCTTGGACTGCCACGCTTCGCGGGCAATACGGCGACACTTGTAGAGGCCAAGGATCAAACAGTAGCTATGCACATAAGAATAAGAGCAATGAATCATATCACTCGTATGTATGGAGCACGATCGGCGACATCACAGCTGTCCTACATTGAAGAGCGTTCAGATTCGCAGATAGGTCGATGTGTACAAGAATTTAATTTACAAGTTGGGCCTCCTAATAACCATTACTTTCCTCTGGCACCTTTCATAACCCAACCACCGTACATTGTAGAAGAAACGCTTCCTTATTTCCCGAAGAAGAATTCTATCTCAGCCACTGTCGGAAGGTCGCTTGTAGCTGACCAACTGACAAGCACGTACAATGGTTGGCTCCAAGTGTTTACTGACGGGTCAACAAATCCCACAACTGCAACATCTACAGTGGTATTCGTCATTCCCGATGCCGGAATCGAAGCATCACACCACCTCAACTTCGCAAACCACGTCAACGACAGCTGAGTTGGCTGCACTAGCAGCGGCATTAGATTCGCTTCACAAGCTCAATCCTTGCAAGACAGTTATTCTCTCAGACTTTCGGAGTGCGTTGTCCAATTTGGAAGCTTCAGACCAGGCTCCTTTTCTGGCCCAATGTGTGGCCGAAAAGGCCCGAAAACTTTGCATGCGAGGGTGGCAGTTGGCTTTTCAATGGATTCCGTCACATATGGGTATCCCCGACAACGAACGCGCCGATGCCCTTGCTTCAAAGTCACACAAGGAAGGAGAACCCAGTCTTTTCATCCCACGTTATTGCGAAGCGCGCAGACTGTGCAAATTAATTACCAGAATGCGTCACCCCAATACAGAAGTCGCAGGCGGAAATCCTTATCCATTGCTTCCTGAGTCAAAACTAACCAGATCAGATACCACGCTACTCCATCGCCTTCGTGCAGACTCCGCCTACACATCAACGACACTTCACAAGATCTCCAGGTCTAGTACACCCAACCGTGCCAGATGCAATGTCCCAGTAGGACCTCGGCCACGTCCTCCTAAATTGTTCTCACTATCCTAAGTGCCAGCACAACTGTGACTCAAAAGAACGAAATCCTTTTTCCAACCGGAGGTCGACGAAGAAGAGAACTTGTTTATAAATCTCTTCATGAGTACCTCCAAGCCACTGGACTTGCAACGCGCCTCTAGCCCACCGGCCCGCCACCTAGACCAGCCACGCCTTCTCGTCTCAACTGTTATCGACTGATTTGTGATCCCCATACCAGAAGACAGTTCTGCAGCGTCCCCTCTCCTCTCCTTCAAGAAAATAGCCTCCTGATTCGACCCTACTCATCCAGAGATTGATGACCAAATCACCCCCAACTCCTCTTCTCTTCTTTTTTCACCCTCTTTCCCCGCCTATGCGAGTCTTGCCCTGCCCAAGGAGGGTAACATTACGTGCAGGCATCCCCTCTTCTTCCGTGTGTAACAACACTCAACAACAACAACATTTCATTGGGTGTAGAAAGAGGTGTAGCCGTACACCATTGAATGGGATCCACCTGTGTTCCCTTCGAATGAGATTGGTGTAGAAAAAGGTGTACATATGTGCACCACACCAACGGGTGGACACATGCTCCCATCCTGGGGGTGTACAAATATTCCCCCAAAGGGTGTAATATATGTGACAAGCACTTACACCCCCATGAATGTACCCCACTACACTCTTTTTTATTTAGAGTGTTCTTCGTTCTGCAGCTAAAAACAGCGACATTCCTTACTTCTGAAAACGCTTAAACAAAATAGTTCCAAATAAATGTTGAAATAGCGGCGACACAAGGCACCATTGCCTCACAGATGTTCGTGCGTGTATTGGTTTCGTCCACTCCTTGTTGACAATGAGCCGGGTAGTGCACTCTTTGTATGCCATTTTCATTCCCTTAAAAATAACTTCACCCACATTTACATGCTTTAACACATAAAAAAGAACCTTATGCTTAACACGGTCAAAGGCTCTTTTCTAAGTCCAATTGCAGCATGGCATGTTGGCCCATGCCGTCGTCGCATATTTTTAAAACACTGCGGGCAACGTGCACATTGGTCAAGATAGATCGACCCTGGATGCCACATGTCTGGTGGTCGCCAATAAATTGACAAGCAAAACTCTGAAGCCGACGTGATCAAAAGATCGCAAAAAATATGTGAAGTTTTTTTTGTTTTTTTTTGTTTTTTTTTTTTTTTTTTTTTGCTGCGCTACCACACCTTGTGCTTGATTTTTCGTATACCTTGATCGATGTATCCTTTCTTCCCTGGCTGCCCTACGGCGGCCGGTAGTATCAATAAATTATAAGAATAATAGTAATAATAATAAAATCTTGTAATCTACGTTACTAAGGGTGATTGGCGACTTGGCGTAACTTCGCACAGTCATTGCTTTTAGGTAATAAAACAATATACGTGCGTGAAAAAGACCGCGGCAATGTTTTGCACTCGTACGTTTTAGAAAACACTTCCAGGAGAACGCTGGAGACAGTACATTCGAACTTTTGTTTTATAAACTTCGGAACATAGCTCATCGGGTCCCGGCGTTTTTAGTTGGGGAGTTCGTCAATTACCCTCTTGACTTCTTGGAAAAAGAAAGACAGGGCGAGCTTTTTTTTTTCTCCTCTTCTGTCAACTGCGGGAGGGATTCAAGATGTTTCCCACACATGGGATCCTTCCTCCCGATCCCATGCGCTCCAAAAAACTTTTTATAGTGGCTGAGAAACGCTTGCTTAATGATACTTGGGCTCGTGTTTGTCATCCCATTGTGCTTGATCTGGCTTATCTCGTTACATGGCACGAACCTTTTCGCATCCGCTGAACTTCGTTTTGTCAGTTGTTCTTTCATCTGATATTTCTCAGTGCGAGCACGGACAGTTGCTCCCCGGTAACGCTCCAGGTGGAATTTCTCCAGCCGTTCCTCCACATTATCTAAATCTTTAAGATCTATACCGGGCCTCTCGCACTCCGCTCTTGACAGCCCTTCTAAATCTTTGTTTAAGTTGCGTTCTTCAATGTGCGCCTTGAACGCTAAAATGGAAGACCTTTTATCGCTAGCATCTTTAACTCCTGCTTGATGATCTCCCACATCTCAAAAATATCGTCTCTCACGCTTTCCAAATGCATTTTAAAGAGGTTATCTATCTTTCCGAGAAACAGAAGATCCTTGAGAAACTTCACACACCTAAAATTTTAACATCCATATTCGTGTGAATGGCTCGTCCTCTGGCTAACGCCTTTATTCGTGTAAGGGTGTTAGCCGCCGGAGGTGAGGAAAATCGTGTAACTGCGTACACCCTAAAAACAATATGGCGGCCAGTAGGCGACAGGCGATACGATTAAAAGGCTTGGCGAGCCGTACGCGGCTTCTCACCGGAGCGAGAGCATACGACTCGTAAGCTCGTGGACGTTTGTGCGTGAACTCATGGACGTTTGTGCGTGAACAGCCGCATTCAGCACCTAGAACACGCGCTGAGAAAGCCGCCCAACCTCCTTTTGTTACAATCAGGCAGCATAACACGGCAACACGACTACCAGCGGGATTAAATCGGAGCCACGGAGCGATCAACGCGACGGATGGACTAATGAAATCAGCTCTTTAATAGTGATAGATCACCAACCGCCACACTTCTGAAATTGGGCGGCGACAACCCCCATCCAGCGACGAAAAAACAAAGTGCTAAATATTTGAAGAAAAACAAATAGTAATTCCTTCGACTGCCGGTCGCACGACCACATGATCACTCACGACACGGAGATATACACAACGCTGCACACACACAAAAACACACACAAAAGCATTACAGAACAATTTGAACAACAAACAACAATAGCACATCCTACTTATACGACCTGAGCAGTGCCCCGAGCGGTATCTATGCCCTCCCTTTTCGCGCACCGGTTAGCCCAGTGACCACGCTCGTCTTAATAATAGATATGAAAAGAATACGCCAATATTATTTCTCAGTAATATTTATAGTGGTTGAGCATTCCTGCGTTTTTCTTAGGTAGGTACACATATCCCTTAATAACTTCTTACAGCATAATGTATTATAATGATACGCGCCTAACTTCCTGTAACTCAACGTGAGTGAAAAGAAAAAAAAATCGTGTAAATTCTGTCTGGCAACCACACTCGCGGCGTGGTTGCTATGGCGACGCTGTCGTTGCGCTGGTCAGTCACAGCTGTCCAGCTAGTTCGGCAGCGGCTGAGTGCACGAGTCTACACTCTAAGAAAAAGTGAGCACCCCCCCCCCCCCCCCCAAGTCATCATGCGTTTTGACGTCTGTAACTACCCCACAGGCTTCTTTAAATACCCACCGGGCTCGAACCATTGAGCGTCACCACCCTGTTGGCAGGTGACAAGCATGGGGTAGTCACGTTTTATATACTCTTAAATTGAACATTCAAGTGCATGCGGTCATTGAATAGTAAAAGTCACTTCAGAAATTTCAAAAAGTACTTGAAACTTGTTTTCTTTGTGCGTTGGTTACCCTTTATTCAAATTTGAACTGGTCGAAACAGGCGTGTTGCTCGGTTCGCGTAAACTGGCAGAAAACAAACATTGCCAAAGAGTACAGGCAACCTTGGTAGGCACCTACTAAAACCCTAGGCAGATAAAAAGTATCGCGCTTGTCCTTTTTGGTTCCGTCGCGGGTTTTACCATGTACAGCAGTAAACAGCTGGCAGCTGGCGTCGTGCTCGAGGAATTTAACCAAATCTCTAGAAAAGCACAGGAAGCTACGCACGGGCGTGAGTTGACTTGAACGTTCGCCGGACGAGATTCTCTTGTCGTCTTTTATTGTGCGGTTCAGTAAAGACCGTGCTCTAATTAAAGGTGTGATCGCTCAGTTCTGCGTGCAGATCAGTTGCAAATGGCCTCCTCGGTTCCGCCGAACTTGCATGCCTGTCATACCCTATTTTCTTGCTTTCAAGTGCAGTGAAGTTTTAGATTTTTTTTTTTTTTTGAAACATTACTGCTGCAGACGCCAGCAGGTCCAGCGCAGAGAACTATGCTCTCGGCGTTCTTTGATGCTTAGATAATTTTGCATACGTCTTTCGCGTTCATTGCAGGTGAAGGCACGGGCCCGAAAGCGGACATTCTGCACTGTCCTCTTGGCGCGAGCGCGAGCGCATAGAACGCATAATTAAAAGACACGCTTCGGGGTGGACTGGCGGACGGGCATCGCTAGAGTCACCTGCGCGTGCTCAGTGTACTCAACGTGTACTCAACCGCCGCTGAAATTATTCGGATATATAAAAAGAGAAAAGAAAATGCATCAGCGTGGTCAGAAAGTTGTGGTTGCAGAAATTGGTTTCGATAATTAATACAATTAATTAAACAGGCTTCTATATACTTGAAGTGTACGCCAGCGAAAAAACGAAACTGATCAAAACAATCCCCGATACGTGACTTGGCAAAAAAAATGTCGCTCTTTTATTTTGTTTTTTGTTGCTTAAAGAAGGTGGCCTTTATCAGAGAAACTGCGAGATCACCGAGATATGGTAGCCCCGCATGGTAAATGCGTAAGTGTGACTAAAATAAAAACAACAAACCAAACAAGTAAAAACTTAAACCGTGGATGATAAAGAAAGAAATGAGGAGGTCATGCGATAATTGTATCGGGGAGTGGCGACAATCGCAAGAAGAGCCGCCTTACTCTCCGCCGCACCATTGATTTAATCGCTGGACAGCTCTGATATCAGTTTCGGCCACCGCTCCCGCGTTATGTTTAACAGTTGAGCACACTGTACATACGTGCATATCTGGCGAGGCGCTCAAAGCAAAGACTGTTGGTGTCTTTTTTTCAGTTTGAGCGCTGTCCGTTAGGTGGCGCGTGTCGCCACCCACTTCAAGGAGTCGCGCGTTTATGTGTCTACTTATTTGAGTGAAAAACATGGAGGCGTTCCATAGCTCCACGGAGCAGCCTAGGGAGTGTTCGGTTCTCGGCCTCTCGTCCCAGTGGGATCAGTCGCATAGCCAGTTGAATGGGTGTTCCGTGCGGTGAATAGCGCCAAGTGCGTGCACAGACGCGGTGAGGATTACCAGGGACTTGAAAGTGGATAACGAATGCTAACAGGTGAGCAGGCGCGTTGAACGATCGGAACCGACGCCGCTTGAATCGGTGATGCTTCGCCTCGCCGCTGTCAACCGAAAACGCCGGATCACTTGCGGCAAGCACAGCAAGCAGATGCTCTGTTCAATAAAGACATCATTCCATTTGTCGCTATACGATTCCTTCTTTGAATGTTTTCTGGCCGCGATGTACATGCAGCCGGCCGCGCGAAAGCAGTCGCGGACAAACCCCCTCGAATGCCCACCCTCACATCGTAACCCCTACTCGTAAAAGGTGTGGTGCCGGTGCTTCGAGGCGCGCTTTGGAGTGTTTTAGTGAGCACGGAAGGCAGCAAACGGGCGTACGCACATGAGAATCGTATTTTAGCAAAAAGTAGTCCAGCTCGCTAGGCCTTAAGGCCCGTTCACATTTGCGTTCGGAGCGACCACTATGCTTACGAACGAATGCAACCGCTGCGACTTCAACGACAACTGTGCGCGACGTGTACACACACATGCAACCGCATGGAACCACACGAATCAACAGCCAATGAGAAACGAGCTTCAGCTCTTGCTCCTAGCCAATAGTAAGCAACCCAGCTACGCTGACAAACATGGCGGACGGTTTCCTGCCCGACGCGAGGTCCACCGTCCTCACCCGAGCAGCCGGAGGTTTTGGCTACGGCGTACAGTCACGACGATCTGCTGTTTGCTGTGCGCCTACAATAGCTGTGTAAAGGCTGGTTCAAACATCTGAAACGAACCCGTTATCCACGACTGCGTCCGTTGTGACCGGAACGACCGCTCTGCGCCGCGCGTACACTCCTGCAACAAGCGCAGTGCGTCGGCAGCACGGCGACCGTCTCTCCGCCGCCGTCAGCTGTTTCAGCGGTGCCTCTAAAAAAAAGGGGGCGCGCTGCCACTCACTTGCGTAACAGAAAATAGACAGACCGTCTTCTATGACCACAAACTTTATTTTTTATTGTTCAGGATACGCTTGCAGGGTAGCACATTAAAAAAAGAAAAAAGATGCAGTACACGGCTTGCACGATCACGACTTTAATACACGACTTTGCCAACAGTACAAATCTCGCCACATGCCTTTTCTACGATTATAAAAGACGATGTATTCTTAGCAGCGATATAGCAACGTAGAAATATAATTTAGTGAACAGATAGACGTTGCGAGCGAGACGTTGCGAGCGTTCAGGATTGCTAACACTAATCATCTTTCTCGGGTGATGAAAACGCGTGAAAATTCTCATCCTTTATACGGTACGCACCAGTAATACCTTGAACTTGAGCACACGCATGGAATGCGCCAAAAAAGAAATCCGGGCGATGTTCGAGGACACAAATGCTAAGAAAGCACCACTGTAGTCGAAGTAATCAAACACGACGGCACGGGCGTTTCTGCTGTCTTGAGGGTGCCGCCATGAGATCGCCGCACGAGTAGGTGGATCTTCCCTTCTAGTACGTGCTGGGCTATCATAACGACACACGACGAAAATTCACAGTCAAGGATAGCGCTTTTACGCGGAACGATGAGCTTCCACCACGCCGTCCACGTCGACTATCACCACACTCTAAATCTCTGTTGCGAATATATAGCGAATAAAAGCCCTCGTAGCGAATATATTCGCTGCAACAGCGATGAAAAGTCGGCTTCCACAGTCCTGTATTCGCTACAGAAACAAAAAAGGAAATTAACAACAAAATGTCGAGCAACCTAAAATACAAAAAGAGCGTAGCGAATGAATCCATCGAAAAAGATACAATTCTTTTGTAGCGAATATTTTTTCCCCGCGCTTTAGCGGAAAGCATTTTTCAAGGTTAAGGGACCTTGTTTTTTTTTTGTTTTTTTACATTTTGCGTTTTGGTTAAAATAGCTCGGTAGCGGATGAATCTCAGAGCGCATAGCACAAAGCCTAACTTGTGCTCGAAAACGAAGAACCAAAGAAGTAAAAACTGCGGCCAATCGTTCTTCTTTTTTTGCTTTTTTTTTTGTTTGCATTTGTTTTTGAATCTATCACCGTACCGTCGGAAGAGGGGGGAGGGAGAAGGATCGGGGGACGAAGGGTTGGCTTTAAAGAGAAAACCTCAAGCCGACATTAAAAAAAAAAAAAAAAAGAACACGCTAAAACACGAAGTCCGTCCCGGGAAAACGCCAGCCAATGGGAAGCCATGAATTTTCAAAAGCGCGGGAGATGTACCAAAAGCGAGAAGCGTTATTCCGACAAAAGGAGCTATAATGAAGGTAACAAGTGTTGACCACCGCGGCGCTTTGCGCCGTGATTGTGCTGAGTGTCTGTGCAAGCGCTTCGTTAGAACGGTGGGGTTAGTTCAGCTTGCCCCGTGCAATGATTGCTGGCATCGTCTGGTTTCGCACAGCGAATCGGGTAAGTTTTCAGAACTCATTCCTTTACCTCTGATTTTGCAAGTATGTTTGTAGAAATGAACTGCCTTCTTGCTTAGCGAAGGTCTGGCGGATATAAGTAATTTAACTCGAAACAGAAAATTTAATTAACCAATAACTTGTCGAGTGTTCTGGATTCCGTTCGCGCTTGTGGAAATGAAGTGAACTAACTGAACCTGTTTTGAAGTGGTGCCATCAGTGGGCGCGTTAAGTTAACGCGCTCGAGCGCGCTCCAGCGGTCAGAGTGCACTCGGGCTAAACTAAACGACATCGTCTCACTTCCGGTGCACGGTGGCGGAGCGCGCTCCGCGTGCTCCGTCGTCGGAGATGGTGCGCGAGAGCTCGAACAGGTCGGTTTCCGGTGAGATGACGGAGTTTCCGCTCTCGCGGCCAATCTCGCGGTTACTCGCGGTGGTTTCACGGGTGTTTCACGCGATGGTCTCACTCGAGATCGAAGAAACATCAAAACACAAGCGTTTTGGGCTCCGGGCCGGGCTGCCGGGCAACTCTGGACCAGAGGCGTCGTGTGCGCGCAATTCCTGGCGAGCAAGATCGTTTCTGGACGCTCTGAGGATGCCGCCGTGCTCACCTCACCAAACCTCGCCGACCGCGACCGCACCAACTGAACCCCGCGGCCGAAAGGCTCCGGCGCAGCCAGGAACGGCACCGAGGTAGGAGCTGCTCGTTCTGCACTACGATGCAGTGCTCGGAGCTCTCGGCGTCGTTCGTGCTTGCGCCGAAGCCTTTAGGGACTCCCTCGGACGCGCAAGTCGCGCCTGCTTGGATACTTAGACGGCGATCGCTTGGCAGCTCGTGCAATCGTTCCGTCATCGTGGGAAATAAAAAAATAAAAATAAAGAAAGGTGCTGGTGTAGACAGGTATGCATACATTCTTCAAATGCTTGTCGAAGTTCTTCGTGTACCTTACCGCAATTTCAGGATCAGGCGAGCCGATGAATTCGGCCATTCAGCCGTCAATCTTTTAATTAAGGCTTTTGGGAATTCAGAAGACGTTCGGCGTACCATTAATCGCCGCACCAACAGCGTGCAGCACAAATACAAGCTCTTGCTGTTTAATATTTCACTTATTTCATCGAGGTCGTCGTCTAGCAAACACTTTTTTGATGTTTCGACGAGACGGAAGCCATGTTTAAGCGCGCGCCAGAAACCCGGAACCGGAAACGTTAAAAAAATAGGCGTCAGATGGCGCCTCGGTACCAAAGTGCGTCGTTAAGTTACGCTCCGAACCCGCGCGCTCGAGCGCAGATGTCCGGAGTCTGGAGCTCACTAACTTAACGCGCCCAGTCATCGCCAAGTCGTTGATGTGCGACGTTATTTCGATAGATTGTTTTATCGAAAAGCTTTCCGCGTTCGTTTCGTCGACACTCCTCGCGACGGTTCGTCGCAAGGTGTGTCGACCAACCGTCGCGTTTCGTGAGCAGATATCCTCCTGCGACGAAATGTCGTAGCAGGATATGTGTTCACGAAACAAGGTTCCACGAAACCACGCAGTGTCGACGAAACGTGTGTCCATGAAAAGTAGTCCACGAAACACAGTCCCACGAAACGAGTTTTGATTAAACGATAGGGACCCGTTTTAAAGCTAGTCCAGTGGTCCGCACGGCCTGGAAAATTGAGAGTTCGTTGTCTTCATAACTGCGTGAACCCGTTGACTGAGAGAGAGAGAGAGAGAAATAGAAAGAGAGATGCGTCTTTATTGTGCCAATTCCGGCTTAAAGGGGTGAAGGGCTACGTTGGGGTGTCTAGGTCAAAGTCCATAGACACCCTGGATATGTGCTTCAAGAGCTGACGCTGGGAGGGCTTACAGTGTAAGGGGTCAGTGAGCCATTCCTTCCAGGTGGCGGGGGTAGGGAAAGTGTGTGTGTGTGTTGGAGGGGGGGGGGGCGGGGAGAGAGAGAGGAGGCGCGGAGAGAGAGAGGAGGGTTGGGGAGCGTGGACAGCTCCAGAAGATATGTTCAGAGGTAGAGCAGGATGGGTGTCCGGGGAGGTTGAGGATGCGGTGCATCCAAACGCGATGATAATCTAATCATCCGCGTTTTGTCGCTGCTAGCTTTGCGCCTGCTGTACGAGACCAACTTGGTGCGCCCCGGAGTTTCCCGGAAGGTTCAAGTCGTTCTAAAAAAAGTTAATTTAGTGGTTTTCGATGACGCTCGGTAAGTTTCTGATGAGAACCATATGTCTATTTTCACTAATTAAAGAATTAACTAACGGATTTTAATTATTCAACCGCCTTATCGCAAAGATTAGCCACCCACATGATGTCCCCCTGGCCGAACTCACCTGCAAACACCATATCAATGTAACTTTCACGCCTTTCAAAAAAAAAAAAAAATCTGTAAAGCTTAAATAAAAAACACTTCGTATATACATATCCGCAACGCCACCAAACTGCAGAATATCCTGTTTTCAAGGACACGCACAGAACCCACATCACTAACAAAAAAGAAGGGTTATTTAATAAAACCATTCGCTGAGCTGAACCCCTGTTCCTTTTCCCACCTCTGTAAAATGTTTTCCTCCACCTACGCCATTCTCGGGTTAATTTCATCGTAATTTCTTCGACATTAATTTCCCTAACAAAACGTCGGCTGCATATCTGAAGCTTCCTTGACACCGTTTCAAATTTTCCAGTTGGTGTGAGCAATCTATGTTCATAACAGTTCACGAAAGAGATCGAAAGCTCGTATCTTTTCTTTTTGAAGAATGAGATACTAGGGAAATGTTGAGAAACTGAAACGTGGGCCGAAATCACGTGATATAGGGCCTCTAAACAAAAATGTTTATTCTCTTAAACTCTGACAAACGAGCTTTTCAGAATATTACGGGATGTAATATTGAATTTTGTTTAGGATTTTCATGGTCTTTTTTTCTACTTGTGTTTCCCTAGCTTGTCCTTGAGCTGGAACTGCAATTCGGAAAGAAAATGACTGAAATGAAGAGAGAAATAATGCAAGTGCCCGCGGTGTTTCGACGAGACTAAGGAAATGAATCCAGTTCGTTTGTCAGCATCGACAAGCATTTGAGGCCTCCGAAAACCGGTTTGAGCTCATCAGTCTGGTAAATCGCATTGTTCACTATTTAGTTTAAAAAATAATTATTATATATTATGAATCGACTCAGCCTTGTCAATATTATTTTGCATACGGTGTAAGTGAGTGTGAATGTTCATTCGTTATTGCAGCTAGAATCTCCAAAGGGCAACGTCGTGGAACCTGGGACGAAACTATTTCTTGGCACCGACCGAAAAGTCGGTTGGTGTTCAAGCGACCAAAAGATCGTCCTCAAGACAACAACAATGGAGCTCGCACTGGTGCTCTGCCTGGGAGTCTATTATGTAAGAAACATAACCTACCCAGTGGCGTTTTCTTAGCTCCTGGCGCTAATTCAAATAGTGGTGGCGGGCGACGCCAGCTGCCGCCAAAGTTGGAGAAGGGTACGTCCGAAGGCCCTCTTAAAATCTTTGACAGCCTGAAAGAGTGAAGAAGCTGGACCGACGTTCCTATACAGTTTTTGAAACTAGTGACGTTTCCTTATATACGTAAAAAAATCTGGAAGCTCAGCAGGATTGACTGTGCCAATATTTAAAGATCAAATAAATACGTTTCACATTGTTTAACCTTTGCTTCACTTATCTTTTTGTTACATTTTTTGGCTGATTTAGTTTAATGCCCTACTTTTTAGTACCTGTTGAAGGCAAACATCGGTTATCAACATTTACACAAACACTGAAGATCTCTAGGATCTACCTTCGCTGTCTACCAACCTGGCAAACAAAAAACCTGTAATTGTCGGAGAATTTGGCGAGTTTGAAAAAGTCGGGGAATTTCCACCTCGCAGTCACGAAAATTTAGCTTTTCTTTCTCCGAGCGACTGCAAATCACGCGCGTGTGGTGTGGCATAGTTGCATGCAACTCGGCAATGGTGCCAACGCAAATCTCTGAAACTCCTATCGCATTCTCTTGAAACGTTCGAACTAAGATGAGCTTCTCTCCTTGCGCTCGCGCTAAAAGATTTATTTAGCGAAAAATATAAAAAAATAGACTGACAAGGTAGTATGATATAGTGATTGGCCAACGCTTTGTTGGCCGCCAGACATACCAGTGTTTTCCACATATAAACAGTGGTTAAGGGTCCAGATACGTCCTGTCCCCCTTGGAACCAAGCAGGGAATTACGATAGAGTAGGGGAAACCTGGAAACGTCGGCGAATTTGAAAGCGCCATATTGGTAGACAGCTTAGTATAGTGCCTGGAGAACGCTGATTAAGTACACAGCGCAACACTGCGCGAACACGCGATCGCTGTGCTTTTTTTTTGTCCTTTTTAAAGCCTAAGGGTTGTCTTCAAAACTAGTAGTTTGGTGGAAAATGGTTTTTGGGGCGCACTAACCTAAGCGTTCATATTTTATACCCACAAACTTCCAAATAAAGTATTAGTTTTTTGTTTTTTTTTTACCTTCCGAATAAATGTGTAAAAAAAGCAATAGTGATTAAACTATTTTAATATACGCTAATAGTAGCTATGTACTCTGGCTACCTTTTTACATTATCACCATAATGTTTAAGGCAGTTATTATGACGTGGAGCAAACGTTTGGATGTCCTCCCCACAGGAGGCTTCCGCCAGGGTTGTCAGCCCTTCCAAAGAAGTGAGTAAACAAAACAATAGTGTTTAAAAATATTTTATTACACACAGAATGTAGATACATACTCTAGATACTCCTACAAATAATAACCACATAGAAGTCATTATGACGTGGCACGAGCTTTTGAATGCTTCCTCCCTTTCGTAGGCCTTCCCATTTTAGTGGTAAATGGGGATGTATACGAAAGCTTGTGCAATGTCATAATGGCTCCCTAAACCTATGCGATGATTATATGGTAAAGTCGCTAGAGCATGTATCTGCAATCTGCATATACAAATATTTTTAATCGCTTTTTTTTTCTTCACACAATTTGTCGGAAGTCGAAAAAAAAAAAAAAACCAGCCCTGGTACGAAAATTGCTGATGTACCCGTGGTCACAGTGTCCCGGAGTTTACATACAGCAACATATTGTGTCTGAGATGACATAGAACGATCTGATGGGTTCACTGCCAACAACCGCCTGTTAAGTGACCTAATGTAGCAACGAGGCATGTCCTTCTTTCATAATGTTAAATGCAAAAATAGAGCATCGTATGTGAAAAACCGTACCATTTATTTCTTGCTTCTCACGTATTCTTGAAGCTTTTAGATAACCCCGTGCTTAGGAGCAAGAAAAGTTCTAACTAGATGTAATTCAGCTTCATTCATTTTTACCGTCACTAGCGCCGTCCCCAACACTTAAATGCATGCTATCCTTGCTGCCGACTGCATCACTATATTGAAAACATATGTTCAAGGTTCAGTGGATGACGTTAGTAGCCCTAAAAGAAGGGTTCAATTTGTGTCGAATAAGGTTCGTAGCGGTGAACTATTCTGTAATCAACCCAGATAAAAAAGTATCTAAAGTGACCCAAATAAAAAGTCTTCGAGGTGACCCAGATAAAAAAATATCCGGGGTGACCCATATAAAAGATTTTCAAGGTGACCCAGATAAAACATTTTCGACGTTACCCAGATAAAAGTTCTCCAAGGTTACCCAGATAAAACATTTTCGACCTTACCCAGATAAAGGTTCTCCAAACTTACCCAGATAAAACATTTTCAAGCGGACCCAGATATATTCGCCACAAATATATCCACCACGAATTTGCAAAAAAGTGGTGGATAAATAGCGGATACATCTGCTACCGGGTTTAGAGTGCACCGACGCCATGTTTGCAAATAGAAGTGATAGAAGGAGCCCGGCACGACCGGCATGCAACGCGCGCGACCGAGCTCTCCTCGACCTGTGATTGGTCTGTCGCTCCCGTCGTTCCCGAACGTAACGAAAAAGTTCAGCCCGGCTCAACTCCTTGCGTTGCGAACGAACACGAACGAAACGACCGTTTGGCGCTTCGTTGCTATGGTAACTCGTCGTTCCAACCGGTTGCATTCGTTCGTAAGCGTAGTGGTCGCTCCGAACGCAACTGTGTGAACGGGCCTTTACTCGTATTGCTCCACTGTCGCTTGCCAGCCGCCATGTTGCTTTTGGGGGTGGTCACTGTGACTTAGTATAACTAAGGGGGGGGGGGGGGGTAGCGACATCTGTGACGGCTTCTGACTACCCCAAATGTAGTACCCTACGACTACCCTTTTGTTGAGAGTGTACGGTGAACGCCGCGAACGCGATCGAGAGAACAAAGCGTCGAGTGGAGACCCGAAGAAAAAAATCCTGCGAGTGGGCAGGAGCTGGGCATTGCAGAAAGCAATAGAAGGCTAGGACGCATACGGAAGCTGTACGTAATGCAGTTTCCGTCTGTTCGCTGCCAAATTCTCCATAGTCTTCTTCTTCCGCCTGTTCAAAAGGGAACAGCCTACAAGTCCGATTACCGCCGTGGCTTCAGTGGCTTCAACCTCGGAAGGAACTGTCAACTGAATTAGTTCCAAAACGCGCGTGCGTCAGGCAGCGCAACGTGGCGCGTTCCACGCACAAAGTCGGTAAGTGAACAAAACACTTATGAATATGACACGGTGCCGTTCTATTTTTTTTTTTATTTTAAATTTACGGGGGCGCGCGGTGTTTCTAGGTGGCTCAAGGTATGGGAAAGCAACCGGAAAAATCGGCGCCTGAACGTAACCAGGGGTGTACTAGTCTATTGATGCATTTTACCTTCTGAAATTTCAAGGCGTATCGTCGTTCCTGTGTAATCCAATGCAGACGACAGCGTTTGCCGGCGGAAGATTCGGTCGTCCGTGGCGAACGCATTTTTAGTATTTTATTTTTAAGGAGGTTCTAACTGCGAAAGAAAGGAGCGCCTTAAAATTTCATAAGGTAAAGTGCACCATAAAATACACTGTTGAGGAAACGACGCCTGTTGTGTGCAGGCGCCTATTTTTCCGGCAGAGTATAGCGCGCTGTGAGATACAGTGCACTTACGGGAAGTTTTGGCATGATATAATGTTGCCTATTGGAAATAAAAAAAGAAATGCTGGCATCATATGTTTACGCACACTTGGTCATTTTTGGAACCTTAAGTACCCTTTTTTATGGCAGGTATTGGATGGCAGCACTTTTTATGGAGGAACGAAGAGTGGAATCCGGCCAATTCCCCTCCACATTGACATCAAATGAGTGCTGTGAAAGCAAAGAAGAAAGTGAGGGTGAAACAGTTCCTGCAGTAGTAAGTGCCAGAAACAAGAAAAGTGCCCCGAAGTGGAAAATATACTCTCTTGAAAGGGATCCAAAAGGAATAGAGTTCATCAGGTATATAGAGACACCGCCGAGCGTCACAGACCTGGACACTTCATTCCTGTTTCTTTAAATGCCCATGCCCTGATGAGGTGTTTACAGTGATATTTGAGGGGACCATCCCGTACTCAACTCAATGCCACCCTGAACACCATGTTCGGGTTCTGGTCACACCTAACCACGCAGGATGTCCTGCTCCAGATCAAGGAGGATATCCTCGACAGAATCTCCCTTACGACGACGCGGGCTGTCCTGGCCCTGGATATGAAGGGCACCTTCGACAACGTCAGTCACACGCTGGTGTTCGAGAACCTGGCCTCGACTGGGTGCGGGCCCCGGATGTATGATTATGTGCGGGACTTCCTGAGCAGCAGTGGTAGCGGCAAAGAGTTAGCAGCAGTGGTAGCGGCACAAGAAAGAACAACGCTACTAACTCCGTGTTTCTGCTGCATCACAGGAATCAACAAAAGAAAAAAACTGGTGACCAGTATCGGGCCGAGGACGCAAGCAAGACAGGTTGCATGACAGCGACAAGTCCCTGGGATTGGTCACCCTGCTGACATCCACCAGGGGATCCCTGCTACAAAAGACGTCGCCCGACCAGCGAACTTCAGTTAGCAGCAGTGGTAGCGGCACAAGAAAGAACAACGCTACTAACTCCGTGTTTCTGCTGCATCACAGGTTAGAAACATCATTTAATCCCTTTTGTTGCGTTTTTGTTTGCCGCTGCTGCTGCTGCTACAAAGTGCCACTTGACTTGTTTTTCTAAGCTGTGACCAACGAGTGAAATAGCGAAATGGCGCATGACACCGATGACGTATGTCTGACGTGTAAAGAACAACTGCTAGATGATGACCGAAGGATGAAGTGTTCAGATTGTGAGTTTTCCTATCACTTGGGCGATTTCTCCGGAATTGCTGAATCCACTTATAAATCAAAGGGAGACAGCTGGCATAAGTCGTGGCGTTGTCCGACCTGCAGACTGTCCTCGCAGCGAGGCGGACCGAGCGCTAAACAAAAGAAGGATTTCGACCTAGATCCCGCCTTGGTCATGGTCACTCTTGCAACCATAAACAAAAAATTGGACACACTGCTAACCCTCAAAGAAACAGTCGACGGGATTGAACATTCCATTCGAGTCTTATCGAACAAGTATGACGCGGTGATAAGCCACATGCCTGAGCATGATAAGGAGCTAAAAGAACTGAGGAAAAGAGTTGAAAAAGTAGAAAAAAACGACGCAAAAACAGAAGTTAAAGAACTGAGGAACCAGGTGAACGAACTTGAATGAAGATCCCGACGACATAACTTGGAAGTTCACGGTATCCCGATGACCGAAAAAGAGTATGTAATAGAAAAAGTAAACAACGTCGCAAAAATACTAAACGTACCGGACTTGACCACGTGCGATGTTGTATCAGCTCATAGGCTTGCCTCGAAGCCTGATAAGGTACCCGGAATTATTGTTCGTTTTTCAAACCAGGCAACTCGGGATCTGTGGTTCGACAGGCGATCGAGCCTGAATGAAGCTAAAAGTGATATCTTCCTTTTGGAAAATCTTACCGGTCATGAGCGATCACTGCTTTGGTCAACAAAAGAATGGGCGAGGGTGAACCACTACAAGTACGTGTGGTATAGAAATGGCAATGTTCTCGTCAGGAAAGCAGATGGAGGGTGGGCGCACGTGGTTAAGAACGAAGACGACTTGCAAAAATTGGTGCAGAAATATTTCTCCTTCATTATCTCTTGACTTGTATTTCTTTTTTAATGGCTATCAAACCCTTTTTTTCGCCAAGTGAAGTTGGGAACATCTTCAGATCCCACTCTAAGCTTGTTTCTTTGTTTCATCTAAACGCACAGTCATTGCGCAAAAAATTTGATGAATTTGATACATTCTTGCAGCGTTTTGAACTTTCCTTTTGACGTAATTATGGTGACAGAAACGTGGTATAACGAAGAAGACCCCGTTGATAACTTAGACGACTATATAAATTACAGTTTATGCCGCACTTCAAAACGAGGGGGTGGAGTCACCATGTACATAAAAAGTCAATGCAATGCACTATAATTAATGAATTTTCTGAAGTTACAGATGACTACGAGGTTTTGACTTTGCGGCATGGACTTAACATTTTCAGTGTTATGTATCGCGCTCCTGGTGGCAATATATCCTGTTTTCTTAAATGTCTAGATAATCTTTTTGGTTTTATCGGCGATAACAACTTGAAGCTTATTTTGGGGGGTGATTTTAATATAAACATGCTTGTGTCATCGCCGCAACAGTCCGAATTTTGGACACTTTATCAGTCATATGGTTACATAAATGCTATCTGTCAACCAACTCGCTTTAACAGATTGAATGAGACTTTGTTAGATCTGTTTTTAACGAATGCACCCGAGCCACATGTTCATGCTGGTGTGATTGGAGTTACAATAAGCGATCACCTCCCAATTTTCATGCTTACAAATATAGAGGAAAATGAACAAAAGAAAAAACAGTTGCGACAATTTTCCTACCTTGATATAAGCAAAAAAAGCCTTGAAGCTTTTCAAGAACAAATCAACATTGCAAACTGGAGCGCGGTATTGTCTAGGGCATCGGCTGATGAGGCATACGAGTGTTTTCTTGAAACGTTTTGCAATATTTATAATCATGTTTTTAAGTACAAAACGCATGAAGTTAAGAAAAAGTGTAGAAAACCATGGGTTACAACCGATATACTAAAAATGATGAATAAAAGAGATGCGCTTTATAAGAGGTTTATACGTACTAAAGATAGATCTGTTTTATTAAGTTTTAAACAACAAAGAAATAAGATAACAGGTGCCCTACGACGGGCAAAACGAACATACTGTGACTCGCTGTTTCAAAATGAGAACAGAACGGATGTTTTGTGGAAGAAGTTAAACTCTGTACTACATGAAGGCCAAGTTTTTGAACAAATCGCTGAACTCAAAATTGGAGGTGAAATTAAAAACGGTAAAGCTCTTCCAAATGCGTTCAATGACTATTTTGTTGATTTAGTGCATAGTGTTCACACAGCGGAAGCCTTAAGGTACGTGGAGGGTGTTTCTGAGACTATATTTCTTTCCCCAACCGACGAGGTAGAAGTTATTTCTATTTTCAAATGCTTAAAAAACAGTAGAAGTTGTGATATACACGGGATTCAAATAAAGCCAATTAAATATGTAATAGAATCTATTGCATCTATTCTAACTCATATCTTTAACGTGTCCCTTCAAACTGGAGTATTCCCACGCAAAACTGCAAGAAGCTAAGGTTTCAGTAATGTATAAAGCGGGAGATAAAAATGACCTCGGCAACTATAGACCGGTTTCTATTTTGCCAATATTTTCAAAAGGATTAGAAAAAATAATCCACAAAAGACTGTACAGTTTCTGCGAAAAGCAACGCATTCTTACTCCCCATCAGTATGGTTTTAGAAAAGGGTGTTCGACTGAGTTAGCCTTGCTGAACCAAAAATAAATAATTTTAAACAATATCGAAAATAAGCTCCTTACACTAGGAACATTTATAGACTTCTCGAAGGCCTTCGATCGTCTTAATCACAAAACCTTATTACTAAAACTGCAGCAATATGGTATAAGGGGAATAGCCCAAAACATATTTGAGAGCTACCTGCAGTTCCGTTTTCAAAGTGTCGTAATAGGAGGACACAACTCCGAGTCTCGAAAATTGAATGCGGGTGTTCCACAAGGAAGTATTTTAGGACCGCTTCTTTTTAACTTGTATATAAATGACATTACTAACATTGACTGCAATGAAACTATGATTTATGCAGATGACACCACCATATTGTTTTCAGGAACAAACATTTCTGAAATCATAGAAACGGGCAATCGGTTTTTGGAGCAACTTAATGTGTGGACGAGTTTGAATTCATTAGTAATAAACAGTAATAAAACAAAGGCTATAGTTTTCAGGTCGAAGGGAGTAGAGCTCTGCGATAATCAGGCCTCTTTTTTAGGGTCATGCCGTATAGAAATTGTACAGAAGGTCAAGGTTCTTGGCGTAATGTTTAATGAACATATGCGATGGGATGACGAAGTAGAAATGATTTTTAAAAAGCTATCTAAAGTGGTAGGTATAATTTATAAGTATAGAAGAACATTACCTCCCTTTATACTACGACTTGTCTATAACTCTTTGTTTTATGCTTGTTTCAATTACTGCTTTTTGGTATGGGGAAACACCACAATTACAAATATTAATAGACTCTACATATTACAAAAAAGAGCAATTCGTATTCTGGGCAATGGAAAGTATGACAGCCACACAGAACCGCTATTTAAAAAATTCGAAATTATTGAAATAACAAAAGTTTATGACTACAAACTTGCCATAACATACAAAACAGCTTTAAGTAACCCAGACAGTTGTTTTATTTCACTAGCCTCGCTTCACTTAAAATGTTCCTTGTATTCCATTCGTCATGCCGATGTCTGGACAGTCCCGCGCTCCAGAACCAACTACGGAGATAAGATGATCAAGTATCAGCTGCCAAGAGTGTTAAATTATTTTGTGTCTTTGGGAATCTGCATTGAACGTGTCTCACGGAAAGCTATACGCTCACTACTGGTTTCGTTGCATTAGATATGGCGAGTTGACTGTATGCACAAATCATATTTTTCTTTTGTTATATAAAGTGCTGCTATCACTGTTGCTGTAGGGGAGGAGGGGGCTTTGTCAAGCAGGTTTCTGTACTGCTTTTTTCCCCTCTTCCCTCTCTTCTTGTACGAAGGGAAACAAATAAACTTGAATTGAATTGAATTGAACTGCATGGCCATCATCGGAGTCGAGTCCATCCGCCCAAGCACCATCCCTTTCCCGAGGAAGGGCACCCCGCAAGGCTCGGTCCTGTCACCCACCTCGTTACCTGGCGATGTGCAAGCCGCCTCCTCTACTGGAACGGATTCCCCGGATGAAGCATACACTCTATGCGGACGGACCTAACGATTTGGACTACGTCGGAATCGAACGGCGAGAGGCAAGACTTCCTCGAAGAAGTCATCGAGACGGTGCAGAACTATCTCGAGGCCGGCAACCTCCAGTGTGCCCCCGATAGGTCTCAGCTGTTGCTCCCCCGCGCGGGCAAGCCAATTCCCGAAGAGCAAGGAAGCGGACATCCGCCTCACGTTCAAGGACGGTACCCTGTGCCGGTGGTGAAGCGGGTTCGGATCCTGGACCTTCACATCCAGCGAGACAGCGGAGCCAAGCATTATGGTCGACCGAGTCGTCGAGACAACCACGCAAGTCATGCGCATGATGAGCAGGATAACAAGTCATAGACACGGGCTCAAGGAGTCGGACCTGATCCGGCTAACCCAAGCACTCGTCGTGAGCCGCATCACCTACGCAACTCCGTATCTCAACCTGCTTTCAAGAGGTAAGGGAAAGATGGACGTGATCATTGGCAAGGCGTACTAGCTGAAACTGGGGGTGCCGCCGTACGCGGCGAACGCCAAGCTTTGGCGGCTGGTTGTAGACAACACCTTCCAGGAACTCATCAACACGCACCTAGCCAGTCAGCGTGAGCACCTGGCCCTCACACTGAGTGGGCGGCACGTCCTGAGATCGCTCGGCATCCCCATACCCGCATCGCAATTTGAGACTATCCAGCTGCTGCTGGCCCTACGGGACAAGATCCAGGTGGCACCAATCCCGCGGAACATAAACCCATCCTTGCATCCAGGTCGCTGGATGGCTCCCGGTCCCTTGATTACGCGTGGTCCCGTCGTGTAGCATAGGACCCTTGGTTGCAATTTGTTGCTAGCCCAGCATTTAAGTATACTCCAGCCTTTTTGAATGTAAAGCAAAACAATTACTGCAACTGAACACTTCTTAACAGACGATAATTGAATTCTGCACTGCTCAATGCCCTTCTGTTTTATCTAAAGTACCGCAACTAAGTACTCCAAGTACCAGTCGGAGCAGTGCGATGCAGGTGAAGTTTCTACTTATGACAAATGTCTGACCAAAACCCTGCTTCAGTACCATGAGCTGCAACAGGATGCCCGATGCAGAGGCTTTAAGAGCAAGCTCCATGCTTTGAATGTTGCTAAGCATGTGGGCTTGTGCAGTGCAAGTGCCGTTCAGGACAACCATGCTCGTACTTGGCATTTCGGTTTCACTTGCACTTAACGGATGCTGAACCGAAATCTGGATTCCACAAAACACGGCGGAAAAAGCGTGCAACGGGATGCTACAAACACCAAAACATCACTCATACAGCGATGTCTCAAACGGATGTCCCTTTTTTTCAAAAAAAGAAAGGAGTCGCATTTGACAGATATGTTTACGTCTTGTTTCTCCGAGAAGAGGGAACGGCCTCACGTCTTCTCCGCCTCATCGCCTTGAGGGGGCGAAGCGAAGAGAGGAGGAAACGAGATATCTTGACGTCACGCGCCTCGTCGGCCTCGTTCAATCTTGACATCTTTTTCCAAAAATGCGACCGTCGATTCGGGATATCGCCTTACGAGTAGTGTTGTAGGGATTGTAGCGTCCCGCCTACAGCTCCTGCATTGTTTTCTGAAATCCGAATTTCGGTTCACCATCCCTTTAAAGGGAATTGGAGTGTGGCAGTGATGGGATGATTTCTTGTGTCAGCCGGAATTGCCTACCATTACCACCGTAGGGCAGCGAAGGCTACACGCACGCAAGAGCGACTTTGCGAAGTGCTTTCGCAGAACAAGAGCTTGCGATAGAGCGTGTAGTAGCTCGCACTTGTCGCCTTCGACCGCGCTGTCACCCTGGCAAGCCTTCGGCAACACCTTCAGAATGCCCGCATTCTTCAAGAAAGCCATTATGTTACGAATATACCAAAACAATGCCTGGCTCTTTTTTTAAAAAAAGAGCATTTCTGAAATTTTGAAAATGCGATATACTCTGAGGAGAGCAATAGTCTGTTGTAACGCAATAACAGCAGTGCACGCTCATTACCTTCGGTACTACTTAGTACGTGCTCGCGCACGCTCACTTTATCCAGGCTGAAAAGCTTGTGCTGGGACGGGGCTAACAAACCATGCACGTCCATCAAATCAATTAAAATTGGGATCTCATTTTTGTTTCTTCTGTTGACCCTCTATACGTTTATTCTGACAGAATGTTACCGAAACCTTAACTGCCCACTTCTCAAATTTCGAAAGAGCAGAAAAGGTTAGTGTAAATTCAAGAATGGGGTGGGGACATCTCATATAGAGGCACTAACAAAAACAAGTGTAAAGTCAACAGTTGGTTATTTGCCATATCTTTATTTTCCAGGTGTGTCGCACAATTTTATATCTGACTTTTCCCTCTAGAAAAGGAAGCTTTAAATTTAAATAACTAATTTTAAAACAAGTTTTAAATGAATAGCCATACAGGAAATTTTATATATAGCACTGTACTGCCCTATGAAAAATCAGCAGGCTATGAACAAAATGAACCAAAGCATTTAACTTGCATGGGAATATTGAACACTGGTGGTGTCTTTTGACCGAAGTGATATGCAAAGTATGAACAGCAGCGATAAAGAAACACAACATTTATTGCCGGTCATCTCCACTCTTAGGAAAGTATCTCAACATAAGATTAGTTTGACATTTTGTAGTAAGGGTGCTGAATTCCAGACATGATGATACAAACCGTTTTGATAAAGACGTAAAAAAAGTAACTATTCCAAACAGGTGCCTATAGTTTGATGACTAGGAAACAACACATAGGACTAGAAAAATGTGATGAATATAAATGAATAAAGCTGGTCATGAATTGAAGCATACTTAGATATGTCAGCCACACAACTTGCAGCTGCCATCTCAAGAAAAACAAACAAAGCCTTTAGTGATTTCGAAAATCGAAACATTCCTGGCACGAGTTTCACCAGACTTTGGCGATCACACTATGTTATCAGCAATAAGGCTACAGGTGTTTTCTTGATTGTAATTAATCACCTTGATTGCAACTGGCCATAGCTGTGAGTAGGTTAGAATAAGACAAAGCCTCTCAAGAAGGCAGCTCGTATTGTATGCCTTCTGGCCATGGGCGAAGCCGAAAAGCCAGTAGGCCACCATGACCTCAGTCAAGCCATCCTCCGCATCTTGCACTTTGAAAAGCCAAACTGTATCAACGTCTATGTTCATGCTCTTCACTGCTTCCACATCGTACCCTGAGAAGGCAACGCAGGGTGTCGTCGGGATGGTTCCCTCCTGCATATAAAAGCAGAATGGATTCAGTCAGAGAACAATAGAGACTGCACTGATGAGTATGATTTTAAGCATGAAATGCTTTTAGCTCCCGATTACCAAACCGATGACGTATCCTTTCGGAAACTTACGCCAAAAATCACTTCGAAACATCTCAGGTTTTGAAGCTGACTTTGGCGTTGTTTTTTTTACTTGAAACCGACTTTGAAACCTACTGGGTCTCGAAGTCAGTTTCGGATCAGAAAGGTGTGCACTAGCACGGTTCAAAATTTGCTGTCAAAATTTTGTTTCCTTGAGACAAGGAAACAAAAAGGGACATACACACCACCGTCTCAAAACCAACGCAGCATACGGCTGTCATTGACTTCCACAAGTCTTCTTCCTTGTCATCCTACACGCTATACACGCCATGAAACCTATTCCTTTACACGCAAGGAAACCTATCAATTTCGAATTACAACTTTAAAAGACAATGTTAAGATTACTTTTTTTTATGACATCTCACCACCGAATTTGAAACCAAGAGCGCGACATTCGTTTGAACCGTTTGAACCAATCGCCTGACGAGGAGCCCGTTGTCGTCACGCTTCGACAGCGCACTTTAGTTCACGTTTCTGCCGGTGTCTTGGAGGGGTCTCAGGCATCGTTCCCCGCGCGAATATTACCACAACTGTTTAATTGATTGGTGCGGCACCCAAACTTCTGTTCGGGCTGGAACTTGGTCAGCAGTGTCTGAGACGGTCCCGACGCCCATTTCAGTCATCAAATAAATTTTTGAAATTGCCTTCATAGTCTTTGAGTTTCAATGCAGGCGTCTGGAATTCGCAAAATTTAGTGGCCGCGATTATGTCCTCTGCGACCGATTTGCGAAAATAAACGGTTTTACAGTAATGATTCAGATTGTGATTTGTTTGGAATTAACCAGTGCTGTTAGTAACATGCTCTGTTTTCTCCGCTCCGCTGGTGTTTTCTATGCCGTCATTGCATCCACGCAGCTTGAAAGTGCCCGGCTTTATGCGACTTGTGGCATGCACGCACCGTGGTGCTCCACTTCACAGCGTGGCATGCGGTGGCGGAAAAAGCCTCTGCCAAAAACATGCTAAGCTACTCCCTGCACAGCATTTGTGGTGGCAGAAAAGATACAAGGCTATTATCTTGATCCCGAGAGTATTCGCAACTCCAACGCCCTATAGGTGGCAGGGCGGTAGTTCCAAGATGGTGAAAGAGACTAGGATAGATTCTCCAGGGTTTCCCGTGTGCCTGCTCGCTGACGCTGGTCAGCGCGCTAAAACTGATATGTTGGCCTGCAAACGCGAAGTGGTTAGGGCAGGATCATATTACAGGTGACGCGGAGATGTTGATGCGCGTTAGCAAAATGAGCATGCGGATATTCAAAAGTTGCAGAAACCTCGACTTGCGAAGCTTTGCGGTGGACGAGCGCGTTTTACGCACCGGCCACGTCACTCTTTGTGGCAAAATATTTGTGAGGGTGATGAATATATCGTGTTTGCGCATTGTCTGGCCATTAGTGCTCTAAAAAGTGAGCCGCGCACGGTGACCTTCAAGCTTCGGAAGAGCAGCGTTCACAGTATTGATGTCTTCGTGTCACAGGCTCGCGACTCGCTGCTCACCGTCTCGGTTTTAGCATATTGCAACACGTAATCAAACTGCTCTATGGTTATTGATAGGAAGTTTGTTACCGCGGGCTACCGCGTGGTGTAGCATTACAACCGGAGGCTCGCACTGCGCCTTTGAAGCACAATTTTCAGCGCGTGCCAGGAACGTTGCTGTGCTCACGGTAGCCAACGGTATCCTGCGGTAATGCCATGCTAAAACTGCCTATTAACATAATCGGCGTGTTTAAGGGTTTGATTTATTGCTCTACCAAAAATGCATATTTTAATATACCATACTTTGTTTTGTACTGTGTTATTTGCAACGTTGCGGCCCCTCTCGCCACAACTGCCTGTTCTAAGCTCTCGTTACGAACCGCTAGCTAACACAGACACACTTAAAATGCTTCGGGCATTTCTTAATTTACTTTATAATTACCTGAAAGCAAGTATGTGTATTTTATCTTTTAAAAGTGCTTGGAATAAATGGTCATGTTGCTATACGGCCTTCAAATGCAAACCCATTCCCGACGTGTATTGCTCGACATATCGTTGCGCGACCAGTTTTCTCCTACTTAGGGCAACGAATAGACTTTTCGCAGATCGTACGCTAGAGCTCTACATTATTAGTGGGAGGGTTTGCCGTCACGTTGAGCACAGATCAGACTTGGACGTAGTTTAACTACTCTACTCAAACTACTGTAGTTTAACTACTTTCCCGAGTAACTTGGTAACTTTCAATTACAACTTCATTTGGGTAATTAGTAGTTTAATTTAACTACATTTTTCAGGTAACTTCTACTCAAATTACTAACTACTTTCGAAATCACCGGCAGATGAAGTGGCCTTCCCGAACAAGGGGCCCCTCGCAGCCGTAGAAAATGCATCACAGGCGTCCTTGGGCCAAGGTGGCGATGAGCAGCCAAAACATAACACCGACGCGCACGAACGCAGGAAGAGATGCTTAACAAGCCTTGGTCGGGTATTGACCTAATCCGTTAATGCACGCAGGCGCCGCGCCTTCAGCTGCAACCGTGCAAGCAAAGACGGGAACACTCCGAAGGTTGTTGTTGTTTTCATGTTGCCTGCCCTTTGTGAGTTCTGACTCAAGCGGTTTGGGGGTTCTACGGGAGGCGCCACTGGCATGACCTCGCAGATGGGCGCCTGTTCCCATTGTCGCCTCGTCGTCAGCGAATACTCGCTTGCACAGCCGGACTCAAAAGCACAGAAACGCAGGCACGGATAATCCGTTCATGGGAGCACATTCCCGCTTCCAGCTGCAACTGTACGAGCGTCAATGCTTGTTCACGTAATCCTTCGAGCCCTTCCGACCTTCCACGACAGGGAGACCTCCTCTTTGTTGAAAACGATTTACTTGTGAGGCGTGTCAGGCGCGTCAGGATACCGTAGTCGCTGGCGAGGGTTGCGAGTCACCTTTGGGAGTTCCTTTTATTGGACCCGGCGTCAGCGGCGAAGTATACTTCGTTTCATCTTCTGTTAAATGAAAAAAAAAACTTTTTTTTTTTGCTAGCGTAGCACTATACTTTGTCTCATCCTACGATGGACTAAAGGCCAAAGCCACGGGCCGCCAGGTCCAATCACGTTCCACGCTAAACTATGACATTTCCTAGTATTGATTAGGGGTGGACGAATAATGCTTCGAACCCCAAAACGCTGCATCATTCCTATAGCTTAGACACTGCTAACAGCCTGTACGTCGTGGCTTTTTTGCAATGTAAAATTGCTGAATCACTCACTACTATTCGATTCGAACCACTGTCCGCCCGTCCCCATCAGTGATCCGAGACGCGGGCAAATGATACGTGTATCAAAGCGCAATACCACGCAATTTCTAAGTGGCTCGTGATTGGATCTGGCAGTTCCTAGCTCTTGCCTTTAGTCCATCGCAGGATGAGACGAAGTATAGCACTGCAACGACACGCGCAGTCGTCCGGATGATCCCATCGTCGTGGCGTGAGACTTGAACCCTTGACGGTCAGGTGCACTCGCTCAGCGTACTCTCCGAACGTCGTGGGAATAAAGAGGGGCCAGTCATAACAATCTCAACTTGCCGAAGAAAAAGACAAGAGGAGGAGAGTTTGTTATACAACACCCCCAAACGAGGCAAACCTCACATGTTTCGTCATGGACACCTAAGATGCCAACACTCGCTTACCCGACCCTGCACAGCTTGTTTCTCAAACTCAACGCTGCCGTTCCATCCAGCGCGTCGGTGGAACGTCTTTTTAGCTTAGCTGGGGACGTCGTTAGAAGGAAAAGGCGAAAACTCTCCTATCAATAACTTTGAAAGTAAATTCCTTCTGCGAGCGAATAAACTATTTTGGTGAAAACGCAAGTCATAAAATGACTGCATTTATTGCAGGCTCGCAGGGTTTTTCACGAATCAAAACTGCTGTTCATTTTGCTACCACAAAAATATAAAAAAGTAACTTCGAAAGTAACTTCAAAGTAACTCGCTACTTTTTTACAGTAGTTAGTAGTTTACTCAATTACTATTACAAATGTGTAATTTCTACTCTACTCCAATTAATTTTGGCGTCGATACTCAGTAACTTAACTTAACTACCTTTTTTGAGTAATTTGTACATGTCTGGCACAGATTGAGCTGGCGGACATGCGCAAGACCTGAAATCCGAAGCGTATGCGATATATGAAAAGTCCCTAATGAAATTAGACATCCCGGTCCTTCGTGCAACGCTGTTGTGAGGCGGAGCACAAGAATTCCTATTTTAACGCGCTCACTTTTTTTCGTTAAAACGGCTTCACGCATCAAGGCCGACAGCCCTTTTCCGCGCCGCCGCCGCCGCTGCCATCCCCGTTCCTCTAGTTATCCTCTTGTCCGCGGGAGGGCGAGCGGCGGGCTGGAGTTGCGAATAGTATGTTGCAGGTTAAGACGGTACAGTGAGGCTAAGCTCCGCCTACACTCTTTTCACTTTAGCAGAAAGGATGCTATATAGAAAAGAAGGAAACCGCCAATCGTGGCAAGCATGACCTTTTTTGACCGGCGGAAGTAGTGGGGGACCCCAGGTAGCGTAAAAATAAAAGGGGGGGGGGGGTGGACTGCAAACGTGTTTACCAAGAATAAAAGGGGGGGATGGGTGAAAAGAGATATTCTTCTGTAGATTCCTTGTGCTCCCGGAGCTGTGAGTGCGTCATAGAGGGACTGGGCTCAACTCAATGCCCCAAATCATAAAAAAAAAAAAAAATCATTGCCCGGCAGAGTTTTGCGGACTCCTAAAATGCCTTCACAGGTAGGTTCCGCATGGGCAGGATGGGCATCTGCAGTACGTTTTGCAGGAAAAGGAGGGTGGGGGGCAAACCTCATTTGTTTCAGAGTTATAGGGCTGAAAGCTACATCCCCCAGAATGATCCCCCCCTTGCGCCACTTTGCTGACGCCCATGATTGTGGGCACCTCATCACTTACAAAACGTTTCCTAGGACCCACGTGTAGAAAGTAGGAGCTACCGTTCAAGCACCTGTCATGACTACAGTGCAGACATATCACAATAGCAGAGAAGAACAATAATAATAATTTTTTTTGCCGGAAACAATGGTACAGTTTCAGACTCACTGCTCAGCTTGCCAGCTGAGCCAGGCTACAATAACGAAATTGGGAAAGTGATTGAGTTGCGAGTATACGAATGCAACAACAAAACCCTACTGGAGTTCTTAGAAAATGTTGGGGGCTTCTTGTTAATGGAAAAGACACTCAGCAATTAAATACAATACTTGAAGCTTACGCTTCATGAGCTTGCAGTTGGCACCTTCCACTGAGATCACGGTGATGTGCTCCAGCAGCTCCTTGTTCCATCTCAAAACCTTCCTGGTGGCAAGACTGACGATGGATGCCACTCCTTCCGACATTGCCTTCACTGGCTCGATCTTTGTCTGGTGTTTTTAGCCTTTTCGGAACTGAAAGTAGAGAATGCATATATACTTGCATGAATGTCACAGAAGTGAAACGTGACAGAACCAAATTTCCAAGAACACGTCTCCTAATTCCAGCCAACAATAAATAATCTCAAAAATTAACTTCATCTTTCTATTTTCAATCTATATATATTTGCAAATTCATGGGCGCTTTCACAGACACAGAGAACTAGTGCCGAAAGAGAAAGAATAAACTGTTCTTGGGGCCTGATTTTGGTCATTGTTGATATCGCCCTCAAGACCTCACAAGGTCCTCACTGTGATTGGACACGATGCCACAGACGGGCGCTCTCGACCAATGAAAATTCTTTTCGCTGTCGACGAAGCAATTTTTTGGTGAGAACCTCTCACCTTCTTTCGGATAGTGAGATCGATATCGCGGCAAGGTGGGTGCTTGTCCCAAGCTCTCGTTTTACCACCAATGGGTGTCAGGTTACACACGGCCAGAAAACAAATCAGCATAGCCAAACGAAGCACAGGACGACAGTTGCGTCCGTAAAATAGCCGATGTTTCATATTTCAATTAGTTTTTCGATTTCCCTCTGCGCAGCACACAATTCCTAGGAAGACGATCGTCCCTTTTTGGCTCTGTTCGCAGATGACCTGTCAGTGTGTTTTTTGTTCTGTTTCTGTCAGAGAATGATACCCAGTAGCAAAAAAACTCATTATTTCCTCATGTTAGCAGACGATGCGTCTGCTAAGGTATTTTAGCTTCCTCGGTGCAAACCGGCTGATATCTCGATGACCAAATTCGGGCCCCTGGTGAGATGAAATGGCAAACTGAGAAAGATTTCATGGCCAGGGCCAAACAAATACTAGGTGGATTGTATGGTGAGAGTATTAGCCCCGAGAAGTTTGGGTGGCGACCCCTTACGGCGAGCCAGGGTGACGTCACGCTGAGGACGAAAGTTTTCCCGGACTCGCCCTGCTCGCCTTACGGAGGCTGAGACGGCGTTAGCTGTCGGCACACGAGTTTCTGTTTCCTTTTTTTTGTGCACGTTTTTCGTTGGAATTGTGAATTATTATATGTGGCCTTATTGAGGTATGGTCTGTAGCTGCAGGCAAAACTTCAACCAACATTCCAAGCATTGTTTTCAGGGCAGGCAGCGCATGAATCACAGCTGGTATATGAAAATAAAGAAATGTCGCCGCACTTGCAGAACCATCGCAATAAATTTTTATCTTACACAATCAATGCTGCTGATTATTTGGATAAATTAACAGGTTTTTTATCTTTGTTTCTAAACGAAAACGCAACAGCAAAAGCGCTGCACCCTGCTCGAGCAACATCTTAAATATATTCTGGGCCATGGACAGAGAATCTCAAGTGAGACCGCCCAAAGGCCTTTGAAATAAATGCCATTTATATGCCCGCAAAGCGGGGTGCGATGTTCTAACTCATGAACATATAAACAACAGAATTTCAGTGTCAGAAACACTTACACCGCTGCTTCCATGATCCCTTACACAATCGCCGTATATCATGTGGAGGGGGCAGTTAAGTTCATCGACGGAATTGCCTCCACCTGATAGCTTTCGATACTTAACCTAATTATAAAGGTAAGTGTGACAAACACGTTTAGAAAAAGGTACGAAAATCCCCTCGGTAGAAGTCTCACCCAGTGTCTTGTACAGCGGGTAAACAAAGCCCTGCTTTTTAAAGTGCTTACAGCACACAACGGCCAATGTTGACGGTGCCTTTCCCATCCTTAGTCTGACTGTCCATGCTTTCTTTAATCTCGACGTCTTCGGGAGGTAAAATATGATACCGACTTCTCTTTGGGAATTGCATTGCAGCACTGAACAGTAGGTCAGCATGATCACAAACCACGGTGGAAGAAATACATTTAGGTGATGACTCTGTCTCGCGCGGCGACCACATTATGTTCGGCGCACCGAGCGCGGTTCACTCGCACGGGGATAGATGGCGCCCAAGTAGAGAGGGGCTTGTGAAAGCTTGTATACTTGTGAAGGAAATTATGCATTCTTTACTCGGTCCCTGTGTGCTGTGTAGTGAAATGATGAATTTATGTTGGCGCACTGGCACTGATTGCCTTTTCCCCCGTGCGGTTCCTTTTTTTTATTAAAGGAGAACATTCCGATGATGACTCAACGTGACAAAAATACTCGTATAAATATAAAACTTTCCGGCATAATCTACTGGGCCTTCAATAATTTAGAGTAATTTAGAGTAAACACTTGGGTCGTGCTCGCATGTTTTGTCAAACAGCATGTTTGGCAACAGTTCCGTAAATTGTTTACACACATTGCGTGGCTTTATAGGAGGTCGGGTGATTTTTTCCACCCTGCTCCTGCCTTATTGAAAAAATAAATTCTAATAATGGTACATATTGGGGCCTAAATAATTCTTTACATGCGCATAATGTTATAGCATTACAAATGGTTTACACATACAATGTCAACTTGTACTGTGAAACATACAAACGGTGTGAGCAGAAAAAAATTCCTATTTATGATGACATAGCGACTGAAATGATGACGCAGTATGATGACATACTGACTGACATGATGACACAGTGATTGAAAGTCAAACAATAGTAGCGGTTATGGGACATAAATCACTTTTTATCTATACTCTCACAATATGGTGTCACCCCGTCTTACAGGTAAAAAAATATTTGACAAATATTTTTGCTTTAAAATGTACACAAAGGCTAAATTCACTGCATACTACCAAAGAACGCCATCTCCTACATCCTGTGTTTCTCGCCCACTGCCCTTAAACTAAGACGAGCGCTGCTTTGCTGATTTCTTTATTTCTTGAGCGTGATTGTTCCTACTCATCGTAATAAGCTTACAGTGTTGTCGCATTCGCATGCTGAAGTGGTAGTGGAGCAACTGGGCAATTGTTTCTTTGTGTTCAGCGCATGGAAACGTTATTGTTCATGTGTCAAGAACACTGTAGATTGTGTGCCCAGTAGACAGTCTGGTGGCTTTTATTTTCCACGAAGAACTGTTCCGCTTTCTTCAGTAGCTGGAAAAGGTTCTTGTTGGGGTGTATAAGGCCTCCTCTGTTCTTCACGTTTGTCAGTGCTGCTTCAGCAGAAGTGTTCTTGTCGATGCTGAAAGCGGATCGTCATGCAAGGCAGCGCGTAGCTTGTTTTCATTTTCACACTCAAAAACCCAGTTACATAATATAGTATGTAGTCCACAGCATTGTTTCCTTCAGCCTTTTCTGTCCAGACATCTTCGCATTCCCAGTCTTCGACAGAAATTAGCCTGTCAAGCTTGGTCTTCACTTGGTCAACGGGATGAGGAGACTAGGTAGTAATTGGAGATCGGCCGTCGGGATTGCACGGCATCACTGCTCCAGGCAGGGATCATTACATGAAGCTTTAAACAAGGACACTCGCTTTGCGCAGTTCCGGTACCCCGAATTGCAGTTGGGAACGAAGCACGTCTTTCCCATCCTTATAGCATAACTTCTTCGGGTTAAGGCTCATCTTCGTGCACGATGGTGGCACCTGTGATCGACACAGCACTAAAGCAAAACATGAGGCCAGCCACTGGCCGTACACCACCACCACACCGCGAAAAAGGCGAGCAAGCTACGCCCCCGACACTGTGGCCGCCGAGGAGAGACCTCATACCCACGGTGCTCACACCTCAGCGCCCTCCGCGGCGGCGCGGAACTAACTATACTTCGTTTCCCCTTATGTTGTACCGCAGCGAAGGCTAGAAGTGTGAGCTCATAGCGTTGGCAGCTGCTCTTAAGTCACGAGAGCTTGTGCCGCCGAGATGTGCCCCAGAGGAAGAAGATCGCGCTTGTAGCCTTTCCTGCGGTACATCATAAGGTGAAACAGAGTATACTCCTTCTTCGAGGCTAGTTCTGAACACGATCTGGTCGCTCGCTCCCCGCAGGAAGAGCGGCCAGAGTCACCACCTAAATGTATTTCTTCCACCGTGTCACAAACCTACAATCGTGAGGAAACGGGAGCAGGGAAGCGAGCCAAATGCCAGAACGCGAAGCGGAGTCCTTCGCCAGACGTCACGGTACACCTCACCCAATCAAGACGTGACGACCGCAGCGACGCTTGTGTTTGCGCTCGGGGCTAATAGTATGCCATGCAAGCAATACCACTGATCTCTATGACAATTTGCTACTTTGCGCGTCTCCGCCTTGTCGCTGCAGCGCAAGTGCAGCCACCGGACGGCCACCTTGGGACACAGAAAATCAGTCAACCTTTTGGAGCTTTGCGAAGGCTGGGCGGCAGCGAGCTAAAGACTTGTTTTCTGCTCGTTCGTTGTCATTCGCCGAAGAAGTTTGTTAAAACCCCGAACGGTGAGAATTGCCTTTGAGAGCACGTGGAAATTTTTACGAAAGAGCAGCACCGCAAGAAAAAGTAGCAACTCGTCGAACGCAAGTCTCGCCGGTCTCGCGGCATGATCAAAGCTCCCTTGGCACGCTTGAATACCGATCAAGAATCAACGCCGTATGGATTTGTTTCGTGAGTGCTACGTTCATGAAGATGTATGTGCCTCTGGAGCAGCATTTTACTCTACTCATACGACTGTATTTGTAACTTGCGGCACTTGCGGTCCAGAAACGAGCATGATCCAGTGGCGGCAAAGGAGGGATAGGGGGCTATGGCGACGGCGACGAATTGCACACAACCATATGGACGGGCCGCGTTTGAAAACCTTTAGATCTCTCCGCTTCATACTTTTGCCTTCGAAAACCTACCTTCCTCCACAGCATTGCTCTATTTGTGCTGTCGTGTGATCCGTTCGAGTAGATTTGGAACATAGCCATGGTTAATGGTGCATAATAGCAACCACCGATTTCGTTTCCTATTGATAGCAACTCGCTGGAACAGCTGGGTGATCGAGAAGGCGTCTACGTGCGACATACCTTCAAAGCTTTGCCACGGCATCGATTCTTGATAAGTATGCAAGCGTGCGAAGGCACAAAGACGCAGCAGTTTGGCATGCCAAGGAAGCTTTGAACACGCCGTAAGACCGGCGAGACTTCAGTTCAACGAGTTGCGCCTTTCTCCTGCGGTGCTGCGCTTTCGCAAAATATTTTATGTGTTTTCAAAGGCAATTTTTATCGTTTACGCAGGGTTTTAAAGAACGTCTTCAGCGAATGTGTGCGTTAAGTCCGTGCTCCAGAGCGCGACAGTTTGAAGCTCCTTTCACTAAACGGACAGGAGCGCCGCCGGAGACTGACACTCAAGAGCGCTCTTCGTGCACCGAGTATTTCTCACAGCACGAGTGACTTCTTCGCGCTCCGTGATGTAACGTCCACAAACAAGATGGCTGTGCTATTGTTGAGACCGTCGAAACGAAAAGCGTAGCGGAACCGTTGTTCCTTTTTAGTTGATTCGTGCTTAATCCCGTAGGTAAAAACAATTTCATTTGAAAGCCAAGACAGCAATTAGTATTCCGGAAAAAGTATGTTCATGCATCTAGCCTGAAAACGAATTCATCCATCAAACGGTAGCGTGCCGATAGCACAGCGACAGAAAAGTTGTCGAGATGAGGACACATTCGGACCGCTGCCCCTTTAATAATGCTTAGCCCAGCAAATAAAATACTTTGATTGGAAAACCGAAACATTAGTTAGCGTTGAGGAAAAGGGTTTTTCGTGCGTCTTGCCTAAAAACGAATTGATCTATCGAACGAGCATGCTGATAGCTCGGCGACAGAAACGTTGTCGAGAAGACAGTGGGACCGCTGAACTTTTTAAAGTGCTTAGTCTAGCTGCAACGAATTAACATACATAAATTGGAAAGCCGAAGCATCAGTTAGCACTGCGGGAAAGGTTTGTTCATGCATCTCGCCTGAACACGAATTGATCTATCGAACGGTAGTGTGCCGACAGCACAGCGACAGAAACGTTTTTGAGATGAGAAGACCGTCGGACCGCTGCCCTTTCTATAATGCTTAGCCCAGCGAATCAAGATACTTCGATTGGGAAGCCAAAACATCATGTTCATGCGTCTCGCATGAAATTAATTGACGTACTATCTATTGAAAAACGGTGTTCCGGTATCGGTGTAGCACATCGACGGCTTCCGTCCAATTCCGTCTCGCTGCAATACGGAACCGCGAAATATCTGACAAGTTTGAGGGTTTCATGCGTCGACAAGCGGGTTCAAGAATGTTGTTTTTAATTTAAATATGAACAGCATGCATTGTCAAAAAATAGACCGGCCAAGGTAACTTTCCCCATATGTGCTCGAAGCGAGTCTTCTAACATTTCAGGAATTTTTAAACGTTCGTAGAAACTTCATAACGTCGCCGTCTCTTTTACTTTATACCCTGCCGCTCTACGCTGGCCTTAATTAATTTATCTCCGAAATACTTTTGACTTCTGCCACGGATATCCACGAGATGCCAGGTTCGTCATAACCGTGCTGTCGGAAGGAGCTCGTGGGGCTCGGGCTCGTCTATAGTTTCAAAGGTTTCGGTGTGTCGCGCTGCTGTATGCCATGCGCCGTTTAGCTGCCGCGATCGCAGTATGAAATTCGGAGTGTCGGAGTAGCAGTAAAGGAGCGTGCACTTTCCACGGGCAATGACGACAAACGAACAGAAAACGTGTTTTCAGCACGCTGTCGCCATGCCTCCGTAACGCTCCAAAAGGTTGATTTTCCGTGTCCCAAGATGGCCGCCCGGAAGCAGCAATCGTGGAGCGGGGATGCACGATACAGCAATTGTCGTAGAGATCAGCGAGAAATATAAAATGCATACCCTACTAGCATCCATCAGGTAGGGATAAGCATCCTGTGCAGTCTCTACGCCCATCAATGTTAACGCATTCCTATTGAAAATATTTCTAAAGGGCCCGTCAGCCTTGAAGGATTATGGGACCGCACAGGCCTTCAAAACCCTTCAAAAATACCCTACAGAAAAACCCTTCAGGGATACCCCATAGAAAAACCCTTTAGCCCCACAGCCCTTCAACCCGTCAACCTTTAGACGCCAAAATGACTGTGAACCATACACAAAAATGCAGTTCAAAACATTATTGAAAATTTATTGCAGACATTTAGTTTTACATGCATATTATAACTTAAAAAGGCGATAAAAAGCAACGTTTGTTCAAACCCGGCGCAAGGAGCGGTAGACGAAAGAGATATCAAATAGGGACAACTGACTTCTTTATCACAAAGAAAAATATCTTTCAAAGTACTCACGAGTCACAATGCCGCTGGGTATATTCCTGATGTACGATAGTTCAGCTAATAAAACCGAGCAAGTGCACCTCACGGACACATACACAGTCTCAGTAAGCACGTTTAGCGAAAACCACGAACTCGCAAGCAGCACTCGCCGCCGGTGCGAAATCCTGATCACAGTCACGGTTTCGTCCATGATGACGTCGCGCCGGCGACTTCGGCGTATTTTTCGCTCGCTGGATGCTTCTGAGGTCGAACGGACGAAGAGGCGCAAGGAACAAGTCCGGACAGCGGCCGTCATCCACCGTCTCAGGACTCACTTTGCCATAATCCCCGTGCGCAGGCACAACATGCGGTGGGACGCTGACCCCGCCTGCCAGGCTTTGCAGCGAGTAAGCCGACACCGGCCACCATCTCCTTGAATGAGCTCAACACGATGGCGCTCGAGCGGTGCTGAAGGCGGCCAACGCCGAACTGGAGTTCACCTGCGTAAACAAGGAAGAAACTGCACGGATCAAAACAGATCAAGGGGCGAGCTCTCAAAGCCATGCTCACCTTTCTGGAGGAAGCAGGTTCATTCCAGATATCCACAGCGGTAAGAAGCAAACCGCCCACGAACAAAAGAAAATGGCTATAGCGGCATCCTGGCTTCCTCACACCACCCTCTCCCGCCGGCCGCTGGCCAGGCACAGGCAGCCCTGCACCCTCTTCCCATCGCCGGGCGGGGAGAGGCGCTGTTTGGCTTGTTTTTAGATGCGGAGCATCTCTTGCTCGGGTCTATGCAAGCTGCGCGCGTTCCCCATCACGTGACCGGGGCGGGGTCTGAGCGTGTTTCCCCGGAGGAGGGAAAGGACGAAAGTTTTCGGCGCGCGGGTCGCAGCGCCAGGCCAGGCCTTTCTAGTGGGGTGAGCTTTCCCCGCAACACCGTGGCCGATCGTCTGCTAGCATTTCCCGAGTCCCGACCGCTCGCGTCCGTTGCAGCCTAGATCTCGCCGGCCAGCCCGGTCTCGACGAAGAAACCTGCAAGCGCTGTTAGGGCATTTTGCGCCGCCTTACCGTGCGGTCTGATTAGACTTTCAAAGTTACTCGTGCTACATCAGTTCACCGCTGTTGACTCCACTCGCCTCAAAACGCCGCTCGGCCAACACTACTCGGCCGGCGCCTCATCAATTCTCCACATGGGGCGGTCGCCCTCAGTGGCCTCCTTGGCGACCGAACAGCCGGGCAGTGACAGACAGGTCCAGGAGCCCACTCGTATTTGATAGAAGAGCAGTAATAAAAATAGGACCGTACACACATACGATCGGCATTCTCCAAATACTGTAAACGACTAAATTTTCGCGAATATTGCGAATCGCTTACATTTCGCGAAAAATACGTCCCGCGAACAATTCGGGCAATATGTGAACGCTACGGAAGCCACACTCAATTCGCGAAAATTAGAACCCGCGAATAATTTCAAATTCTCAGCTTCGGCCCGATTCGCGAAAACTTGAGCCAGCGAAATTAAGTCGTTTACAGTACTTATTTTTTTCCCGTCGCGTACAATAAGCAGCTATGTTCTAATTCTCTGAAATGTGTTTTTTCCACCTACGCCGTTGCCCACAGACATCCCAAGAAGCCTGAAGGTTTTCCCGACCCCATTAGAAAAGTTCTTGACAGGCTTTCAGACATTTCAAGGCATTGTAAAGGGCACTTCAGACATTTCAGGAGAGCCTCTGACGGGGCTAGCGAACCCACCAGGAAATATTGGTGCCCCCTTCAAACATCTCAGAAATTCCTGAAGTCCCCTTCACACCTTTTAAAAAAATCCTGAAGTCCCATCAGAGCGATTTTCAATAGGGATGTTGCCGTTGGCAGGCAGTCGCATCCATTCGAAGGTCAAACTGGCCTTCGTCAGGCACCAGCTTTCGCCCTCAGCACACAGCTACTGTTGGTGGACATCAAGGCTGCTCGGATCTTCACCCTCCACAGGCAGGGCGACCCCGGTCTGTAAACATAGAATATGAATATGGCAGGTATTATTTGATAACACTTTTAATGTGTTGGCCATGTAAAGAAAATGTGCATTCCATTTTCTAACACATCAGTTATGAAATAACAAGGTCAGGTGGAACTTCCCGAGTGTTCACTGATTGAAAGACAGAGGGCTTTGCCTGAACCAATATCCTAGCAGCCTTCGATACTGGTGTGAGGGGACAGAAGGCTGAACCTCTAAAGATGTCTTCAAATGATTCTCCGATTGCTCAACTCCAACGTCTCGGGCTACTGCACTTGAACGCTCTTAACTTTTTCCAGCCTGTATTAACTATGTTCCATTTGCCAATTTTTCACACGCCCCTTCTCCTCCAATCAAAACAGCACGAGAGCCTGCCATGAACACACTTGGCATCATCGTGTGTCATATTATATCCCCCGATGACTGCCCGCCCCCCGCCTTCCCCTCTAACATGTTTTAAAGCCAAGGCTCGAGCACGAGCTCATTGCATCACTAGATGGTCGCACTGCACGAACCTATCTACTAGTACTTTTAAAAGCAAGCGAGTTGAAAATAAATACTTAAAATTGAAAGAATAAAACGCGAAGGACAAGCACAGGACAACCACGTTACGGTACAGGCTCACAGTAAAGCTGTGAGCCCGTACCGTCTCGCACATCTAGCCTTCGCTTTAGTATATTTCAAGATGAGACGGATAGTATCATAATAAAACCAATGTGGTCTCACCATTTTGAGCAGAGGTGCGTGAGTAACCGATGCTATTTTCGTGGTCGCTTGCACGTACACAACCAAGGAGCTTGTACACAACGCCCGCATTCATCTGGCTTGAAAACAACTTGAGCATTGGCTTGGCTTGGATGTCAGCTGCCCATTGTGCTTACTTTAACTTCACGAAATCCGTTGAATTGAGCGGACTGCCTCTTGACTTCTGCTTGTTCCGCTGTCGGAGCGTATGTCTGCAATTTGGTGGTTTTCGAGTTTGACGACTCCGAAATCATGGGTGTACCACCGCAACACCCTCTTAACACAATTTCGGTAGCCGCAGGATGTAAATAGTATGTACGAAAGGTGTAGGCCTTTTCATACACGCTTGAATATTCAAAAATCATGTAAAAATAGTGTAGGAAGGGTGTGAGCTCGGAAAAACACCCTTTTAACACGAACATGGGTGTTCAAATTTTTATTGTGCACCTTTAGCTTTTAGAGGTCCCAATTAAACTTATCCTTCCTGGGTACCATTTCCCCTATCTGGGTAGAAATACCACTATGGTCAGAAAAAAAAACTGGCATGACCCGGTACCTTCTTAACACTGTTGTCAGGAACGCTGACATATGTTAAGTGGGCACGGCGAAACCATGAGAGACATGTGGCTAACGAGGGTGCCGTTCTTCTTGCTACAAGTTCTGCTACTACCGACTACTCCTGATCCGGCCGATGGCGGATGCACTTTTGTTGACTGCGTGTGTCCTCGTCACGATGAATCGGCAACGGTCTGTTAGCACAAGTCTGATTCTACCAACGTGACTACAGTAGGCGCCACTTATTTCCGAGGGGTTTCGCATCACGGGACCTGTGACGTCACCTCCAGCATCTACTAAAAAAAGACACTCACCAGCAATATTTCTTAAGTGGGCACGGCGAAAACCATGAGAGGCATGTGGCTAACGAGGGTGTCATTCTTCTTGCTACAGGTTAGTTACTGCACATCCTCTTTCAGAAGTAATAATTTAGCGCTTATGATTGTGCCGTGCCCACGGTGTCTAAAGAGATGCGTCTATGATTGCTTTCTTGATTGTTGGTTACTGCTGTGCGGTGACGTGGAGTCTAATCCCGGCCCCCTTAGCCTGAAATGCTTCAAACCCTACTTGATGGTCAAGCGACCATACAGAGAGACAACCGAGTTTCGCAACCAGCAAACTGCACCCGACAAAACAGTAAATGACATGCACGCAAAATTCACTGAAATGAATTAAATCCTAAAAGAGCTAAGAGAGAAGTGTGGTCAAATAGACCAGCTAGAGGCCATTGTTAATTATCTTCGGAGTACTGTACTCCAAGAAAGCATAAAACTTTCTGACCTTGAGGACCGTTCTCGGCGCTCGAATCTAGTCATTTTTTGCAGTCGCGGAAAGTCCGAATGAAAACGAAGAACAACTGAGGAGTAAAGTAATATCTGACATATTTGCTGACAAATTGGGTGTGCCTTGTACTTCAATTGCCAGAATACACAGGCTACGAAGAAATGGCACCAAAAGACCAGTCATTATGTACTTTCAGGATTTCACCGAGAAGCAGTCAGTCCTCAAAAATGCGAAAAATTTAAAAGGGTCTAACGTGTTCATTTAGAATGACTATTCACAGAGCATGCAACATAAAAGAAAAAAGTTGTGGCAAAGTGCCAAACACAATAAGGCTAACGGGAAGAGGGTCCTTCTGATTCACGGTAAGCTCCGAATTAATGATGACTCGTATATCTGGGAGGAGGCTGCAAATAAACGCGTACTGCCATCCCCTGCATCACCAGCTCATTCTAAGGATTAACGGGCAGTTCAACAAGCTGTAAACCGACAATTGCGGTTTGTAAATGTCAATGCTCGTATCATCAGTAACAAAATAGATAAGCTCGAGCTCATTTCATTGAACTACGATCCTCACGTGACGATCATCACACAAACATGGCTTACCGGTGAAATTGAAGATAATGAAGTAGATCCCGTCATCGCACAAAATATATAGAAGAGATCGTTCATCGCGGGGGGGGGGGGGGGGGGGTTGCAATCGTGTTTAAATCATCAATTGACGCTGGTTTACTAGATCAGATAGATGATCACGAAAGTTTGTTTCTTAGAGTGAATGTGTGCGGTTCCAGTGTCATTTTGTGTGCTGTGTATAGGCCCCCAAGTTCACCCGCTGACTTTTTACTAAGGTTGTATGATCATTTACTACTATTTCAAAATAACAATATTATCCCCTCTGGCCACTTTAACCTCCCAGATATTAATTGGACGAGTTTCTCAAATGCATCCATTGAAAATGCTACAATAATTTGTGACATAATGTTTGCACGTGATTTATCACAGATTGTAACAGAGTTTACACGTGTCCAGGGCTTAAGTAGTTCGCTTTTGGACATAATTTTTGTAACCAGTGCCTTTCTGACTGCCACGTTAGTGTTGAAGATGGTGTGTCGAATCACAAGTTACTATACTTTGGCTGCTCTTTGGAAGGGCTTCCGGCCAATAAAAGACTCACGGTGACGACTGTCAAAGATTTCAGCCGTGCTGATGATGACATTGTTCTTGAATATTTAGATTCAGCGTTTGCTGACTTCCAGATAAATTATTCCGATGTATCTGTTCTTCGGCAAATATTTAAGCTTATGTGCGCCATTTGCTTAGACAACTTCATTCCTAATACACCCAGGTCTCCAAAACGAACCAATCCGTGGATTGATAGACACATCATTCATCTTAAACGTAGACTAAAAAGAATGAGAAAAAGAAAATTATAATCCCGAAAGGGTACGTGAGTTACATACTGAGTTGACCAGCAGAGTTGCACATGCTAGAGATAGCTACTTTGTAAATGATTTGACGGTTGTTTTGAAGGATGACCCTGAAAGATTTTGGATACCTGGCCAACAAGAATAATCCTGTTAAAAAAATATGATAAAACGACAGTCTTGTTTCAGATAAAAAAAAAAAAAAAATTGCTCAGCATTTCAACTTTTATTTTCAGTCAGTTTTCGGAGAAAAAGACGAGTATCAATGTCGCGGTTCTTCGTCACCCATGAATGCTGATTTTATTTCCTATCAAGGTGTCTTGTCAATGCTGTTAACTTTAAAAACGAAGTCTGGTGTAGGCCCTGATAAGATTCCAAATATTTTTCTTCGACGGTACGCAGAGTCACTGGCACGTTTTTTAACAATAATATTTCAAACTTCGTTTATCACTAGTGTGCTTCCGAATGACTGGCTCTTAGCACGCGTCGTCCCTGTGTTCAAGAAAGGAGACCCATTACCGCTAACAAACTATCGTCCCATTTCCTTCACATGTACATGTTGCAAACTCATGGAGCATCTTGTTTTAAACTTTATTTCTTCATTTTTGGAGAAAAACAACATTTTGTCTCTCTTCCAACATGGGTTCAGAAAGGGGTTTTCCACCACAACTCAGCTTTTAACTACGATCCACCACTTCGCCACTAGTCTCAATAAATCTGCTCAGAGAGACGTAATATTCTTGAATTTCAGTAAAGCCTTTGACAGGGTTCCTCATAAAAAATTAGTATTGAAAATTAGTATTTAAATTAAAAAGATGTTGGTCTTCCGATTCCTGTTGTTAAATGAATTAAATCATACCTACAAGGGCGTAAGCAGTTCGTTGATATTGGTGGGGAATTTTCAAATGGGTTGCGTGTATCTTCGGGTGTACCCCAAGGCAGCGTTCTGGGGCCCTTCTTATTTCTAATATACGTTAATGATATTGTTTCAGTCATCGATGAAAGTAGAAGCCTTAGACTTTTTGCGGATGATTGTGTTCTGTTCAAATATATAACAAGCTCAACCGACCAGTATGCATTCAACCCTTCACTTTCAAAAATTGCAGATTGGTGGGTCGAATGACAAATGAAATTAAATTTAAAAAATCTGTTTCATTACAGGTTACCAACAAAAACTTTCCACTTGATTTCATTTACGATGTCTGTAGCTCCCCTGTGCGAGAAGTTTCAGAGTATAAGTATCTTGGACTGACGATTTCTAAGATTCTCTCATGGGATACACACATCGATAACACCTGCTCATCCGCATTCCGTAAACTTGGTTTCCTTAGGCGCAAACTAATGAAAGCACCATCTGGTGTCAGATTTTTAGCTTATAACACTTTTGTGCGATCGAAACTTGAATACGCCAGCATTGTCTGGGATCCCTTCACAAAAAGAAAAAAAAACACTTCGAAGCTGGAAATGGTTCAAAGGCGCGCGGTTAGATTCATCTACGGAAAATTTAAAAAATCAGAGTCTCCATCACACCTTATGAAAACGAATGGCACAGCTACACTTGAGCTGCGTAGGAAGCTCTCCAGACTAAAATTTTTATTTCGTATGGTACGAAACAATGTACGGCTTGGCACACATATTCACCTCGTCCCGTTAATGACACAACGTACGAGGCACCATAATCAATATTCATTAACACCAATCTTTGCACCCACTAATCGTTTCAAAATTTCGTTCTTTCCCCGCACCATCACGGAATGAAACTCTCTTCCTTCTAGCGTTTTTGAGGCTGCCGATTTTTGTGATGCCATTGATAGTTATTTTTCTTAGGTGTGCTTACTTTTTTTGTATAAATATATTTCATGTTAGTATTTTGCACGTCACTCTCTTGTATTGCATTTATTGGCATATGCCTCGAGTATGTATATCGATGTGTTTTATTTTTGGTTTCAAAAGTGCTTATTTGTATTTAACTTGTTCTTTCCAGACCTGCCTGGGCCAGTCTTTGGCCTTCAGTATGTTCTAAATAAAAAATATACATATATTTTGTCTAGGCGAGCGTGCGATGATGTTTGAAAATGTGTGAAACGGATCTCGCTTGTTTCGTTTTTCACAGTTCCAGCGTCGATCAATTCAAAATCTTCGATAAGCTCACTCAGCATGATGACACTTCTATCGTTACTTTTCCTTAGGGCATTCTATCTGCTACCCGAAGGACGCAGATAAAAATCGCCACACAAAACGACTGCTCTGTCACAATCTAGAAAGCGGCGAAATCTGTTAAAAAAGGGAACACGGTCTTTAACTGTACTAGGCGCATAGACGCAAATGAGGCGGCACTTAATAAGCGAAAGCTAAAAATCACACATGATGAAGCGCCCTTCCGTGTCGGTGGTGACGTTTAACTCCGACAGGGGCAGGGACTTCTTAATAAAAAGAAAACATCCCACAGACAAACCAACGGCGTGGGTGACACAAACTTTATACGACGGCAAAACGGGGCTAAACGCAGTAGCAACCTGCTCCTTCTCCGCCATTTTGGTCTCTTCCATCGCCAAGAAATCTGGCTTTTCATTGAGCAGCAATTTTTGTAATTGATATTGCTTCTTACGAGCATTTAAACCACGAACATTTGAAGATGCGACCGCAATTCTTGGCAGGAGCGTACAAATCATGTTGTGTGTTGCTTTCAGCTTTTCGCACTTGCCTTTGAAGTCTTGGTAGCCTTGGAAACCAGGCGTCGGGCGCCTTATTTACTGTCTCGCCGTTTCCGGCCGTCTGGAGGAGTGACGGGCGAGGTCTTGTAGCGCCGCTCCTGTTCTTCTCCTTCCAGGGGTTGGGAGCGAGCGTCATGCCCTTCATCGGTGCGAGGTCCTCGTCATCAAGCCTCTCTTCGAGGCCACGCTTTACGAACTCTGTGGTCACGTCCATGCTCTCGAGGGCTCCTGGGGGCGTCTTCTATGCCACCAGGGTGGTGCTCCAGGGCGCCATGTGGTGCCACCATGTGGTGCTCCAGGGCGCTCGACCGGCGTCGCCGCGAGAGGGCTCGCCACGCCGTTGACGTCGCAGGAGCCGCCAGTCATCCCCTCACGTCCCTTGGCGATCGAGACCGCATGGCGGCTCTTGGATTCCGCAGAATGACATTTCGGTTCACCTGTGGTTAAGGCTTGGCAGGTGGGCCCTGAGCGTCGTTTTCGGCTTCCTCGGCGTCCATGATGTGCTGGGACAACTCCACCATCACAGATCCGCCGGTCACGCTGGCGTAGGTCTTGACCGTGGTCTTGACGCACGTCTCCTTCTCGTGGCCGAAGCGAGAGCACACCGAGCACTTCGGCACGTGACAGACGCGCGTTATGTGCCGGGTGCGCATGCATCGAAGGCAGACCGGTGCTCGCCCCGGGATGACGATCGAGACGTTCGCCCCCTGAAGTCTCTACTGGTGCCGGACGTCGTCTGGCGTGAGGCCGGTCTTGAGCGTCACGTGAGCGACGCGGGTGGTCGACTCGAACCCCTCAACACGCCACTTCTCTCGTCCTACGTCACCGACCTTGCCATAAGGCTCGAGCAGCTAGCGCACGGCGTTCTCTGGTACGTGGAAGGGAATCCAGTGTAGGCGGACGCGTTCCTCGGTGCAGCAGGGGTCGATAATGACGCACTGCAGTTTCTTAACCTCGAGTTCCTTGGCATCAAGAAGAGGTTGCTTGGCTTCGGGGGTCCTCAGCGTCCCTATCCAAAGGTGGTTCATTTGGAACGCGCCGAGCGCTACTATGACAGACAACAGGGCGCAGCACTTCAGTTCCTGGCGGAAATCTTTTATCCGATAAGGACACCCCTTCAACTCGCAGTGCAATAAAACTGAGTTTAAAACTGTTGCCACCCTTGGAATAGGCAGCAACACTACCTTATAGCCCTCCGTATGCGATGACGGTTCAGAGAACAAAAGTCCGCGGCCACCAAGGGTCGTTGTCGCAGCTCTGTTGGAGCCTGCCATCCTGCGAGTATTCTCGGCGAGAGGCAGAAGCAGAATCTTTCGCCACGCACGCGCTCGCTCGGCGACGCGCATGGCATTACTCCCTCCTTATAAAAGCGCATCGTTTTGATGCAACGCACCAGCAAAACAAACAAAAAAGAGTGGCTAACTGCGGAGGCTTGTAAAAGGCAGTCCTATCGAGCGTACTAAAAAACGCGATTCACTGTCCTATCGAGTGCAGTACGGCTTGAGGCGCACGACGTGGACGACTTCCAGTAATGAAGGACGGCGTGATGAAGTTCGTGTTCCGTCGGGCATCACCTCGTAGTTCAGATCCCTGAGCCGACGAAGAGAAGATTCCTCGTACTCTATGCTTTTGTAAACTAAATGTTTTACCAGTGACATCTCTAGATTTGATTTGTTTATACCACGTGGTGGCATTTTTAATAGAAAAAGAGAGCAACTACACAGCCGTTCTCGTTGCTATATATATTCACTCCGTAATTAAGCAAGCTCAACATGTCTTTAAAAAAAAAACAGTTAATTTTACAGTTCTTGCTTTCCTGGCGATTTTTATTACAACCCTCTGAACAAATACTTGTCTTCTTATGGTGATATTTTTTTTTTAAGGCGAGAATCTCGATTTTCTGATTTTTTCTTGGGCAGTTGCTCCTGCTGATTGAGAGTTCGCGCAGCTGAGATGCATCTGAGAGGTTCGGCTTTGTCAGGAGATGCCCATCTCCTGACGAAGCCGAGCCTCTCAGCGAAACTGTCGTAATATAAACTCCTAGCATAGCAACTCCAAAAGTACGGATCTTTGACATATATATGGGCGTTTTCATTTGGATTCAGGCAACGAGTGGCAGTCGTATTTTTTATTTTGCTTCAAATTTTTATATTTTGTGGAGAATATTCCAAGAATAACAATCATTTTTATTTTAATGTCCTGACATGATTAGATAATGAGAAAAAAAATCTCAAAGAAGCGGGAAAGAACTACGAGGTTTTGACGATTGTCGTGTGTGGCATATTTGAATCACTCTCAATCTCAAAGTACTCAAAAGAGAGCGTCTATACTTTTTTAGTGTTATATATATGCAAGTAGGTAAGACGACATTATAACTGCTGTTTATTATTCGTCACTCCAATTTTCGTAAAAATCCCCAAACATACCTCTGCGAACAACTGTGACCTAAATTGCGGATTTTATTTTGAGTCGACTATGTTTAGTATCGCTTTTACAATAATACCACGTGAAGAACCTTTCATTGCCTTCCAGATAAAGCAAAGTTTGTGTTTTTATCATGTACGAGTACTGAGAAATAAATTATGAAACAGAGAGGGTTTTCACTTTTCGTTCAAATTCAGCACGCTGTATAAAAAAAAAACTATTTTTAATTTTTTTCTTTTTCTGGCGTCGCATTCTCTTCACACCCTTCTTTTAGCCAGAATACATTCCGTTAGAAGGATTTGCCTTGGTTTTGAGTTTTAAGCCTCTAAATATGCTAAAAAAGAGCAAATGCCGATGGTGGGATTTGACGATTTTCGTGTGTGGTGTTTTTGAACCACTCTCAACCTCAAAGTATTCAAAAAAGAGTTTCGATATTTTTTTATTGTGATATATATGCAAGTCGGTAAAACGAAATTCCAACTACTATTTATTATTCGTCGATCCAATCTTTGTAAAAATCCCCAAACACGCCTCCGCGAACAACTGTGACCTAAACTGCGGATTTTTTTTTTAGTCGACTATGTTTAGTTTTGTTTTTAAAATAATAGTACGTGTAGAACCTTTCATTGCCTTCCACATTATGTAAAGTTTGTGTCTTAATCACGTACGAGTACTGAGAAATAAATTATGAAACAGAGAAGGTTTTCACCATTTTGTTCAATTTCAGCACGCTGTAAAAAAATAGGAAAAAACATTTTTTATATTTTTTTGCGTCTCATTTTTTTACACTTTTTTTTAGCCAGAATACATTCTGTTAGAGGTATATGCACTAGTTTTGAGTTTTAAGCTTCTAAATATGCTCAAAAAGAGCAAATGCTGATGGTGGGTTTATGGGTTATAGCTGTATATTTTATTCTTTATTATAATAATCTAAGGGACGTTGAATAAATACTCATATAAAAACAAGAATGTCGTTAGGCGTATAATAACAAGTTTGCAATTCCAAACGTCTAAACACTATAAAATCGCAACTGCCGAAAGCGGGTTTTCAGACAATTTCCACCGGTGCCATGATTGGAGGGGCCTCAAGCCTAAACCCTATGCGCTACATAATCTATACTACGTTAGAAATATCAAAGTCTAATATTGTAAAACATCAGAGTAAAATACACATTATATTGGCAACCTAGATTTTTAAATGCGAAATTTTATATTTTTAATGCGAAATTCACGTTGATAACAGAACCGAATCATTTTTCAGCATATTTAGTGGCTTAAAACTCAAAACCAGTGCATATACCTCTAACGGAATGTATTCTGGGTAAAATAATGGTGTAAAAAAAAAACGCGAAGCAAAAAAAAAAAAGAAAGAATTAAAAATGTTTTTTTTTTTGTTTATACAGCGTGCTGAAATTGAACGAAAAGTTAAAACCTTCTCTGTTTCATAATTTATTTCTCAGTACTCGTAAATGATTAAGACACAAACTTTACATTATGTGGAAGGCAATGAAAGGTTCTACATGTGGTATAAATTTAAAAGCGATACTAAACATAGTCGACTCAAAATAAAATCCGCAATTTAGATCACAGTTGTTCGCGGAGGCATGTTTGGGGATTTTCACAAAGAGTGGAGCGATGAATAATAAATATTATTTGAAATTTCGTCTTACCTACTTGCATATATATCACACTAAAAAAATATAGGCGCTCTCTTTTGAATACTTTGAGATTGAGAGTGATTCAAAACCGCCACACACGACAACCTTCAAAACCTCGTCGTTCTTTCCCGCTTCTTTGAGATTTTTTTTCTCAGGAACTAATCATGTCAGGACATTAAAATAAAAAGGAGTGTTCTTCTTGAAATATGCTCCATTTTTTTTCCTCTTTTTTCAGGCGATTCATTATGGCGTCGGAATACTACCCAATTAATATTTTGCTACAGAGTCACGTATTTTTTAAATAAAGGCAAAAAACGCAACTGCTCGAAAGCGAAACCGAAACTCCCGCACCACACGGGGAAGTGGAGAGGATAGTGAGACTGGCGGAAGTCACGTGGCTGCACCCGACCGTGCGCTTTCTTTTTTTTTTTTTTTCCGCATGTAGCAGACGAAATACGTTCGCTCGCCGTGCGATTCTTTTGCAGTTACGTTTGTCCCGCTCGCTGTTCTGTACTTCAAGATGAGTTGTTTCGTACATCTAAGTGTTGGCAATTAGTAGTGAGTGTTCGAGTGCCGTAGTGTGGTGAATTCCCGTGATCGGCTCCGAAAAGAATACTCCCAAGATGTTGCGTGAAGAGTTGCCTCACATGTCCTGCATCTGAAGGTGGCATTGTGCGGCAGAGTGCACAAGTTTCCGAAAGATCAACGGGTCGGGATCAATGGCTGGCTGCAATTCCTGTAGAACAGTTACGCGAAGCTCGGAAAGCGGACGCTACCCGATTTATATGCTCCTTTCATTTTGTGGAGAGTGACTGAGTTCGCAGGTGTCAAAAATAAAATCCCATACCATTTAGTTCAGCGACGTATCGTCCACAACAATTGTTTTAGAGCGCAGCTCTTAGGCGCCCGTTTCCGGCTTGAGCGGCGTTGGCGTCGCCGTCGGCGTCGGCGTAACCGCGCGGTGCATTATGGGAAATATCCCATAATGCACCGCGCGAGGCCCCCCCCCCGGGGTCACGTGACCACGGGGGGGGGGGTGGTCACGTGACCTCGGGGGGGTCACGTGTCCCGGGGGGGGGGGTCACGTGACCTCGGGGAGGGGGGGGGGTCACGTGACCCCTTGGGGAGGGCTCGCGCGGTGCATTATGGGACATTTCCCATAATGCACTGCGCGACCCCCCCTCCCCGGGGTCACGTGACCCCCCCCCCCCCCGGAGGAATTGAAGAATGAGGGGAGGAGGAGGAGGAAGAGGGGTATACCCTCCCCTGAGTACCCTTCCCTCCTCCTCCTCCTCAAGAGCTGCGCTCCAATTCGGCGTTACAGGGAGTTGTAAACGGCTTTCACTTTTTTTTTCAGTGATAATTGTTAAAAAAACGAAATGTAAACATCGCAAAATGCCTGACCAAAACGAAAAAAAAAATGGCACACCCACACCAGGGATTGAACCCATGCCCGCGGCGTGTAAATCGGATGTCTTTCCACTGAGCTACTGAAGGAACTCTTTAGTACGTACTAATGGAGCCGGTAGACTGTATGTCGGTAGTTTGCTGCCGATTTCCCTTCATTACATGCATTCCCGGCTTTCGCACGCACCTCGTAAAGAAACCGTACGCGTTCGTATTTAACTCGAAGTACGCACTTCGTGCTTGACGTTTGAGCGAGCGATGTCTTCAGCAACGAGAAGGGACGACGGCTCGGCGACGTCTTCGTGCAATCGGCTTGCTGGTCGGGCGTTTCGTACGGGATGAATATCAGTTCTTTTGATCGGTCTAAAATTTCTCTTACGCAGGAAGACAGATTTCGCCGGTACCGTGAACGACAGTTCTGAAGTAGAGGTCCAACGCCCGTCGTCTGCTGCCATCCGCAAGTCCCACGGTACGCGAAATGACGCCATGTTGAGAATTTTCAGTGAACGCACAGAATGCTTCCGGTTGTCTGTGCTACCTTTTTTTTTTTTCAATCAACGTATTTGCAGCTTTTTGGAAGCCACAAAAAATGTGTTTCATATTTTTTTCTATTTTTAAAATTGACTGTGTGCCTTCAATGACCCACGACTTTGATTAACTTTGGTGGTCGCTTCGAAACCTTAGAAAACGGACCGTGACCACGGAAAAGAGAGTGAGCGCGACTCAAACCCGCCAGTTCTTGATCGGCGGTTTTCGGGCGGAAAGAAACCGAATTTCAAGCCGCAAATTTTGTTCTGGGTAGTTGGGCTCCCATATGTCACGTACAACTAAAAACCTCGGCGAGCATAAATAGCCTGTCAAACCTTACATAACACGCGTAATACCGACGCCTGGTACCTTCTCAAGTTTCTAAGAAATTATAAATTACAATCATCACTACACAATCTACCATTTTTTCTTAATCGAAGCGACAACATAGACTACTTCCCCTTTAAGAACTTGAAACTGTATTTTGTGAATATTGAGTAACATATTACTAGATATGCTTATTTTATTCTTAGAAGTGTTTTCTAGATGCGCGCATGTACATTTTCTCTTTTCCCTAATATAATTGTTTTGTTATCAGTATCCTTGCATAATAAACTTTGTGTAATAATTTCGTTGCTATATGGTAGCAAATGTATCTCTGTTATTCATAAAATATTTCTAAATATATTTTTGTATTATGGGAAAACATTTACGTTCATCTTGTAAAACTGACTGCCTGGTGAAGAGGTTTTTGGGCCTGGTCAAGCCGGTAATACAACTTTTAGACCATAGTCTTTTTCAAAATTTTCTCTCGAAAAATAAAATGAATTCAATTGAACCGCATCTGCCGGCGGAAAATCCGTGCTCCAAAAGGGGCGCTTTGGCGCGTGTTAAATCTAGTGCGGAATTCGCTAGTACTCTCGGACACTGTTGTGCTTCGGAATTCACAAATGCGTTTAACGTTCCCGGGCATTTTTGTTTTTCTTTCAGCGTTCGTTTTATGTTTACCTCACCATATGTCATTTAGTTATTTTTTTCCTTTTTTGACATTACAAGTTATAGAGGGCGTCAAACGTAAGACACCTGCTTAGGCTATTAAAAGGAAGGACATCAACATAATAGAGAGCAGCGAAGCAAAATCACATTTACAACGAATGCTTAGAAAGTCGCGTGAAGCAGACAAGTAAGCAAATATTAGGCGTTTAAAATAATGACCTGAAACTTTTCGTAGCTTGAGTTCGTGCTAAGTTTAGCAATATGTCATTTTTTTTCGTTTCTAGCCTGTTAGCTGGTGTGGCCAATTATTTTCGCCTGACAGAAGCAAGCTACCTTTTGGTTTTACGACCGAAGCCGACTGGCGCCGGCTGTAAAAGAAAATGTTCAAGAAATACGTTCTTACTGCCTTGTACATACCGTGTGTTTACTTGACTTATCGACGTCGGTGGAAAATTATGCAAGTTTTTATTTTTGTGATTAGACCGAAAACAGTTATTCCAGAAATATAAGGCTAATACCACAGTAAGAATATTTTCAATTTTGTTATTATTTTTTTCTTTTTAGAGAGCGCGTTGGTATTGGAAACAATTTTTTACGAAAGACTTACACATAAAGGACAGAACACGGAGAGCACATATTCCCTCACGACAGCAGCGCCTAGCTCGGATGGAAGAAATGCGACGCAAAAATCGGCAAGCCGACGCGGGTCTGCTTACGACAGAGGCTGAGGGGAAGCAGACTCAGCGAGCCCGCTTCGCCGGGAAATCTTGAAGAAAGATCCATTGGTGGACCCTTAGGGAAGGCGTTAGCAGGACCCTTGGAAAACACCACAGACGTCCCGGTTTAGGAAACTGAAGCACTGACCCCCGTAACGAAGCCAAAAGGAGGCAACAAAAATACAGGAAGCAAAAGAGAAAGCCAATGGCAGAAGCCAAAAAAGAAAAGTGAAAAGGTCAGCGTTAGCGTTTCCCAAAGGGGGACGTTGTGACGTTTCCCAAGGGTCATGCTGACGCATTCCTTAAGAATTCGAACCTTTCCTTAATTGTGTGTGTGTGTATGTTTATACAGCCAGAAGTTAGTCTGCCACAACGGGGGACTTGTCTCTAAGTAGCCGTATGTGAGCAATGTAGCCGGTGCACTACAACCGTAAGCTCGGGTTCTTTAACGTGCTGCACGCAGTAGTGATACACGAGCGCACGCCGGTATGGTGCGTGCTCATCTAGATCTAAACGGGCAGGGATGGGGATTTAACCCCGTATTCCAGGGTTCCGCAGCGCGAGCTTTCGCTCCACGTGCTCCGAGCTGCTGTGCGCTATTCTCACCTTTCATAATCTACGTATAGGGGGCGCACTGGCGCCAATCAAAATGGCTGTTATCTGGATGATCCTCGTAAATCAGCAGCACGAGGCTGTGTCTGCGACGCGTATAAGTAGTTCTAGTTTAGCGATTTAAGAGCAGTATTAGAGCTTTATTTTATTTTTTCCCGTCAGGAAGGTGTATGCTCGTAAATTCATTGAGTAGCCAATCATCCAGGAGCTAGGGAGGGCGATTTTCACATCGCGGTACCACCATCTGAAGGTGGCAAATACACCATTTCAATATTTACAAGCCCAGTGCTCAATTTCCTCAGCCCAATACGCTCATGTTTGTCGCTTCAGGAAGCAAGCGAATCACGCTCCATATGCACGAACACTGAAAATGGAACCTGCCAGAAGCCCCTTTCTGGAAATGTCTATACTCCGTTCGCCCTTGAACGGAGACTGCAGCCAACTGATCCAGAGTTGTGCCAGTTATTTGAAAAATGTAATTAATTACAATTGCAAATTACAGAACCTCAAATATATGGATTACCGTTACAAATCCACTTCGATGAAAGCTAAAGGACTATTATACTCGCTACGTTGCAAATCACTCTCATGTTACTTTTCCCGTTCACTTATCCACAAAAACAATAGAAACAATTTTGATAGTTTTCGAAAATGTTCTGCAAATATACTTTCTATTTCTCATACGCCCGTATTTTGGTAGTCCTCGTAAAAGTAAAATATTGTATTTAAAATAAAGATTGTAGGTGCACTCCGTTCACCTGTAAGCTGCAACCACACCCCTATCCTATTAGCTTACGTGTGACCGGAAATGATCCCTGTAATTCGGCACACAAAGCTGGCAGTGCATATGGCCCGTAGCAGCGTATACCTCCGCTGGGAGATAAAGAAGACAACGTTGTGTTCTTGATCTTGGTTTTTCGTATATCTGTATATGCCTTGCACGTTTGTCTAGTGGTTCTGGAGGTCGGTCATAAAACAAATCGTGTTTTCTTTTCGGATATTCTCCTCTTCACGATGTTTTCTATCAGTGTTCAACTTGATATCTTTACGCTGCCGCATCGCCTGCTCATAATACTTCAGTCCCTGCGTTATTTTATATGTTTAAAAGTAACGAGAAATTATAGTAATCCGTTAAAATATTTTGTAACAAAATTACATTACAAAAATAATGTCACAAAAAGTAACGTTTCAATCCCAAAATTACGTGAAAATTAACAAATTACAATTAATCCGTTACTACTAACGAATTACCTCCCAAGTCTACCAATGTCACAAGCCTGAGAGCTCGAGGTCGCTGCTTCGCAGCGTTCTTCCGCAGAACGAGCGCTAGCGCTGGAAATGCAAGTCTCGAAGCCAGGAGGACGGGCTAGCTCGCGTTTGTAGCTTTGGCTGTAGTCTCAACTTAAAGGTGAACAATTTTCAGGGCGCAGCTCTTAGGCGCCCGTTTCCGGCTTGAGCGGCGTCGGCGTAACCGCACGTTGCGTTATGGGACGTTTCCCATAACGACGTCACACGTGACGTCATGTGTGACCTCACGAGCGTCACGACCCTAATGAAAATTCCATCAAGGTACGTAATTTGGGACGCTGACTGCCAGTCAGCAGCCCTGGTGGAACGTGCCCTGATGGTCCATCAGATGACGTCTGACCATTTTATTCAGCGAAATTTCGTCGACAACATTCGGTTTTCCCAATGTTAATCGTAAAAAAGAAATGTAAATACAGTGAAACCCGTTTAGAACGAACCCACGTAAAACGAATTATTGTCGATATCGAACTCACGAAAAATTTAATTAAAAATGCATGTAAAAAGTACTTTTTATAACAAACAACAAATTCGCTATATTGAACTTTTCCCCCCGGGAAGGCCTCCCAAAACGCGCAAAAATTGTGTTCTAGCCTGCCCACCTCCCCCGAAAGAAGAAGTGGGAAAGAAAAAAAGTTTGAAAGCTCAAGTTGCGAACAAAACTGAGCGAAGAGAAGCGATTCAGGAGGGGGATAAAGCTAAAAACTACACTCTGCACGTACGCAAAAAAAAAAAAAGAGCTTTTCATCCCAAAACGGTTGTTTACGGAGAGAAGCGATTCAAAAGGGGAGATAAGCTCAAAGAACAAATTCTGCACGCATGAAAAAAGAGAGAAAAACTTTCCAGCGCGTTGTTACAAGGCGGAAGCGAAGAGATGAGAAAGGAAGAGAAGCTCTCGCCTTAACGAAGGCATCGTGGAAGTGCGTTGTAAATAGTTTTTGCTATATCGAATAACTTGCTATATCGAACTGATCGTAGCGTTTCCTGCTGTTCGTTATAAACGGGTTTGACTGTATCGCCAAATGCGTCGACAAAACAAAATGCTCAAAAGATTCCAAAAAAAAAAAAAGCAACCCCGCACGGGGGATCGAACCCGGGACCGCTTGCTCATGAGGCAGACGTCTTACCACTAAGGTACACTGCAACTTCAAAGAACTCATTTTGAGAACTCGTTTTATACGAGACTTTCGGGCGGCACTTGAACGCGTGAGCAGAGTACCGTCGGACGGCAGTCGAACGCTCTGCAAGAGTGCCGTCGGACGGTACCCCACCAGTGATACACGCGCAGTCTGACTCTCTTTCGGACGGCACTTGTAGGAGCGAGTGGACCGTCGGATGGCACTGTAGACACAGCCTCTAAGGAATGCTTCGGCTCCATATGCAGTTAAGCCTTCAGCATGTTATGCAAAGCACTCGTACATCAATCGCCGTACTTCAGTTCTACTCACCTACCATGTAGAGTACTTTCGCGTCGTAGAACCCTCCTTTTGTTCGCGCGTCTCCGGCCCAGTAGAGCTGGTACACCTTGTCGTCTTCAACTACACCGCTAAACTTCCTTACATAGTCGGAACTCCCGAAACACTGGGTCTTTTCGAGGAGAAATTCTACTAAAACGTAACACGTTGTAGAGCTCGGGCAGGATCGACAGGTTGGAGCAAGCGGGCAAACAAAACGAGTCGAGAGCGATCATTCATGGAAGCTCGGCGAAGCCGGGCGAAGCGAAAGTAAAGGAGTAAGTGGCGCGTTCGGCCAGTTCGGCGTTCGGCGCGCGGGATCAGTGTTGTCGGTCGGTTGCGTGTCATATCTCTAACATCAGCGGTTTTATGGTCTCACGCCCCGAAATCGTTTTCTCGTGCATAGATTATTTTTCGTACTCATAGATTTGACGAAATATTGTTTTTCGAACGAACTTTACGTCCATTGACCGTACGTCTGTCTGCCCGTCAAAGCTTTTTGACGTACAGTCAGAGACAATCGATGTCCAATCAGAATCGCCACCAAGAAATCTTGACGGCATTTCGCGGCGGCCGACTGCCACCAGGAAACCATCAGAAAGCCGACAAGCGGAGTCTGACTGGAGTTTGACTGTCGGTCAGAGTAACTTGTTGGCCAATCAGACGTGCTTGACGTACAATCAGGCACAGACAGGTGTCCACTAGAAAACATCGACTGCCAGACAGCGTTACATTGATGGATTTTTCCTTCGGGGAGTGACGTCACGAGGGTTACCAGGGTCACCAGTGACGTCACGTGTGACGTCACGAGGCTGACGTCACACGGCGCCTAGATTTAGCGGAAACATTTCGTCGCTAAATTTAGCGCAATATTTTCCCGCTAAATTTAGCGGAAAAATTTCCCCGCTAAATTTAGCCAAAAAATTTCCCCGCTAGATTTATCGGAAAATTTACACACTAAATTTAGTGGAAAAAATGCCCGCTATATTTAGCGGAACATTTGCTGCTAAACTTAACAGAAAAATCTCCCGCTAAAATTTAACGGATAAATTTCCCCGCTGTTTAGCGGAAAACTTTCAGCATTAAATTTAGCGGAAAAAATTCCCCACTAAATTTAGTGGCAAAACGTTCCCGCTAAATTTAGCCAAACAATTTTAACAATAACTAGAGCAGAAATATTTCCTTCTAAATTTAGTGGAAAATGTTCCCGCTAAATTAACCAGAAAAATTTACCCGCTATATAAGCCAACCAATTTCTTCACAAAATTTAGCGGAAAGATTTACCCGCTAAATGTAGCGGGAAAAAGTTCGCTAAATTTGGCCGAAAAATTTTGCAAATAAATATAGTGGTAATATTTCCCGCTAAATTTAGTGGAAAATTTCCGCTAAATTTACCAGAAAAACGTTACCCGCTATATAAGCAAACACTTTCTCCACAAAATTTAGCGGGAAAAGTTACCAGCTAAACGTAGCGGGAATCTTTTCCCGCTAAATTTAGCGGAAACATTTGCCCGCAAAATTTAGGGAAAAACTTTTCCGCTCTATTTAGCGGACCAAATTCCCAGTTAAACGTAGCGGTGAAATTTAGCCGCTTAATGTAGCGGAGAAATTTATCCCCTAAATTTAGTGGGATCATTTCCCCGCTAAATTTAGCGAAACAATTCCTGGCTAAGTGTATCCGAAACGTTTTCCCCGCTAAAATTAGCGGAAAATATTGTCTGCAAAATTTATAGAGAAAAATTCACACCTAAATTTAGCGGACAAAAATCCCAGCTAAATTTTAAGGTGAAATTTATCCGCTAAACTTAGCGAAAAAGTTTATCCGCTAAATTTGGGGGAAACATTCCCCCGCTAAATTTAGCGGAAAAAAATTCCCGCTAAAGTAGCGGAAACGTTTTCCCGCAAAGTTTAGAGGGAAATTTTTTCCGCTAAACTTAGCGGGGAATTGTTTCCGCTAAGTTTAGCGGAAAAATTTCTCCTCTTAAATTTGCCAAAAAAAAAAATCCCAGCTAAAATTAGTGGTACAATTTCACAGCTATATATAGCGGAAAAAGTTCCCCGTTAAGGTTAGCGGGGAATTTGTTCTTCAATATTTAGCGGCACATTTGTCGAAAATTTTCGGCTAAATGGGAGGGTATCAGGAGAGGAGGAGGAGAGGCTAGGGAGGGGAGAAGGGGCATGCCCTCCCCTCCATACACTCCCCTCCTCCTCCTCCTCAAGAGCTGCGCTCAAATTTGGCGCTACAGAGAATTGTAAACGGCTTTCATTTTTTTTAATAGCCCACAGCTGCCACCGATCTCCATTTTGCTATTATAAAAAGCTACTAACTTGAGCTTGCTTTGCAAGTTCGGAAAATATCATCCATCTAATATTAAGTAACATTGGCTTAGCCTTGCCCTTTTTGTTTTGTAATCGAGCTTTATGACATCTTAGCTGTGCGAGTAAGGGCATGCATTGTTTCTATTGAAACCGACACGGATGATTTCGGTTTCGAATTTTCATCATTACACAAAAACTTATATTACGAAGGTGAAGTAGTCAAGACTCCAAGAAGACGGAATAATATATGCATTATTGAATTACATGAAATGATAAAGTCGACTTGAGAGCAAAATTTTTTTCTAAGAGAAATCCTTCACCCTATTTAGCCAGAGCAGTATTGGCTCGAAACGTTTCTGCCAGGCAAATTCGTAAGATAAAATCATTAAGAAAAATACCTAAAAAATCGCCTTAACTAAGAATAAGTAGCGTTTTATAGACACTTATATATATATATATATATATATATATATATATATACATATATACACGAACTTATCTCTGTGACGTCACGGCGCGGTGGTGGCGCGTCGGTCGCACTTCCGGTCTGGGGCTGTGGGCAGAAGTCCTCATGCCAGACGTGTATTCCTGCGTTGTTTTGAAAGGAACCAGACAAAAACCTGCCTTCTCGTCAAAACGCCGCGACTGGGGCCGTACCAAAAGTGTCGAGAAAGGTTTGAAGGTCAGTTTTCACGTGCTCGGTTCGTCCGAGAATCTGGATATGTGCCGTGAAAAGGGAAAAGCAGACGCCGTCGGACAACGATTGCATGAGCGGGAAGCATTTTGCGTTGAATTCACGGATACTTGTGGTCATCAGATTAATTTGTTTTGTTCCAACATGAACGCCAGAAAACTGTCAAGTTGTGCGGACCACCTGCGGACTATGTTCAGTGAGTCTTCAAGTTCAAACGGCTGCCTGATTGTTCGAATTGTCGTCTGCTCTTTCAAACGTTTCTGCTTGTCGTCTGCTCTCTTAGACGACGCCGGTTCTAGACCAAATGTTGGCCCGGTACTTGCGATAAGAAGTGAGTGCAGACCTCAAAAGACTTAAATTTGAAGGTTGGTAAGCAGGCTGGATGTAAACAGTAGATACAAGGAGATGTTGGTCATTGTTACCAGTGACCAACACCGACTTGTTATGCCTAATTCAGTTGGTCCGATTCTGCTTGCGATTTTCAGTATCGTCGACGACCATCTCAGCTACGGTTCACGCTTTTGCAGCCCGAGCGGCGTCGCGACTGAAAATTCAGAGCGAAATCTCATCATGCGAGTCAGGCTTTAGCGTACAATCTGCGGCGTCCACGCGGAATGAATCGCCACATGTCACATTACTCACGCGAAGTTTTGCGGTGTAACGAGCCTCAGTAATTTCGCTGACGCCGCTCAAGATAGTCAGACATCGCCAGGAAGACGTAGAATCAACAATTCGAACGCGAAAAAGGACAGGGGGACTCACACCGACACCGACAACATCGCATTTCAATGGTTTGTTTATGGGCGACGGCGAGCTTCTTGCCCACACCCCCATCGCGCATGCGCGGCGCCGGTGGCGTCCGCTGGGGGTGCTCCGGACGCTCCGGTTTGTTTGTAAACATGAGTTGGTGTATATATATATATATATATATACCGAATAAAAACGATGCCTGGACATTTTCCTCGAAATTTGAAGCTTGGAAACTCAGGATTTGTGAAGTAAGAAAACAATCTCCAAAAGCCGAATTTGAAGTTCTCGCGCAATCCACGCCAGTGCAGTGACGTGCAAGATTGAATCGTCCCGCATCTCGAGTTTCTCTGCCGCCTCCAAACCGTCCCGACCCGAAGTGTCGTGTTCGCCCGCATCCCGCGGTCTACCGCTCTTCTCCATGCGTGCCGTCTATTATCGCTGTGAGCGGACGACGCTTCATTTTCAGAGTTTGAAGTTATTGTATGGCCCTTTCAGCGATCTCAAATTATTAGAAACAATCTGAGGTCGAAGAGAACGCGCAGTGGACATTTGTGAGCGACGTGAGGGGCCACGTCTCGTCGGTATTGGTTGAAAGGCTGCTTCGGCGTAGCCACAACCGAAACTATGGTACGCAGGCACCAAACCCAGTTGTTTCGACCGTTTGACGATTTTCTTTGCGAAGCCTGAGAGGACGTCGGGCACCTAAAAAAGAGAATTTTGTCCGATTCCCCGACTCGCCGATCATCCTCAGTGCTACTTGTGCCGAGCGCCCACATGTTAATAAATAATATAAAAATGTCGCTTACAATGCTTTTCAATTTTATAGTCGATTACATCACAAATAAAAAGACGCGAGGAGGTGAGAAGAGGGAGAACAAAACGTCAGATGAAAAGGCGCGCGCGCGCGTGGGAACATTTTTCGCGTTGACGTACTTTTTTGCGCGTCTACGACTACAGCTTGCATCGTTTTAGACAACAACAAAAATATGACCTCTTGGGTGTCAGTGCCGCAATAATTTCTCCCCCCCAGTCGCCCGAATATTTTCGACTCCTTTGGTTTACAGTTTAGGTGACACAGCGCCCGTGTTAAACGCAATGTTCGAAGTAAATTCAATTTGTGATTGGGTTTAGGCATCGCACGCCGAACAAGTCGTTAGGCCTAACCTCTTGATTCGCACTACTCCTTCGCGTGTTTGCACATCCCGCCCGTCGACACACTGCTTTAAGCAGCAGGTATACTTCGCTTTCTCCTGTTCTCTTCACTAGCCATAAAATTTACTGGCACCATGATTTCTAGAATCATCCCTACGCAACTTGTCTTGATCTCATACTGCTTAAGTGATGATAGGAAAATGAATGAACTGTTGTGGTTGAATGATAGTAGAGACTGCAATCGAGTATACCCAAGGAAAACCTGACAGAATATCAGGGTTTCTCTTAGCGGTTGCAATTTCAGAAAGGAAGGACGGATTCCGGGTGTTGCACCGAACATAGGTCACGCTTCCCCTCAAAACGACGCATCGCGGAGAAAAAGAATTGTGTACTTGTTAGTACCTAAGGGCCCATTTAGAATGATGGCAGTTCGGGCACCTAACTCCTCAACATCTTTTATGCACCACCTCTAAGACAGGAAACTTTTTTTTACAAGATGTTTTTTTCATGCCGCATGGTGTCTGTCTTTGAATGAGGACAAAAACTGTTCTACCTTGTGCCCGAGAGATAGCAAGCAGAACGTGTCGGCTGCTATCTAAGCAATTGCTTTCGCAAATACATGTGAATGAAAATACTTTCGAAGTTGCCTTATTACCAATGAAAATAATACAAACAATAATTTGTTTTACGCCCGCAATAGTTGTCCTCATATGCCGACACCATGCTGCAACACTACCTATACCCTGTCTCAGGAGTTGTGTGCAGCAAAGGCAAAGGCATAGGTGCGGGCACACGGCTTTTAGATTTGCTTTCCTACCGCAAGTGCTCGTGAAAGGAAGGCAAATCTGAAAGGCGAGCACTCGCGCCTGTGCTTTTGCCTTTGCTGCAAGCAACTCATGAGATGGAGTATGCACACTATTTTTCTCTCAATCAGATTCTCAAGCTTTGGCGCGCAATATTGTTGATTTTGAACGCCTGAATAAAAAAAGATTATTGTGCGTCATTATGTAGCTGGTGTCTTTACAAGTGAACAAACAACTCTAGAGTAAAGTATTCCCTGGTGAGGAAAAACAATCCATGTCATTTTGGCGATCATGCGTGATCCCGAAGAGGGTCTTGAAGCCCACAAGTATTAGGACGCTTTACGCCCATGATGCAGTTAATCTGCGGGCCTAGCAATATTACACATTGTCCCTGGTATTTAGCGTTGTTTAATTAATCCAGATATGTTCAAGGTGTTTTTTCTTTTATCAGCTAGTTTATAGTTAAAACAAGAAAACAAAATTAAAACAGACTAGTTGACTTCTGGCCGGAATACACGACTGAGTGGGAGAAAGAAAAGTACATCCCAAACAATAAGCAGTGGTTCCTACCACTTGTATGCACGTTATCCTCATATGAGGACATGTAAGATACTAAGATCAACTTATGAATCAAGCTTTTTTTTTTTTAAGCGAGCTTGCGTTAGAGAGGTATTTTTAGCCCTGGCGCCAAGTTAAAACCCATAAGGGTGCTGCCGGAAAAGAGGCAAAAAGGGTTAATTCGTTAGCTAAACTAAAACATCTTTACTCAGGTTTCCAATTCCATTACAAACCCGAGACGAGGAACCATAAAAAGCCGACACAACACACAAGGTATTGTATGTTATTTTCGTGTTTTTTTTTTTTTTATCGTTTTTCGTTTCGGGTTTGTAAGGGAAGTTATTCGCCAGCTTGCCTTTGTTTTTATCCCTACTACGTTTTAAATTTTCTCTTCACGGGGCAAAATATAATTAAAATTAAAATTCTTTTTTTCTCTCCACTTGGAGAGGGTAGGTTGAAAAAAAGCAATTAAGTGTTGCTTGACAAGACTCTGCACCCCCATAAAACCGCAGAGGGAAAAAACACATACACACATAATATTTATAACATTACTAACGCAATTATGAACAAACAATATTATTATCAAAGATAGCAAAGAAAAAATAAGCTAAATTATACAATTACCTCATGCTCTAACTATGCAGAGAACTATTTAGGAAATCCCGTAACAAAAACAGAACGCGCCTCGTTTCGAGACCCACTTAAAATTTTCATGTTCAATTCACTACAACAATTTAGAAGATGCGGTAGTGTAGATTTCAACATTCGATTTTTGCAGTTGGTCCTGGAGAGCAGTACTGACCATATATCTGCACAACGAGTATCTTAAGTCTTTTCCCTGAACTCAAGGTGGGGGATTGATAGGAATAAAATGCTATGACATGATGACTCCTTGTATGAAAGGGCAAGTTTGTAACTATAGTAATTGGTGACTTGCACAAGAATAAATTTTTCGAACAATGATTTCGTGTCGCTATCATAGGCAGTGCGGTGTATTATATGAATCGCTCTTTTTTTGGAGAATATGTATTTGTGTTATATTTGTCATAGTCGTATTTCCTCATTTTAAGAAGCAAGAGCTATAATGAGCGTAAAAAATACGAGTTTTAAACAAATATCAAAACGAAGCTTGGAATCATGCGGCGATATCTTTATATCGTACCCACAGCCTTCGAGAGTCTGCTTCACGTATACTGTACCATCTCATTCCAAAGCATGTTGTTGGAGATAGTTGGAGAATTTACGCTCAACATTCCCATAGTTTTGTTGTGACTCTCGTCAAATAGTTTGACTAAAATATTTGTAAGGTGTGGAAGTGTCGGTCAGCCCTCACCGCACACTTAACACCATCCGAGGAGTTCTTTTCGAGAATGCCTTCTTGCATACCAGTGAGGAAGAACTGCTCGAGGGACTCGAAAGTGCGTAGTCACCATCAAGTGCATTATTTTTCTAATAGACGTAAGTAAATCACTTCAAAGCACGTCATCCTTACTTTTGAAAGGCACACCCTTCCGGAAATAATCAAGGCAGGGTATCTTAACTGCCGCATGCGCCCTTATGTTCCCAACCCCCAGCGGTGCTTCCCTTGCCAGCGTTTGGCCACGGATCAAGCAGCTATTGAAAGAAGAAGACATGTGCAAAGTGCGGCAGGCACGACCATGTAACCGACATCTGTAAAGGTACTGTTTCCTGTACCAACTGCAAGGGTCCTCAACCTGCATGCTTTCGCCACCCTAAGAGCCAAAGAAAATAACTCATATTCAAAGGTAAAGCGAAAATTCTCGTTCCTTTAGAAAGATACATACTCCGACGCGGTGCGCAGAGGCCCTCCACCGCGAACGGATTCGAAGGCTACCCAAATCTCGCCCGAAGCTCCGACATTGGCTCTTCGGTCTCCAACACCCCCGCAAGGGCAGCAGCTCTCACCCCCCCCCCCCCCCCTTCCTTTCCCCACGTGCTGGAGTGAGCACAACAGCTGTTCCCCAGTCTCAGCACGGGCAGGCAACGCCAGTGCCTGTCCTTACTTCGAGGTTTTCCACCGGTGAGAAAAAGTAACCCTTTCGCCCCAGCTCCTCCCACAAATAGCAACACAACTGGCGTGCTGCCCCCCCCCCCCCCCCCCTTCTACTCAAGGGGCAGGAGCGGGCAGAGTGGAAGGACATTCTGCCCAGCACCTCTGCTGCCTCTTCGGATGTTCGTGTCCGGGGCCTGGCTCCCCGTGGCCCAAGCCAGAAGAAAACGCGGCCTAATAATACCAGCGGCCCACCTCACGAGGCAGACTTGTCCGTGCAGTTTGACGATTCGGCTGCTCCTGCGTCCGACTTGAACAGCATGGTGCGGCAGACGCAGACTCGCGCAACGAAGTACAAAAACCTGCTAGTCCACCGAAGTAGCCCATGCTGTATCTATTCCTAGTTTTAATCTTTTTTTCACAACCCAGTTTTATTGATTTACATTCTCCGATATAATTTTTTTTTAATGGCAAACTTACATTTTATGCAATTTACCTGTCGCGGTCATTTCCGAACTATTGATGATATAAATAATTTTATGAATGAGCTTCGACCAATTGCTCTTGCTCTTCAGGAAACTCATCTCCATGATAGTTCTCCTCATTTCTTAAGACGTCACCGTGTCTTTAGAAAATACCGTCTTAGTGACACCCTCCGGCGGCGTGGCAGTAGTTGTACAGGGTGGTGTCGCCTGTTCTGAGGTACCCCTCTGTACACCACTTCAAGCCGTGGCAATGCACCCTCTTTTAGACCGCCTCATAACTTTTGTGTCGCTTTATTCACCACCTGACACACTATTATATCTTAGTGAAGTGCAAGGTCTTGCAGGCCAACTCCCACAGCCCTTCATAATTTTAGGTGATTTTCATGCCCATCACCCGATGTGGTGTATTATTCGTCAAGTGGGCATGGCAGCTCTGTCAAGAACATATGGCTAAATCCGCTTCTATTCTTCAAGAAGTTTGTGTTGCTGCGACCGAACTATTTTTTCGGCCTGCTGGTCTCTCCTGACTCGGTTTTAATTATTCGATTGGGAACCGTAGTCTTGAAAGAGTGAGTTCATATTAATATCTGGGGTTGACAATAACATATAATCTTAAATTTAATGTTCATATCAATTAAACAGCTAGCAGAGCAGTGCGTAAGCTGGGTTTCTTGCGTAGGTTTATACACAGGCCTCCTGTGACACAAAACTACTACTGTATAAGCTCTTGTTCGGCCAGTGATGGGATATGGAAGCGTCATTTAGGATACACATACCTTATCTTGTATTTCAGAACTGGAGAGAATTCAAATACTAGCTATTCGCTTTTAGTATAACATGTACTCCTCCCATGTATCTTCAACCAAACTCTGTAATTACGCCGACCTGGAAACCCCACAGGAAAGGAGAATAAAGCGCCTTAAATTTCTTTACCTTATCGCCAATGAAAAGCTTGGAATAAAAAAAGATAAATATACAATTGTTTTTGCCCCAGGTCTGCCAGATATACACATAGCAAAATAGTAAAGTCATATAAGTATAAAAATGATACATTTAAGTGATCCTTGTTTCCTCGTGCAATACTCGATTGGAACAGCCTACCACCTGACGTTGTAAATGCTACCACATATTCATAATTTTATTTTTTTTTGTTGTCGCAGCAAGCACACTCTGCATGTAAGTGCTTCGATGAACCACTCCTGTTTCGATCTCGCAAGAAATTGACAGTATCAATAAAGAAAGAAAGAAAGACTCTCGTGGAGGTATGGTCGAACGTCTTTTATTAGCATCTGGGCAATGCCATTATAATGGGAGAGAGCCAACATTTTTTCAGTGCAGCTATCACCCCTTTTTATATCCATGGATCTGTCAATTTCATCCCCCTCATTATTCTCTTGCTTTACATGCAAAGTTCTCAGCAACCCTTTTGGTAGTGATCACTTTCCAATTGTACTAGAGAGTGTTGTTCAGCTGCTCTCACTCTTAAAACGAATCCCTAGGTGGAAGTTAGATAAAGCTGACTGGCCACGTTTTGGGTTATATTTCACTTTAGATCCTTCTCTGTTTTATTCTTTATCGTCCGAAGATGTTACGTTCTATGTTACTGGGCAGATACTAAATGCTGCTGAGGCTTCTATTCCACGAGCCTCCGGTTATGTGCCAAAGAAACGCAAGCCATGGTGGAACAAGGAATGTGCCACAACCTTAGCGGATCAAAACAGGGCTTGAGGCACATTTCGCAGGTACCCCACATCACGTAATCTTGCACAGTTCAGGCAGCGAAAAGCTAAATCCCGTTGGATCGCGGAGCAGTTAAGATGGAAAACCTCGATGAAGTGTGTTTTTGCTATAAATAGTTTTGTGCCAGCCAAAGAGGTTTGGTATAGATACAAGGAAAATAAATAGATAATAAGGGTGCTTTGCTATTCCTACCCTCTATTTCCCTTTTTTCTTTAGTGGACATCAGCAACATCTATGGTGAACATTTTTATAATACATCCAACTCGGCTAACTATAGTAATTCATTAAATAAATTTTAATCTTGCCAAAAGCGACAAAACCTCTCTATGTCCGGAGGAGACTCGGAGCCTTAAAATCAGCCTTTAACGCGGTGTGAACTAAGAATGGCACTTGAGATAACGACGGTTTTTGCTTCAGGGCCCGAGGCAGTTCACTATGAAATCTTTCGTCGCCGGTCTCCTGAGTCCCTGAAAAGACTTCTTTTGTTCTTCAATTTCTTATGGGAAAAAGCCTTTTTTCCCCATGCCTGGAAGCATGCACATGTCATCGTGATTCTAAAGTCACAGAAAGAGTACTCTTCACTACCATGAAGTTACCGCCCAATTGCTCTGATAAGCTGAGTCGGGAAAACATTTTAAAGGCTTAGTAACAGGACGTTACTATACTAAAAGAGGGAAATGAATTGGCGCTTCGCGTGGACAAAAAACGGCAAAGTGTTCGTACGAAAAACAGAAACATCCCGCGCAATCCAAATTACTTGTGAAACCGACCTGGCGAAAATGAGTGACACAGTTGCAGGCCCTAACGAGGCTTAGTCCGCATTTTCTGCATGCTTATCTGTTTCTTTTTTTGATGGCTGCACCTAGAGATATCGCGCGCCCTCGTAGCAGTGATTGTTTAGCCTTTCTGCATTGTAATGCACAGTCTGCACGAAATAAGGATGATGAACTGACCATGTTTCTTGGGGAATTTCGCTTTAAGTTTCAAGTTATTATGATTACCGAAACATGGTACTCATGCGAAGGCGATGTACTAAGCCTACCTGGATACAAGAGTTTTTTCTTAAACAGACATGATCGACGTGGGGGTGGTGTGCTGCAGTTTGTGTCTGAGCAATTGTCATGCAGCCTGCTATCAGATTTTTCAAAAATTAACATAGATTATGAGGCTCTGACGCTTCAATACAAAACATATGTATTTGCTGTCATCTATCGCCCTCCTAACGGAAATCTAAAATTTTTTTTTGATTTTCTGGATAGGTTGTTAGACTTTGTAAGTACAAATGGTTTGCGCGTTATTATAGGCGGCGACTGCAACATAAATCTATTGCAGAATACGGCAGCCACACGTGAATTTCAGGTACTTATTGAATCCTTCTCCTGTAGGAATGTTATAACTGAGCCCACGCGAATTAGCTGTCACTCTGAAAGCCTTCTGGACTTGTTTTTGACAAATAACATGAATGACGATGTAACGTCGGGTAGGGTTATAACATGTCTAAGTGATCATTTTCCAATTTACATGTCTTTTAAAGATAGTGAATTTTTCAAGGGAAAGGCACGACATACTGAGTCGTATATAATGCGAGAAATTAATGCCAAAACTTTGGAAATTTTTCGAGGTGAAATCACAAACATAGACTGGAGTATAGTGCTTGAATCTACAAATGCTGAGGAAGCTTATGAACATTTCATAGCCATCATTAAGCAGGTTTATTATACTTGCTTTAAGCTAAAGGAAGTAAAGAAATCTAAAAAATTACGGAAGCCTTGGATGTCAGATGATTGCTTTAGAATGGTCAAGAAAAGAGATGTTTTATATTCGAAATTTGTCAAAACGAGAAACTTGAATGATCTTTCCAAATTCAAAAAATATAGAAATTTTGTGACGAAAGCCTTGCGTAGCACTAAAAAGGCATATTACGAGAATGTATTCTCAAGTACTCAGAGTGAGGTGGTGTGGCGCGAAATCCACAAACTTTTAAACTGTGGTTCTCACCATAATGAAGAACTACGCTTAACAGTAAATAATAAAACAGTAGTGGGCAATGAGCTTGCAGATGCGTTTAACAAGTATTTTACGAATTTAGTCTCAGTGGTGTCTGGAACTGATAGCAGTGGAGTAAAACGATTTCTAGGAACGCCTAACTCAAACACGGCATTTTTTGCGCCGACAACTTGTGAGGAAATCTGCTCTACTTTTATGACACTCAAAAATAGCAAGGCCCGTGACATTGATGATTTAGAAATTAAACCTATAAAGTTTGTATTAGACATCTTAGCGCCTGTGCTTTGTTATATTTTCAACACTTGTTTACTCACGGGGACTTTTCCGGAAAGCATGCAGCGCGCTAGAGTGAGTGTCTTGTTTAAATCTGGCGATAAAAATAACTTTTCGAATTATCGTCCGGTTTCAGTACTGCCTGTTATTTCGAAGGGTTTCGAAAAGATTATATGCAAAAGAGTCTCTTCCTTCTGCGACAAGCACTCAATACTTACGGAGCGGCAATTCGGTTTCCGTCGAGGCATGTCGACTGAATTAGCTTTACTGACACAAAAAGAATTCATACTAAACGGATTTGAGAACAATAAACTGACATTAGGTATTTTTATTGATTTCTCAAAAGCATTTGATAGAGTTAATCACGTAATACTATCCACTAAACTAGAACATTACGGTTTCCGAGGAATCCCTGGCGACTTTCTAAAATCATACTTAACCCATAGAAAACAATGTGTTGTAATTAACGAAAAACGCTCTCCTCTTCTAAGTGTCCATTCGGGAGTCCCACAAGGAAGTGTATTGGGACCAGTGTTGTTTAATATTTACATCAACGATATAATAAATTCCATTGAGTGCACAAATTGCTTAATTTACGCAGATGATACCAGTCTTTTTTTCCAGTCAAATAACATTAATGATCTCGTTAGTTTGGCAAATGTTACTCTGAATAAACTGCTTGAGTGGACAAGGGTAAACGTCTTAGAAATTAATGTTTCAAAAACAAAAGCCGTACTATTTGCGCCTGTGCAAAAATTAATAACCCGCGATATTAATATACAGCTTGGATCAGAAATGATAAAAGTTACAAATGAAGCCAAAACACTGGGAATAACTTTTAATCAACATTTAAGCTGGAATGCACACGTGGACCGTGTTGCTGGGACCTTGGCAAAAGCTTGCGGTATACTTTGTAGATTTAGACAAATACTAACAACTAAAGTCAAGCTAATGCTCTACAACTCTCTTTTTGCATCCCATATAAACTACTGCAACCTTGTCTGGGGAGTGACGTCGCAAGCTAACAAAACTAAGTTGCATTTATTACAAAAAAAAGCTATTCGTCATATAGTAAATGCCCCATACCATGCCCACACAAAAGAATTATTTGCTTCACTCAATGTGCTTCCCTTCCAGCACTTATACAATTTTAATCTAATAATGAAATATAAACTTAGCATTAAAAATAACAATTCCACTTTTATCAAGTTGTGTAACCTTAAAAGGCCTCATGATGCATCGTATAATATTAGAAAAAAGGATTCCTGGCTGGTACCCTTTTCCCGTACTAATCATGGGTTAGACAGGCTGCAACACCGCATGCCTAGTTGTTTAAACTATTTAGAGAAAAGGAACCTTGATATACACACCATTTGTAAAAAAACATTGAAAGAACACTTTTTCACACAGTGAATAATTGTGCAAAAATTTTGTTGTATTTGCTTTATATTTTTCCTGTATAGTATGAACTGTCGGAATACATGTTTTAATGTGCACGATGTCAGTATTAGTATATATTTGATGTAAATTGATTACATGTATATTTTTCATGGTTTGAATTTCTATGCATATGTCTTGTCAATTTTAAACTGTCGGTTTGGTTGTTTCTTATGCCAAGGTAGGGGCAGGAACCCCGTCAAGCTACTGTATTGTAGCTTTTTGTTCCTGCCCTGGCATTTTTTGTCCGACAAGGAATGTCAAATAAAGAATTTGAATTTGAATTTGAATATCAGAAAAGCAAAGGGTCCTAGATAAAAAGCAACGTAGGCTACGACGAGGTCGATATACTCTCGATAACTTGATTCGCCTGGAAACCTTGATACGCGTGGCATTTATGAACAAGCGGCACTATGTTGCAGCCTTTTTTTTTACACAAGGCGTATTATACTATACCAAAGTAGGTATAACACGCCTGTCCCGTCTTGTTTGTTCCTTCCTTCTAATCTTTGTCGTTCTGCGCTGTTTTACCTACATTACGTATTATGCCACTTGGAGACACGGTATCCAGCAAGACTTCTATGCTTGCAATATCCATGGTCAGATTTTGCAATGCATAAAGAACTTTCTAACAAACAGAACGTTTCAAGTCCGGCTTGGCAGCAGAATGTCGAATAATTTAGTTCAGGAAAAGGGAGTCCCCAGGAAGGAATCTTTTGCGTTAATTTGTCTGTATTGTACGGCGATGCAAAGAGGGTGAGGTGGGAGGGGGGGGGCTCAACCGAGGAGAAACACAAAATAACCAGACGCGACGAACACAAAGTGCGCAGCAGTTCTCCCCGCATGCTGCGAGTGGCAGAGAGCAGAAAAACCGAGAAGACTTTTCTTTCCCTGCTCAATGCTTACTTGCGCCGTGGCTTGGTTTATCTTCGCCTCTTTGCTCGCTCCCCGCCTTTCCTTCCCATATATTTTCCAAGGCATTCTGGTCTTGGTTTCATCACCGCGGCGTCACGCCACTCGCACGGCCGCAAAGTTAGTTAGCCTACGCAAAGTGCGTTCTGTCTGCAAGCCAGATCGTGCCGCATTGCAAACTACCCCTTCCCTTCCCTCCCCCCCCCCCCCCCGATCGCATGGTGGTTATGTCCACCCCTAAACAATTCTTGGGGAGAACCATGTGCTGATGATATACAGATCTCCACATCTTCTTGCAATTTTTCTAGTTGTGAGCGGTAGTAACAACTGGCTTTGAACAAATTTTGTAAGGGGGCAGGACAAAAATGGTTTCAAGTTCTCTGTTGCAAAGACAGCCTCTGTCTCTTTTCCTCTGTCCCGTGGGCTATCTTGAGCTCCAGCTTTGGAACTAAATGGGACTCTAATTCCTGTTAGGGTAGTTTTGCTTATAAGCCATAAGGGTGGGATCGGAAATGTATTTTGCATTTGTATAACGCCCTTGTGTGATCTCGTCTTGATTATTGTGCAGTGGTGTACGGATCAACTCGCCCGTCTGCTTCAAGGATGCTGGATCCTGTACATTATCTTAGCTTGCGTTTGAAAACAGGTGTTTTTCAGACATCACCTGAACTTACTCTGTATGCGGAATCACATGAGATGTCACAGCGTAAACGACGTCAGTTCCACAGTCCAACATATGCTTCCAGGATCCTATCCAACCCTGGTCACCGAACATAATGGCTTTATCGTAGCTTCCAGTACAACCAAGCAGATATTGTGCCAGGCAACCGAGGCAACCGTGACTGTTATCAACCAGCTTCGCCTCTGTCCTTGTGGAACAGCCGCATCGATAGATTACGCTAGAAAGCTGGTTCCCTCACCGAGGATCGTCAGTGGGCATGGATGCACGCCAAAGATGCACATCTTAAACTTCGTTCTTCTAACCCAACAGTTCTCAAGCGGGGCTGCCATTAACCTCCAACCTGGCTCCTCAGGCGCCAATCTCTCTGAACCAAGGGATTCGCTCGACATGGAAGGCGTCCCCTTTATCGGAGTTTCCAGTACAGCCGAGCAGAAATTGGGTCAGGCAACCGAAGCAACCGTGACTGTTATCAACCAGCTTCGCCTCTGTCCTTCTGGAACAGCCACATCCTCACCTGCATCATCACGATGGCCTAGAAAGCTGGTCCTTTCACCGTGGATCGTCATTGGGCATGGATGCACGCCAAAGATGCACATCTTAAACTTCGTTCTTCTAACCCTACAGGTTGGTAATCAAGACGATTGTTATTGTTTTAAGTCGAACGATGTCTGTACTGTAGTGCTTCCATGCCCAGAAGCTTTGTTAAGTTCGTTTAAAGTGTTTTTACTGTTTCTTGGTGGTGATGTCGAGACTAACCCCGGGTCCAACTAATGCCGAACTGGCTAAGGAACTAGATGAAATGACGCGGTTATTGATAGATACAAATGTGCGTACTCAGAAAGTTGAACAAGGGCAAAACAGCATACTCACCTCGATTAACGAACTAAAATCAAGTCATGAACAACTAAAAGTCACTGTTGCAAATATCGGTATCAGGGTTTCCACTATCGAATTGAAGGCAGCTTCAATCGAGGAATTTCACCATGAGTTGGCTGGTGCCCACGAAGCTGTTCAGCGCGTTGAAAAAGATAATAACCTTTTGCACCTCAGATTAGATGAGATTGAAGACCAGTCAAGCAGAGATAAGCTTGTAATCCATGGTGTAGTTGATTGCGCTGGCGAAACGTGGGCACAGGCGGAAGGGAAGGTCATAGGGCTACTTTCAGGATACGCTTCGCTTAGTATGTCACGAGAACAGATTGTGCGTGCACACCGTTTAAGTTCATTTGTAATTGGAAAACACCGTCTCATTTTTGTGAAGTTTGAGTCCTTTAAAACTAAAGAAAGTATTTTGCAGATCAAACACAGATTAAAAGCTAGCCCTGTTTCTGTTTCTGAAACTTTAGCGCTTCGACACGCCTGGCTCGGCGTAAACTACTGGAATACGAGAAAGGGCAGGAGTGTGTGTTTAAGCTAAAGAATAAGAAGCTGTTTATCAATAACACGTGCTATACTTGCAGTGAAATCTAAGACTCTGTTCATGAGCTAGCCACGCCCCGTCACCAAGTTTCTTCTACGGCAGTCCCCTTCCATGCTCAAAATGTGCCCCCTTCTCCTGTGCCTTCTTAACAACCAGTGAGGGGCAGTGAAACGCGTAGGACTTTCAAAAATGTTTCCGTTTTGTTTACTAACATTCGCAGTCTAATTCGTAAAGGTGACAAACTGCGCTCAGTTGCCGATTCATGCGATGCAGACGTCATTGCTCTCACTGAGTCGTGGCTATCTAGCAAAATGACTGATAGTGAGTTATTTCATTGCCAAGAACGATTCAACACGTTCCGCTGCGATAGACGGGACAGGAGTGGCGGTGGTGTTTTGTTGGCGGTTGCTGATTCATTAATTTCTCGTTCTCTCATGGTAGCCAGTGAACTTGTGATTGTTTGGGTCTGCGTTAGTTTTAAGCACAAGCAAACTTTTATAGGTGTATGCTATCGACCTCCAACTAGCAATTCTTCTTTTGTGAGTCTGTTACATGATTCTATTAACCAAATTGTTGAACAGTATGCAGGGGTGCCGATTATATTGATGGGTGACTTCCATTACCCGAACATTTCTTGGTCTACCGCTGATCCTGTGTCTAGTTCTTTCTCATCCGAAACTAACGAATTTGACGACCTTTGTTCTGACTTCAACCTTTCCCAACTCGTCACAGAACCGACCAGGGTCACAACCCTATCATCAAATATACTCGATCTGGTGCTAACTACACACCTGAGCGTTATATCACCTATAACGTACCTACCAGGTCTGAGTGACCATTCAGTTATTCACTTTGCACTACATATTCCACTGGTAGCTCCGAAAGCTGGCGTGAAACATATTCTTGATTACAGCAGAAATAACTTTTCTTCAGTTAACTTAGCCTTGTCCAAGTTCCTTGACGATTATTTGCCCAGTTTTTTAGAGCGCTCCGTCGAGTCTAATTGAATTTTATTCAAAAACTGTGTTACAATGTTAATTGAAACATACATACCATCTAGGAAGATTCGATGCAATACTAACGCACCTTGGTTTAACGTTAACCTCAGGCGGCTACGAAACAGGAAGAAAAGACTATTTAGCGCTGCCCAGCGACTGTCCTCTGAGGCGCGCTGGACAGCGTACCATAATGCAAATAATGAGTACACAGCAACTATTAGCGAAACTAAGTCACATTTTTTTTAAATTATACCCTGCCTACCATGTTAGCGAATAATCCCAAACAATTCTGGAGTGTCGTCAATCCTAACATTCAGTCTAGCATTGTATGCGCCCTTTTGATGGCTTAGATATACCAGTTTTCGAAAGTGCTACTGTATTAAACGACGCTTTTAGTATGTCCTTCACGGCCACCAATGTTAATCAATTGCCAGCATTGCCCGTCCATATCTTTTTGCCAATGAACCCTGTAACCATAGACGCAATTGGTGTGGCAGGCGTTATTAATAATATGAAACTTTCATCCAGTGCCGGAATCGATGGAATACACACAAGATCTTAAAAATAGTAACATGTATTGTTCCGTAATTCTCTCAAATATTTATATGAAATCTCTTCATCAGGGTAAGTCCCAAGCGATTGGGTAGTTGGGAAGGTTGTTCCTTCACATAAATATGATAAAAAGCATAATTCATTCAATTATCAACCAATTTCTTTAACAAGTGTGCCATGTAAAATTCTCGAACACATAATCTACTCGCAGTTGATTAATTTTTTGAATCGAATGACTTTTTTTCACAAACTCGCAGCATGGCTTCAGGAAACATTTCTCATGTGAGAAGCAACTAACATCATTCACGTACGATCTTAATCACTATCTCGATGTTCATTACGAAAGTGATTTTGTTTTTTCTAGATTTCTCCAAAGCCTTTGAGAATGTTTCCCATAAACTTCTACTTCATAAATTACGATCACTTAACATCAATTCGTGCATACTAAATTTGATTCATGCATTTTTGACTAACCGCCTACAATCTGTTACTGCTAATAATACCGATTCTAGCTCTGTTCCAGTTAACTCGGGTGTCCTACAGGGCTCCGTACTTGGCCCGCTGCTCTTTCTTATTTACATTAATGACTTGGTACTAAACATCGCCTCTTCCATCTGCCTGTTTGCTGAAGATTGCGTAATCTATCGAAAATTACTGACATATCTGGACACTTTCCTTTTACAATTTGACCTTAATCTCATAACGTTATGATGTAACCAGTGGCTCATGGAACTAAACACTGAGAAATGAAAATCAATGAGAATATCACGTTCTCAAAATGTGTGTCATAACCACCATCTTAACGGTAAACCCTCGCTGCAGTGTATGTTTATAAATATCTTAGAGTTCACATAACGTCTAACCTTTCTTGGAAATACATGCCGAATACGTAGATAACGGTGCTAACCGCATGTTAGGGTACTTGTAAAGAAATTTCCTCGCTCCGTCTTCATTGAAACTAACCATGTACAAAACTCTAATTCGTCCGAAATTGGAATATGCTGCAGCTGTATGGGACCCTGCTCACTCATCACTAATTACCATACTTGAATCTATTCAAAACCGCTCAGCCCGTTTCATTCTGTAAACTGTCACCGCACCGCCAGCGTCACTACAATGAAAAACACGTTAGGTTTACCATCACTTATTCAACGCCATAAAATATTCGTTTGTGTCTTTTTCATAAAATATTTTACCGAAATGCTGTCCTTTGTCAAAAACTAATTAACCCTAATTAACCTTAATCCTACATCTCCGCTCGCATTAATTATAGTCATAAGGCCGGCATTCCAAATTTCAAAACATCGTTATTTTAATATTTTTTCATGCCTCAAACGTCCTTGAATTGGAACCACCTTCCAGCCTCGACTGCCAACATCACTGATATTGTCCTGTTTAAGAATGTTCTTACCAGTATGTGCACATTGTAGATATTTTATAGCTCACTCCCCTCTTCGATGTATTTACCTTGAGGGTATCTGAAATAAATATATAAATATAATTTCGTACAAAAGTCTCAATACTAATGTTTTTTTGATTTTTTTTTAAATTAGCCAAGCATTGTCAGACCCTTAAAGTTTCGTACAGAGCAATTTTGTTCCTCACTCCGACCTTGTTTTGATGAACTTAACATAATTCAGAAAGCAGTTTGCGTTGCCCCTTGGAATGTGGTGCGTGTTTTTTGCAACTGAACTTTCACTAAGTTTAATAACAATGGCCTAGCATCTCTTGCAATTCAACAGGAATTCCTTGAGTTGGAAGAGAAATATAAAGATTATGCTCATTTTCACACTGACGGTTCTAAGACTTTATCTTTTGTCGGTTGTGCAGTGCACCATGGTCATTTTATCAGAGCGAAAACGTCTTGTTGAATTTGCGAGTTTATGAAATTTATGCTGTGTCTTTTGCGATGGATTATATTTTGAAAATTTTGAAGACGGGCCATATTATTTGTGGACTCTCAGAGTGTCATTACTGCAACATGTCCTCTAAAAGCGACTAAGAATATGCTTGTGGAACCAGGGCGAAGTAAACTTAACGGAGCTTTTCGTAAAGGGCACAATATAAGATTCTGCTGGGTTCCAAGTCATCTGGGAGTAAAGGGCAATGAGGAGGCAGACAGGCTCGCTGTATCCTTAGGTAACTGCTCTCAATATTGAGCTAGCTTAGTCTCTCAGGATATAAAATCATTAATTAAGTCGTCGTTTTTTGGTCCATGGCAGTCAGAGTGGGCCATGGAGACAAATAACAAGCTCCATGTAACCAAGCCAGTCCCTTGGGTCTTGGCAGAGCTCCTCACTTAAGAACCGCTTTCACAAAGTTGTTTTGTGCCGGCTTCAAATTTGTCGCTCTTTTCTTACACACAGATATCTGTTTTGTGGGGAGGATTCACCAGTTTGGGAGCACTATGGAGACTATCTTACTATTCTCTATATTTTGTGGCTCTGCCCAGGATTTGACACCAAGCGACATGCACATTTTCAGGTTTTTTTTTATACTGCATTTCATTTCATCCCGCTCTTTTGCTGGGGAAGCACCCTCTCATCGCTCTTGATCGAGTTTTGGCATTTATTAACATCACCTGCCTTACACACCAGATCTAGTCCTAGCTATTTTCAAGATTGCCATTTTGTAATGACGTGACCATAGGACCTTCATCAGTAAGTTTGGTCTGGCGCAGTATGTCCTCCGTCGCTGTTGCGCAATAAAACCTGCAAACAACAAACCATAATTATTTAATTTCTCTTCTTTTTCTTGTGTCCTTCATGGCTCCCAACTGTGTCCCAGGGCTAAAAAAAAGAACCTTCAAGAAAGTTTTCTTTTTGACTCTGGTCTATCGAAGAAACACCATGTGTAGGCAGTGAAATAAGGGGTGTCCTGCGTTGTATGCTAATGCGTCTCAGTCCCCTTTGGTGGCAGGCGCATTATCTATATTCATGTAAAATGTCGCCAGTTGGTCATGGCAGAAAATTATGTTATTCATTGCGAAATACTAGCGTTCGTAACTGTACTCGGGAGTCGTCATTCATCAATTTATTTGTTCGGGACTCCGAGGTTAAGCGAGTTCAAACTACCCCTTTAAAGAAAACAGCATGTGGTGCATACATTGTGCAGTTTCAGAAAAACAACGCCCCGAGGTGTCAACGTGCTTAATATTTCTGAACTCGCTGTGACGTCCCCAGCGGAGCACGAAGTAGCGCAGCTGGAATTTTGCTCGTACTTCTTTCCACCATACCCGGTACCTCTCGTGACACTAACATGGTCTTCTTTACGAGATGTCGTGAAACATTAATGCATCACCTGTACCGTCGTAACTTTCACTACTCTTCAGTAAAAACAAACAACAATTGGAGGAACAAAACAAACAAAAGCTATTGTCTTCGAACCCTTAAAAGCGCGAACATCTGAGTAGCTTGGTTATCTTCGCTCGAAGAAACCAAAAAGACAGCCCCACCGAAAGACACACCTGAGACACTGTAAGTTCTAATTTGTTCTAGGCTTAACTCACGCGTTTAGTTTAGTTGGTAATATGTGCCCCTCCGATAGTTATCCGAATTCACCGTAAACGGAAGCCATTCAAAAAGGAAGCTCCTGGAAATCCAGATCCCTTCATCAGCCGAAGTATCGCTGAGTCATCTGATGTTGAAGGAACAGTAAACAGCCGTCTGCTTCTTTAAAGAAGCTGATTTTTTGCTGAGAGATTCAGCGACTTCATAGACTGACGAAGGAACATACGTCGCTTTAAAAAATTGCGTCGCTAAAGTGGTGAACTGTCCCAAGGTATCCCAAACAGCACGCCAGAGAAACGCTTAACTTTGCCCAAGTTAGGCAATCATATATTGGTGCCTAACTTGCGCCTAAGAAGCTTTAATTCCAAGGCGTTAGTTACAGTCAGAGTGTTTTACCTTGGTTTACCACATTATTGCCAATGTCCCTCAGGAGTCTATCCTGGAACCACTACTGTTTCTTATTTATATTAATGATATCGAATTGTGCGTGAAGAATTCTCGGTTGTTGCTATTCGCCGATGACTTGAAGCTATATTTTAATATTCGGGCACTCATGACTGCGCACTTCTACAAGGCGATGTGTCACGCGTGCTTCAGTGGTGCTCGGCAAAATTTTTGTTACTCAATCCGTATAAAACCAAAGTGTTATCAATGCTCGGAAAGAGGAAGTCGACTTTAAATACCTACGTTCTTGGTTCCACTACCATTTTGAGTGCGTCTATGGTTCGCGACCTTTGGCGTTTATTTTGATCATCATCTTTCTTTTTCCTACCATGTTTCTAAAATTGCCGTATCAACTGTAAGACTGCTGAAATTAATTTCTTGTTTGACCAAACAATGTTTTTTTTTTTTAATTCAGTGTGTATTATTCGCGTATTTTGCGGTCTAATTCATTCTTGGCTTGAGTTCGGAAGTCTTGTGTGAAATTCTACCACAGCAACCGATGCATTGCAAATTTAAAAAGTTCAGGAGAGGTTTATTCGAACCGTTTATGATCGTCAGTTTTAAACAAAAAGGTTTTGTGGCTACACGTACATAGTTAAGAGTCTCGGCTTCAAATGCAATTATGTCCAAGAGTTGAGGCTGCCTTACTCCTGTTACACAGAATACTTCATGGTCAGATAGAGAGCAACTTGCTGTGATGTCTTAACTTCCACCGGCCTCTACTTTCTAGTAGACATGCCAGTTTGTTTTATCCTGGCTCCCAAGAGAAACCTTGTTCGATCTCACGTATTCAACTGTCCTTTAAAGCTATATCATTAAATACTTCTTTGGATGATTTACAGACTGTGTCTTTTAAACGTGAACTGGAATCCTTGTTTTTAACCTCATAGTCAAATTGTTTTCATATATATCTGTTGTTTACATTGTACAGACTTATGTGCCCCATATCAAGACTTCAATCGTTCAAGGGCACGAAATAATAAAGTATGTAAGTATGTATGCATAATTTCCAAATTGCCAGACATGAGCCAAAGTTTCCACGTATGAACCGAACAACCAGCAGTAAAGCTTGATTCTGACATTTGTTTGGCAATTTCGTCCCAAAGTAGTCATGTTACAACCGAAACACAAGAAACCTAGCGCTGGCAGTTGTCTGGTTATATGAAGATAAAATACCCTGACTTATGCCTAAAGGTATCAAGTGTGGATATACCTTGGCATTTTCTTGTGCTTTCAGTGCCCTAAATTTCCAGACAAAAAAACAATTTTTTTTCCAAGTCCTGTGCTATTTGGGTGCAAGCCAGTCGACTACAATTCATTTCTTTCGAAGAATAAGCTTGGAACTTGCGTTGTCACGTCATTCATAGTTTAGCGGACGCAAGTCAAAGTCCGGAGTATCCTCGACTAAGTCGAACCTTGAAAGCCTAGAAATTTAACTGCGATATTGCTTCATATCGTCCGCCAAACTCCTTCTCGGGCAATTGTTTAGCTTGCACTCTGCATATTTCACGCCCCAAAAAGTGTCCCGAGTTTTCACCTCGAACTTTTGTCGGCCAATCGACATCTCATGGCATTGCTTAAAATTACTCGACGTCTCTTGAAATCTCAAGGTGTTGCATTAAATGAACCAAAAAATGTAAAGAGAGCGTGTCAAACATGTGTGTTAGGAGAGCTCTCTCAAAGTGACCTTCAGAAACTGCTGTCTGCTTGGGTCTTACAAAGTTCCTCTAAATGTAAGTAATTTTTGTAGCAGAAGATAGCAGAAATAGCAGAAAGCATCAAATCCTTCCGCAAGTGGGCATTCTTTAAAGGATATCTCAACAATATGGCGTTGTTAGTTTTGTTTCAAACAATGTTAAGTATGTGTGATCTGGTTAACTTTCTCTAGTTGAAAAACAAACGAAAAGTAGAAGGCAGGTAAGCAACTTTCTACTACGATCGCTATCGGCTATGCAAGGTTCTAACCTTAAAAGGTGACGAGTTAAAAAAAAAGTGGCAGCTACTGCAATGGTTAAGTGGTACTGGGTGAGCGAGCTATGAAGTCGCTCTCACGACCCGCTTCTCTGTTGCGACATTTGTACCGATTGTTTATTCATTGTTTTGTAGGAACGCGTGTGGTGGTTTGTTTCAGTTCAAATTTGGTTTTCCAACTCAGATCTACGGCTGCTTCATCTCACTGCTTTATGGAGATGCAAGATACAGGCATCATTATTTAATGCAATTTACAAAATAACACTCTGTACTGACTTCGACGAAGTCACTATAGTCTAGCTTGCTGGGCATTCCCATGGCATCCCCACAGTTCTTTGGGCTAAAAATTGTTTGTCTTTTGTCTGTTCATTTAGGGTCTAAAAACACCCGAAGAAGCCGAACTAGAGCCAAACTTTCCCTTTCTGGCCATAGTCAGGGTATCTTTGCTGTAATTCGCAAAACAAGTGCGTTAGGCGTCACTTTTGGTTGTTCAATTTTTATATGACAACTTCGATCCTAAATACCCCATCAAGTGCCAAATTGAGGCTTCCCTGTTGGCTCAAGTTTTGCACTTTGACAATTATGCGGCGAGCCAGAGGAAAGTCATAGAAACGCCAAAGAAAAAGAACTCTGGCACTGACTAACGCCTTAGAGCAAAACAGTATTAGGCCTAAGTTGGGTCCCTAGGACTGCCAGGCTTGTGCGAAGTTAAGCGATTCTCTGGGTGTTGTAAATTCACTCAAATGTCCAGTGATCATGTCTTGCTGTAATATATTAGGGCCCGTTCACACACTTGCGACCTTTTTAAAACAAGTTACTTGGAACCTCTTAAAATCTCTTACGATGTCTTAAAATCTCTTACGATGTCTTAAAATCTCTTACGATGTCTTAAAATCTCTTACGATGTCTTAAAATCTCTTACGATGGCACCACCTATCGGGTGCAGTGGAACGCTTGACACTCCCGTATATTTTAAACTTTTTTCGGGCATCATTATTTTTTTCTTGGCCTAAAAAACTTTTGTTGATGTTATGAACTAACATTTCTCATAAGTAGTACGTACATTTAACCTCACAAATACCGCCAAACCTTCGCTCTAGTGAAATGCAATTCTAGGCTCATCGCATAGCTTGCGCCAGCGTGTCAGTGTGTTCTAGTGTGTCCTCCTCTTGTAACAGATTTGAAGAGGTTCTAAGGCGCTCGGTTTTAAGGAGTCGCAAATGTATGAACGGGCCTTCATTCTAAAGCCGTCCAAACAAAGAACAAAGCAAAACTCTGTACTATCTGCATATGTTTTTATCATTATGTGACTGAACAACGGTGTGCACGTATATACTAGCTGTGTCATTCCAATATTTAGTAACAAATTAATCTTTTTTTGTTTGTTTGTTTTTTTACACTTTTACAGATATGTTTTCGCGATGAATTCGTCCAAGAGAACCATTGGTGTCGTGATGCTCGCCCTGGTGGCTGCACTTTCGGAAATGGCCGAAGCTAGGCACGGACGCCAGGAACATGAGCATAATTTTATGCAAGAATTTATGGATGTAAGACAAGCTAATTATGTATCGTTGTACATTAAAACACGAGATACGATCAGTGTTTTTTTCACTTTCCCAAAATTGAATGTATCGGAAGCGCAAGCACCTTGTTTTACGGAAAGCACGACGAGAATGTCGTGAACTGAATGTGAACGACACCCGCTGTCAGCTCGCGCACTGCACCAACATGCAGGAGTACGACGGCCAGTTAGCACATTCTCGATAAAGTTTTATGCACAGAGCAAGTTTGTTTGCTTCTTGCAAATTGGTTGCCGTGACGTCAGAACGTGGAGCTCTGATTGGCCCGATTGGAAGGATAGTGGGTAGACCTCAGGGCAACTAGCATTGAGGTCAAACCACTATCCTTCCAATCAGAGCTCGGCGTTTTGACGTCACCGTAACTTCTGCGGAAGAAGCAGACGAAGTTGCGCTCCGCATACGTCAACTTTCCTATAGATTCCTCCGACTAAATATTCTGCTGAGACCGATTTTCTAACATTTTTCTTAAGCAGAAAGGGAGAGGGGGGCAGTGTTTCGTAACTGACTCTATTCCTATCCATGCATTGCAAGACGCATTACTCTAGAAATTGTTCTGCAATCGCTGACGGCTCTAGTTGTAAGAGAGCGTCACCAAATATGTTAATGGAACTTCCATGCTAATAAATTCAAAAGTGCAAAACACATGCATTCATTTGGTTTGATTACGTTTACAGCATCAAACGCCTTTTGACGAAACCTATTAATCCTAGACGTTTCTCCGTTCGTCCGTCCTTCCCCGCGTTCCCCCCCCCCCCCCCCTAAATTGAGAGGAATAATTGGAGTCCCGTGACCTCTAACCAGTTGTTTTCTGGAAGTTGATTGTCGACTGGTCAGCGCTGAAGTTGACACCAGTTCAAGATAGTGCGTCAGTCACGGCGTCCTTTTTGACGTCTGTGAACCAAATATCGCTTTTATATTCCTGATGTATGCCAACTGTCGGACATCTCTCGCTGTGTATGAGGTACTCCTAGATGTTAGCGCGTAAGTGAGGAACCTATGGTCAATCGTGATGAAAAACTGATGTCCTCCTAGAAAGGGACGAACGTTTATAACACCTAGGTTCCTCTTGCGTGTGCGGCGAGAATCCTCACTCTTAAACGGCGTCGGCGGGTTGATGCAGTTACGTCGTCTGCTTTACGTCTGCTAGTCAAAGCGATGGCTGCTTTACCTTTCCTGCGCCTGTCGGAGATTCACCGCTTTTTCACCGGCGAGAGTCGCCGCTGCCTCGGAAAACGAGGCGATGACAAGAGGAAGAGATTGAAGGGTTCACAAGGGTCGCGCGGGCATATTCCATTCAGCACGCCAGCCGGTCGTGGGCAGACGGTCTTGGCAAAGGACCGTCGGAGCACCGCTGCGCCGCTGCTAGACCTATCTGCCGAGCTCGCTTGGACGGGGTCAGTGGAATCGTGGCTGTTGGAGCATTTCCCGGGTGTTTGTGGATCCAGCGTTCTTGTTTGTCGTGGTTTATTTCAAGTAATTTTTACTTTTTTTCTTGCTGCTTATAGTCGTGACGCGTGAGAAGAGCACGTACAAAAATAAACGTCCGTTGGTCGTCGCGACCAAGTAACTAAGCGACGCTGTCGGCCATGCTGAGTTGATCGTCGTAGGATTCCGTCGTAACCTGAGCAAAACTTACGATAATTTCGTTTCGTGAATACGAATTTGTTCTCACGTTTTGTCTTACGCACTCTTTCGGCGTAACATGGTTTTGTGAATCTGGCCTCTGCACTTCCGAAAGTCGCAGGAAAGGTAAGACAGACGCAGACGACGTTGCAAAGGAGCAGACGACGCTCAGATAGGGGGCCGCGATCAGCCAATCAGGGCACGGCGTTCTGACGTCACCGGTACCCCCTGCGCGAGAAGCAGACGAACTTGCCCTCCGCATAGTATCCTCCGACTAAATATTCTGCTGAGACCGATTTTCGAACATTTTTCTTAAGCAGAAAAGGAGAGGGGGGGGGGGGGGGGGCAGTCTTTAGTAACTGACTCTATTCCTATCCATGCATTGCAAGACGCATTACTTTAGAAATTGTTCTGCAATCGCTGACGGCTCTAGTTGTAAGAGAGCGCCACCAAATATGTTAATGGAACTTCCATGCTGATAAATTCAAAGTGCAAAACACATGCATTCATTTGGTTTGATTACGTTTACAGCATCAAGCGCCTTTTGACGAAACCTATTATTCCTAGACGTTTCTCCGTTCGTCCGTCCTTCCCTGCGTTCCCCCCTAAATTGAGAGGAATAATTGGAGTCCCGTGACCTCTAACCAGTTGTTTTCTGGAAGGTGATTGTCGACTGGTCAGCGCTGAAGTTGACACCAGTTCAAGATAGCGCGTCAGTCACGGCGTCCTTTTTGACGTCTCTGAACCAAATGTCGCTTTTATATTCCAGATGTGTGCCAACTGTCGGACATCTCTCGCTGTGTATGAGGTACTCCTAGATGTTAGCGCGTAAGTGAGGAACCTATGGTCAATCGTGATGAAAAACTGATGTCCTCCTAGAAAGTGGCGAACGTGTATAACACCTAGGTAGATGGCTAGAAGCCCACGCCCGAAAGTATTAAAACGTGTTTTCATTGCAGCCAGTTGTGTATAAAAAAAACGTTTAACGTCCTCAACTAGGGCAAAGTTTCACAAAAGTATGCTTTTAGGGTAACAAAATGAACTTCTGCCACTAGAAACACCCAACGGAAGACGCGCCGAAGTCGAATGTCGAGAGTCAAGAATTGTTGTCTAAACGTTGTGATCACTGATCCATTTGCTGCCTGGAGGGGTGGTATTTGTTTTCGGAGACGGCGATCCTCTAATGTAGGAGGGATGATGCTGACTTTGGCACCAGTGTCAACCAAGTACTGAACCCTTGATTTCCAATAAGCTGTGTGGAACAGATGGCTGCATGGTGCTCCCGCTGCACTGCCTGACTTTAGTGAGTGATTCGAGTGTATGTCCATAATGTACACGGCTCGAGTCATTTCTCGGCGTTGTCGCCAAACGTGTGCTGGTGTCAGTAGAGCCTTTGAGATTTAGCGGTGAATATGCAGCGTTGAAGCCCATGGTATTATATTGACGAGGATAGGGAGGAACAACGAGAACGGTGGAACCGCAAATCTCGGATGTTCTGCGTCAGTTGGTTGGCTCGCTCTACGAGCCTATGATTTGATAGCAGAAACTGCGAGAACTCCTTTACCAGAGAGCAACCTTGTTCGGGTCGGCCAGCTGCCATGATGTCTTGACAAACAGCAGAAACCCCACGAGAGTTGACATATCCACGGTATTATCTGTCATTTGGGCGACCGCTTTCAGAGACTCGAATAATAGTGATAATATTATGCGGACCTGTTTTGTAAACGTTAAAAAGCATTCTCCTGGATATTGATGCGTACAGGGCTTCCGTGATGTCTCTCAGGAGTTGGTACTTACTGCGGTCTAGTTCGGAAAGTGTTCTGTCAACTAACTTCTTGTGGTTAAAGGCTGTTGAATGCGGCGTTTATCGGACTCCGTTGTCCTCCGATTCAACTCGAACTTGGATTTGTCATAGGGAGCCTCATCTAGAGGAGCTCGTAGCACTTCCCTGATGATGCCAGCGCTGGTCTGGAAAAGGGCCGCCAAAACGTGGTTATTTTTTTAAAGTTGGCTTATAATGCCGCTCATCTGGAAGAGGGACTCGGTTGCGAGGAATCCCATTTCTGAGTCCGTGGTCCAGACGTCCGGAGGCTTCACTGTGGCGATGCGCCAGGTAGATACTTGATTGTCAGAGTCTGGAGCGGCGTTTCCCGGAAAACTAGCCATCGTCACCGACACCTGTGGTTGTTTCGGAGGTCCGGGTCCTCAATTTGACGGGGTTCTTAATCTTCAACTAATTTATTTACATTGTTCACATTAAGCTAACATGGCGGGGCTTGCGGCCGGGTTCGGAGCGTAGCTCGCGAATACTGTAATCCTGGTCCTCCTCGTGTCTTGACTGGCGTGCGTGTCGCACGAGCCTTTCTTTATTTTTGCTCGCCAGAGGCCACTACACCACTGAATGAACAAGGAAAGTTGACGTCATGCAAACTAATCGCCACTTTATTTTCGCCACTAAATGTAACAGGAAAATTTACTTCACGTGACCTATACACCAATTCAGTTTACCCGCAAATTTTAGCGCGGACGGACGAACTAACGATCGGATGGACAATTTTCTGGGAAGGCGAAGTATGTGGATGTCAATTTCATGTTTATAAAATCAAAATACCAGAAAATACATTATTTGGTTTAGTTGATTTAATCCCGCGTTTTATTGCAACTTTGAGCCATTTTTCTTCATAATCTAAAGTATTGAGAATAGGAAGAATCAAATATCCCAAAACACCACCCCATTTTTGTCGTGTTCTCTGTCATTTTATTCTACATAGTTTCAAGGTTTTAGATTATGATGTTTTCTAACCAGCTCGCCTGTATTCTTTCGCTTCTTCCGGTTGATATTATTATCCATTTTAGCTCAGAAGAGCCGCGGCACCGCAGAAAAGCAAATCGTTTGTACCATGAGCGCCTGCGGCGCCGCGTCTAATGATAATGAATTGGTATTGTACAAATGAAAGAAAAATGGTGACGATGATTCAAGTGGAGCTTGTGAGGAAGGATGAGCGGTTGAAGTCGCAGGTGATGTCACCTTTGTCTTGGGCGTTTGCTGTGGCTGGTAATCGGGTGGTCTTGAGGCGAAACCAGGACTTCGGAGCGTTGGTGATATCAATTGTACTCATTTTGTCTTTAGTTGGGCGAGGAGAATCTCGGTAGATGTTAAGTCTGAGCTTGTCTCGGTGTACAGTGTCCGTCTTCAGGTTTATGGCAGTTAGGCTGAGCGCTGAGCTTTAGTCCTAGCTTCAAAGAGTCGAATTGCAGTAGTACAGGACGTGTAAGACCTCAATCCTGGCCAAAAATATATAGTCAATTGACAGCGTAGTGTTGGGGTGGTGGTAGACCACTTGGAAGGTGTCTGAATCTGCAGTGCTTCGCACTGGAGAACATAGGGTCCCCTGCCACTAAGAGCTCCTTTTCCCTTTTTACCCGTCTCTTGTTTTCTTGCCTTTCTAATTTAGCTTCAAAATCTTTATGGCAACATTGACGAAGAGTTACGTTGCTTTCCTCAAAGGAATTGGGTCATACTCCGGTCCTGCTGTACCAGTGCTACCGGAATGGAACAACCATTGAGCCAGAGAACTCAAGAAATCTGACAATATTCTTTGACGGAGAGGGTAAAAGGAACGGCATTGTACTAGCTTACTTATGGTATGCAGACAAAGATACGAATCATGTCTCAAGGTAAGACCCTTTACTAGCGTCATTGTTCATGATGTGTTCAATTAAGCAATATATTATTAACTATAATAATAATAAAAATAATGAAATAAAACTATTATTGATATTATTTATTAATTAATTCACAAATGCAGCGATCTCCAAGTTGAATATGTGGGACCTGACTCAGCATTAAAATGAGTCAGGTCCAAATTTGCAGTCTCACCCTCCCAAAACAAAAATAAGATTTCATACAAATCAAAATTTCCAGTCTCACGTGCAAAAAAAAAAAAAAGATTTCAGGCAGCTGGAAATTTTAGTTTCACGCGCAAAATACAAAGAAATATGTCACATATGTAGAAATTCGCACAGTTTAACGTGCGAAGGAAAGTTCTTACTCTGCTCGAAATTCGAAATTCACTTAAGTAAAAAAAAGAAAGATTGCACATACCTGAGCTATCACTTCACAGGACACCAAGCGAAAATACTGCGTCGGTGCTTCAATCGAGCACTGGCATCTTAAAATAAAGCATAATAATTTATTTTATTTTTTTTTTTGGCAAGCGATTTGACGGGTTTTTGTGGGATAGGACTCAGCAGTTTGAAATATCAGACACAAGTTCGCACAGAAGCACGCGCACACACACGCATGCAAAAAAAAAAAATGAAAGGATATTAAACTCGCACAAAACGTTTTTGCCTTGTCATGTCACGTGCAGAGTTGACAATATTGTTGTAAAGTCAATAGGAGGATGCAGATTATTTAGATAAAAAATTACGAAGTTCATACATCACGTGCTTCCACATACAAAAACTAATAGCACAAATCACGCGCGCGCACATCATAAAATTCTAGAAAGATAAAGAAGTACAACGATCACAGTCGCGAGATGTTACAACACAGGCTTTTTAAAACCTTCTTCACTTTCTTATTCGAGTCAAGAGAAAGCAGTGCGTCTGGTAGTTCATTAAATATTATTGGAACATAAAACAAACGCTTACTTTCCCCGTAGTGTGTTCTCACACGTGAATCTTGAAAGCGTCGAATAGTATGAAGCTCACAAGATAGAATGGACGTGATTTTAAATTAACTTGCCCATAAGTGCCGCAGCACGGTGTTTTATAATAAAAATAATGTGTTTATTACACGCCGGTCTTCTAACTTCGAAGCCTCAGAGTAGGCAGAGAAATTAGAAAAGTGAGAAGTGATGGGGGATGATTTTTAAATGAATGAGGAATTCAGGTTGTGCTTTTAAGTTTATCGTAGGGGGAAGTTGCAATTTCGCTCACGTCGTTCTTAAGAAAACGGGTTTAAAAAAGACAATGATTCAACTTTCCTGCAAGTTTTCGTCCTTTTAATTTTGCATTTTTTGCGATGTCGCTAAACGTAATGTTGCGAAAGTAAACAATGGACGTCATTGTGAGACACAAGACACGAGTGAGCGCCATTCTTGCTTTAGCGATTCTGCCATATTAGTCAAAACCTTCAGTCCTGTTTTTTTCCACAAATAACTAAAATTTACGAGGCATTCTTGGAAACGCGGGCCTTATCGCTCCTACAAAAACCACGCATTGTACAGTGCTAATCACACTTGTTTATAACACGCGAGCGTGCGGCTTTCTCCGGGGAGCGCTAGACTGGTGGCATTCGCGGAAACCAAGCTAGTCACGTGGCGCAACATGGAACGACCCGCTCGAGGGGTGTCCTGCCCACTCTATCACGCGCGGCGAACGCGGAAGGCTGCTCGCACGCTTTTTACAAACATCATTGCTCGAACAATAAACAAACTAAAGCGTGAAGGCGTATCAACGATGTCGTCATCAAAAAACAAATATATATCATAAAGCACTTTACTTTTATCGCTTATCAAGCTGATAGAGTAGGCAGGACACCCCTCGAGCGGGCCGTTCCATGTTGCGCCACGTGACTAGCTTTGTTTCCGCGAATGCCACCAGTGTAGCGCCCCCCGGAGAAAGCCGCACGCTCGCGCGTTATAGACAAGTGTGATTAGCACTGTACAATAAAAGACTCAACGCTGCACCGTTATACGTTTTTCTTTGCCAATTGTTCAAAATCGTTGTCGCGTTGACGATAGTTTAGGTGGCATATTAATTTTTACTGTCAAAACTTATTTGCTTGAGCGGGTTTGATTTCCAAAATGGTTGGTTGAGGAGGTTTGTATATTTATTTGACAAAAATATAATGTCTGCAAAAGGCAGTTCACCAGTGTATAAATTTCTTCAAACAAATGTCTGCACATTCCAAGAATTATATTCTAAAATATTAGAAAATTGAGCTTACATAAATTGTACATAGCTGAAGCAGAAAGTAATGAGGATTCAATTTCCTCGTGATGAGTTTAACCAATCATTTTCCGAGGAATCGAATTTATATTTTACTATAGAACAACTGACAGCCTATTCTACGTTTTGTTTTTGTGTAATAATTCATGGTCATTTCATAAAGCACATATTCAGGGCACAGCTACTCTAAAAATATCTGCGCGTTTACGTACACTCAAAACACTCAAAGAGCCAATCCCTGCGATCTTGGAAATCAGCACAGCGAATGACAAGGCGGAACATCCATTCAGACCTAAAAATGAAGCCTGCGCTATGGCATTACGGAATGCAAAGCTTAATGCTTGCATTGCGTTATGCCACAACGCAGATCTAATTTTAAGGTCTAAACAAATGTTCCGCCTCATCATTCGCTGAGCTGATTTCGTAGATCGCTGAGATTGGCTCTTCGAGTGTTTTGAGGGTACAGTCGTCCTCGGTATGAGCGTGAACAGGCCGCCGTCGACCGATTGGTACTGCCAGCTCCAGCTAGCGGCGCTTCCATGACTCAGTGCGAGAATAAGCGCCTGCGCAGAAAGGACGGCTGCGCTGTTGCGATAGCGTGTATAACCCCCGCTCTGAAATTTTAAAACCGCCCGCGGCCCGTCTGTTTCGTTTTATTGATAGTTAGAAGCGCTGGTTGCGATAAGCTATCGGCCATGGACTGCGCTTTTTGAACGACAAATCCTGCTGTGTAGTTTGCGTGTTTCGGCATGGTTAATATTCACTCTTGATGGTATAAAACATATCTGTTTGACAAGAAAGTAGGAAACGGGGCATTATGATTGGGTCTTGAAGTCGGTGTCAATAAAGTCGTTTTATCTAATGAAATATGCATTCTTATCGTTTCAAAATAGGAGCGTGTTTGAATTGGCCAAAAACGGGGCGCCTACGCGAAATTTATTCATTAGGAAACTGCTGTTGAGATGTCACTCGTACCCGAAGACGAGCGTCGCCGGAATATAAACCTGTACCTTAGGGACTATAGCCAAAGAGCCATCGCCGATTTGGTGCAGTGCCCATTGAAAACCGTCAATCGCATAATACAAGCCTACAAGAACGAAGGCCGCATTGCAGACGCGCCGCACAATGGACGTCCTCGTGTGATTACAACCGACCAAGATCAGACGATTGTGGCCGCCATGGCAGTCGACCCGTTTCAGTCTGGTTGAGATGTTCGCAATGCCTCCAACCATCTGGTAAGCACGTCGACAATTTATAGAAGGTTTTCGGAGGCTGGGCTCTAAAGCCGGATAGCTGCCCAAAAGCGTCGGCTCAGCGAAGAAAACAAGAGACAGCTGTTTGAATTTGCCAGAAACCACAGCTCTTGGACCTTTACAGACTTGAGGAGCGTCCTTTTTTCTGATGAGTCCACATCTACGACTCGTTGGGATCAGAAGCGACGCGTATGGCGGCCGGACTGCTGCAGATATGACTCTGAGTTTCTTCAGGAAGTGGCAGCAAGTGGTCAGTCGGTGGTTAACGTCTGGGGAGCTGTCTCCTACCAAGGACTTGGACCACTGCACAGAATTGAAGGAATGCCGACCTTTGAGCACTACTGAAACATCTTGGACGACGTTATGCTTCCCTAAGTTCTCGGTGGCCTATTTCCTGACGGGGATTTTTTTTTTCCAGCAAGACCTCTCCCCAGCCCACACCACTGGCAAAGTGCGGACGCTCCTGGAGGAGTGTTACGTCAGACAGCTCTCATGGCCTCCCAAAGGCGCTGATATGAACATTATAGAGCATCTGGGGGCATTTGAAGCGGAACCTAGCGAAGCAATCCCTCCACAGTGCACGCGCCGACGACTTTTGGAATGCCGTGGAAGCAGAGTAAAACCGACTGCGGAGACGCACCGATATCGTCGATGCGCTTTTTCACTCTCTGCCTTCGAGAATACCGTGCGTCCTCAGGACGCCTGGCTGCACGACTCGCTACTAAAACGCACAAAAGACAATCTAGGAAGTCAAGTGCTAGGTGTATTTAAACTGGTTCATTAGTAACAAAGATCAACGTGGTTGTTTGTTTTTCGGTTTAGAGAAAGCACTTTCCAGAAATAAACAAATTCCCTTGAATAGGAGTCGTTCTTCAAATAAATATCAAAACAATTCGTGAGTTCCCCCCCAAAACATACCTGCGCGCCTCCTAAAAAACAACAAAAAGGAAAGATTATCAGTTTCGCGTTAACGAAAAGATAGCGCACGAAGCGAGATCAGAAAAACGGATCTCGCTCGGAAGGTCGCATCCACACTGACCGCTCAGTTTTTTTAAATATGTGAAGCAGCCCGCCCTGTCTTATCCAAACTGACATGCAAGAAGGGGTAGCGTGGGTTCTCGTAACAGCGCATCCGCTCTTTCTGGGCAGGCGCTTTCTCTCGCCGTGATTCGTGGAAGCGCCGCTAGCTGGAGCTGGCAGTACCAATCGGTCGACGGCGGCGTGTTCACGCTCATTTTGATGACGACTGCACGTAGACGCGCAGGCATTTCTTTGAGTGTAAAAATACGGAGCTCGCATTTCGACCGTGGTCAGACCTCGAACATTGGGAAGGAAAATAAAAAGTGCAGTAAAAATGATGTAACGAAGCTGTCCGCACTAGAAAATTTGGAACCCTAAATACACTCACCGGGAAAGGAAACGAGGGGAGAGGGCTGCGTGTATAATTTGTCTTGTCCGATCCCCCAAAGGCATTCTGGCGATTACCCCTATTAACTGGAGGCACTTACATAAACACAGAGGGGAAAAACATTGCCTATGAAAAGGGCCGGGGTAGTATTTTGTAGGGCAAGGTGGCGCAAGTTACCCCCCGTAATCAAAAATATGCCGTTAATATCTATCCATTCATTCTTAAGTGATGATTCGACACAAAATCTGAAGATAACTAATTCCACCACCGTCATTCAAAGTAGATGATGCACTTGTTACAAAAAATGAAAGCGATTCATCGATTTTTTTTTTTTTTAGCTTGAGCAAGAAATCGTTAAGAAAAATCTGGAACACTTGACCGAATTACTAGTTAGATGTCACCCCCTTTCGTCCTCGCTACAAGAGGCCGGGCACGTCGACCGAGTTTAAAACAAATATTGTCGTTTACGAAACAAACAAAACTGAATTGTTCGAAAGTGTAAAAAGAAAGAATAGTTTTTATATGTGGACTATTTGACTCACAATTATTGAACGCTGTCACTGTGTCGTTGAGTTACGACCATTTGGTTTCGATCAATCTTGCAAGAATTGACGAGCGTTGCCATTATCGCATATTTCGTACATTGAAGTAAAGCAATCGATTAGATGCTCACAATTTTCCTTCCGAAGTCGAGTGGAATTCTGGACTGTACGCGCGGCAATGAAATGATCTCAAAATTGATCGTAATCTACAAGCGTAATAGTGATAAGTGTGCAACCGCTTAACGAGTGCGTACCTTGTCGTCGTGCGATCAAGTTAATTGTTGTTCTGTCCAGATGGAGCCCTAATAGTATAACCTTTTTTTTTTTTTTTTTTGTACAGAGCGCGACACTGTTAGCTCGAACAAGCGATCGCCGGTTTTTCTAGTTTTTCTCCTTGAAAGTAAGGGATGTCACCCAAGTTATGATTGCTACGGAAAGAGATCATTTAGTTCTATCATATAAGCGATAACATTTCATGCTCGCTAATACTATTTAGGAGTAAAGTGGGAAAATGCGCCGATGTCGTGTTCGCGCTAACAGTGTCGCGATGTGTACCTCTGTCACCTGCATTGATCACTTGTTGTTTCTTAAAAAAATATACGTTTGCCGAGTTTTTTTTTTGCTTGTTCTTTTTTAATTTTTATTTGCAGCTCGTTCACAGCATCCTGATTTTAATATTAGACGCGTAATTTTAAAGACGAAAAGGGACAACAATAATTATTTAATTTCCCATTTCAGAGACACAGCTCTACTCAATTTCCACATTCATTCGCCTACGCACACAGTAACCTTCGACGCAACAGGTAATATATATATATAAATATTTGTGTAATATATATCAGCGGAAATATTTGTACAAGTTGGTAAACTGGTGTCTGGTATTTCTATAAAAAATTTTAAGAGTGTAAAAAAGCATTACTATTATGAATAGTGGGTGACGTCACAATAGAATGAATACCCCCCCCCCCCCCTCTTTGACTCGCTTCGCTTACATTCAATTGACGCGAGATGGTTATTTTTTATGTTGATCTGCTTGCACATAAATCATATTTGGATACCGTAACAGGTCGAACTTTTAACCAGCTTATCACTTTTCTAAAGGGAATGTGCCAGCTCTATTTCAGTCAAAGCAAATATCATGCTACTGGATAAAAGCGGTAAAAAGCGGAACAATATTCAAATGCAAATACACATATATATATATATATTCTTTTTTCATTTCACATGATATATTATATTTTTATCGCTAGGTTATGTCCTTTCGCAGAGGTTATAAATATTACAAGTCTTAAAGAGCGGGGTGATTTCAGATAACCATCAGAGAATGTCCGGTACACGTACTAGTACATTTTTTAATATATTTGAGTGCCTAATGTCGACAAAAAAAAAAGAAAGCCGTTTACAACTCCCTGTAACGCCGAATTAGAGCGCAGCTCTTAAGGAGGGGGAGGGGCAGGCACGGAGAGGAAGCTATGCCCGTCCCCTTCTCCTGCTCGCCTCCCATTAGGGGAAATTTTTCCGCTAAATTTAGCGGGGAAATTTTTCCTCTAGATTCAGCGGGGAAATTTTTCCGCTAAATTTAGCGGGGAAAGTTTTCCGCTAAATCTAGTGGAGAATTTTTTCCGCTAGATTTAGCGGGGAAATTTTTCCGCTAGATTGAGCGGGGAAATTTTTCCGCTAGATTGAGCGGAGAAAGTTTTCCGCTAGATTGAGCGGGGAAATTTTCCCGCTAAATTTAGCGGGGAAATTTTTTCCGCTGTGTCTAGTGGAGAAATTTTCCGCTATTTTTCCGCTAGATTTAGCGGGAAATTTTTTTCGCTAGATTTAGCGGGAAAATTTTTCTGCTAGATTTAGCAGAGAATTTTTTCGCTAGATTTAGCGGGGAAATTTTTCCGCTAAATTTTGCGGGAAACTTTTTCCGCTAGATTTATCAGGGAAATTTTTACGCTAAGTTTAGCGGGGAAATTTTTCCGCTAAATTTAGCGGGGAAATTTTTCCGCTAAATTTAGCGGCAAAATTTACCCATAATGCACCACGTGGTTACGCCGACGGCGACGTCGACGCCGACGCCGCTCAAGCCGGAAACGGGCGCCTAAGAGCTGCGCTCTAAAAAGAAAATCTCTTATATGTTTCACACACAAAAAAAAACTTAGCTTCACGTAAAAAAATGAAAGATGCTTACAATCCCCTGTAACGCCTAATTAGAGCGCAGCTCTTGAGGAGGAGGAGGGGAAGGTACGTAGAGGAGGCTATGCCCCTCCTCCTCTCCTGCTCGCCTCCCATTTAGGGAAAACGTTTCCGCTAAATTTGGCAGAGAGCTTTTCCGCTAAATTTAGCGAGGAAATTTTCCGCTAAATTTAGCGGGAAAATTTTTTCCGCTAAATTTATCGGGGAAATTTTTTCACAAATATAGCGGGGAAATTTTCCGCTAAATTTAGCGGGAAAAATTTTCCGCTAAATTTAGAGGGAAAATTTACCCACAACGTACCGCGCGGTTACGCCGACGGCGACGGCGCCACAGACGGCGACGTCGACGCCAACGCCGCTCAAGCCGAAAACGGGTGCCTAAGAGCTGCGCTTTAATATGAAGATTGCTTATCTTTAAAAAAATTAATAAATGCTCAATTTGCTCGCATCCTAGTGCCGACCAAATTCGACAAACAGCAAAAAAAATGGCAATCATCTGGGCCCTTTTTTAGAGCGCAGCTCTTACTCGCCCGTTTCCGGCTTGAGCGGCGTCGCCGTCGGCGTCGGCGTCGCCGTCGGCATAACCGTGCGGTGCATTATGGGACACGTGACGTCACTGATGACGTCATCGGCATCGTCATCGTCACCAATGAGTCATCAGTGATGTCACTCATGACGTCATCGGCATCGTCATCGCCACTGATGACGTCATCAGTGACGTCACTGATGACGTCATCGGCATTCCCATCGTCATCGTCACTGATGACGTTACTGTTGACGCCACTAGTGATGATGACGACATCAGTGACGTCACTGATGACGTCATCGGAATCGGCATTGTCATCGTCACTGATGACGTCATCGACATTGGCATCGTCACTGATGACGTTACTGATGACGTCACTAGTGATGATGACGTCACTGGTGACGTCACTGATGACATTATTGTCACGTGACTTCTAGGTGTCAAGTGACCCCGTGATGTCACGTGACCCTGGTGACGTCACATGACCCCAGTGAGGTCACGTGACCCTCGTGAGGCGACGGCGACGCCGCTCGCAGGGAGGAGTAGCAGACAGGATGAGGACGTGAGGAGGAGGGAGGAGGGGTATACCTTCACCTCAGTACCCGTCCCTCCTCCTCCTCAAGAGCTGCGCTCTAATTCGGCGTTACAGGAAGTTGTAAACGGCTTTCATTTTTTTTATTATTACTTCATAAAGGCTTGGAACACTTTACACCGTCGCATGTTGCAATTTTCTATTCCAAGAAAGTCGATGGAGGCTTCAGTCGGCCATCTTGGGTGGCAATACCATACGAAGAGCAAGTGTTCCAAAAGGCGTCTTTGGCGCATCAAAATAGGAGGAGGAGAGTCACGCCAATCAAAAGGCAACATCGAGAAGGCCCTCCGTCATTGGTCCAGAGCAGCGAGAAATAAAAACATGTGGGCGCATCTGGAGGGTAAACAAACGTGCGATGGGCGAAGAGAGCAGACGAACTTGCCCGCCGTTTAGTCGCTGACGGCTTGACAAACTCAGGGCGTGGCAAGTTCCACGAACATCTTAGTATCCCTTCGCAGCCAATCAGATTGAGGCAGCAGCCATCGCCGAAGAGCCAATCGCGAAGCAAGAAGAATGTACATAATTAACCACGCCCTGCATTTCTGAAGCTGTCGTTGATTATAAAACAGATCGATCGTTGCGCTGTTTGTTTTTTCGTCCGCGATTTTTATTATTTCTTTTCTTACCATTTTTTCTATACAAATTTTTATGTATTTTTTTTCTTTTATTTTTTTAGAGTTGCTTGCTACGTTTCTAAAACCTTTTCGGCGCCTTTATGTTTCTGCAGCGCACACCTTGAAACCAAACTTAAAGCGTCTGAATCTTCCACTGTGCTGAAACTAATTTCTAAATGGTTCGTATATTGATAAATATCTAAGAGATGAAACACCGAACGTCCGTCACGGCCTTGATCTCTATGACGACTTCGATTTCTATCTAAAAATTTAAATAATAATAATAATAATATATATATATATATATATATATAATGGGAATGAGTAAAGATTGACAAGGGCAGCCGTAGTATTTGTGAATATATATATATATATATATATATATATATGTATATATATACATACATACATATACTGTCGAGACCGGTTATAACGAAGTTAACGGGAATCGGAAATCACTTCGCTGTATCCGGTATTTCGTTATCAGCGGCTTCGGTTATAACGAAGTGCAAAAGGGAATGGGAAATCTGGATCGCTTCGCTGTAGCCGCTATTTCGTTATAACCGACTTCGGTAGATTTTTCAGCTCATAGATATAAGAAGTGTGGTCAATACTTTGTTGTTTTTTTTTTCAGGAACGACATCAGAGGTGAGTCTCGTCGCGTTCCGGGAATTCAAGGCTCACTACATAAGTAAGCAGGCCGATCACTCAAATACCTTGCATGTGTACACAGATTTCAAAGACGAAAATATATTTTTGCGCCCCTTCTGCAGTGTTAATAGAAAGCCGGAGCGTTTTCTTATGTTCTAGAAAGCTGTTAGAGTTAGGATCTATGCACCTTAAAATGGGTGCAAAGTAGTTTTTCGTAGTTATTAGAAGAATCGACGTCTCAGTATCGATATCAATTCACAAACTATTTTTGGGGTCGTAGCTCCGCTCTCCGCTACCCACCGAGCGGAAAGGGAAAAGAGTGGAAGAAAGTAAAGTAGCGGAAGTAACGTCATAGACGGTGTCTGATGAGCCTTGCTCGCCTTTCAGCTGACTCGCGTATGGAAACGACGACGTCACGACATCTATTAGAGAAAACTAGAGGCAAAGGCTCGCCGCACGGCAAACTGCCAATTCAGCACTCTCTTTTTTTATCCGCTTACAAATTCTTTATTCCACATACTGTCCACATTAAGTACAATAACCGAATTGAGAAGACAACAAAATCATAAAAAGCATCTCCCCACTCGGTATTTCTTTTTTCATTTGAAAAGTGCTTTGAATGCTCTTTAAGTAAACAAAACAATTGTTAAGTTCGAAGATTAAAACCTGCGCATTGTGCAGTTCCATAGGATTATGAAACAAAAATGCGTACAGAATCGGAAGCTTTACCTCCGCCTTGTGCTGTGATAACTGTGGTATTAGTATAAGATAATGCGGCTCTCCGATTGAACGCGTGAGCTGAAGGAGCACGCAACTTTGACGTAATGAATGAGTCAGATTGTACGCCTAGTTTGGGCTATACCCTCTATTTCATGCCTTCCTCGCCGTTCTATCAAAAAAAAAAGCAAACACGCCATTGAACGCTGCAAGGTCTTGAAACCGCTTTAGATTCTCCAATGTTACCTCACCAACATCAATAACTCTGTAATGCTCAATCATGGAGGTAGGAAGCTCCAGCAGGCGACATGAGGCCACCAGAGAAAAAGCCAGACGTGAGAAGGGACATGCCCCAACAATGACCAAAACCAAAAGACGCTAGTGGACGAAGAGAACAGCTCTCGCCTTTTCGTCCAATAGCGTCTCTTGGTTTTGGTCATCGTTGGAGGCGTGTTTCTCCTCGCTCCTGGCTTTACCTCTGGTAGCCTCATGTCGCTTCCTGAAGCTTCTTACCTCCGTGCGTTTAATAGTCCCATCTAAAAAGTGCCTCGAGCAACACTGATGGCCGCCATTCTTTAGGCGTCGCTTTTTTGGCAAACCATGCGATTGGATCAAAGTTGACGCCAAACGCTGATGCAGCGTTCGTGCCCAATGCATGCTGAAAATGCGTGCCCAAGATAAGGCGGCCTCGGATCAGCTACTGAAGAGCGCGCGCTCTTGAAAGCGGTCTATCCCGAAATGGCACAGTTCTTTGAGCTAAAATTTTACTTGTGTCTAGCAATTTAGGGCCTTGAAAAGTTCGAAGAAGCCGAGCTTCTAGAACGAAACCTGGCTTTGTTTGGTCGTAGTCTGTGTATCTTAGCCTTAATACGACAAAAACAAGTGCCTAGGCCTGCAGTGAAGCCTAGCTAGTCTTCACTGCTGATAGTTTTTCTGTCATCTGGCATCTTGGGGTCTAAATCGCCAAACAAATAAATGTTAGTGATAAGCTTCAATTTTGTGATTCGGTTTTTAGAAGCCAACTATGGGCCCACATTGCTAAACAAGTGCCAGATTTAGGTTTCACTCCTGTTTCTTTATTTCATTAGCGGCATCTCTGGATCGTATACCTGGTACTTTGGAAATATGTGGCGAGTTAGATAGAAAGTAGCTACACAAATGCCAAAGAAAAGTACTTTGGCACTAAGTAACGTCTTGGAGTAAAAGCCTCATGAGGCACAATTTAGGCTCCTAGGATTGCCAAGCTTGAGGAAAGTTAGGCGTTTCTCTGGTAACCTTAGATTATGCAAAATATTTGAAAGCATCAAACGATGTCATGGCTGTGTCACTCCTAAAACATCCAGGCATCCGTTCATTTTTGTCTCCGCTTGCTTTAGCCGAAGTGGTCCGGGGAAGAGAGCCCGTTGGCAAGATCTACGACGTGGATCTCAAGTGCACCAACGCGCAAGAGCTGTACAAGGAGGTGTGTCCGGAAGGATGCGGTATGGAGCCTACGAGGGCCTTCTAGGTCTAGAGTCGGCGGAATTCTTCGAGGAACTTTTTCTCTACGCTGGGTGCACACTCAAATAAACCGCCATTCGAGCACAAGCTATCAGAGAGTTCGTATTCCATTCCTGAAAAAGAAAGACTTGATCGCTAAATACATACAAAATTACATTGATTTCGCGAAAATTAACAATTGTTAGCGAAACGGAGAATATTTTGGATTCCTACGATTATAGGAGGGGACATATGGCAAGTCTTGATTAATATTTATGCGTGAATACAAAAAAAAAAAGAACTGTATATTTATTTATCTTTATTTTGTTTACTTCAATATCCTTCACCAGAAATGTCGCGGCTAAAAAAGGGTCGACGAGCGTAAACTGGAAATAAACGTTTAATTGGAGAACTTGTGCCAGAAACAAAAGAAAGGAACTAACTTTGAGAAAGCAGCAGCGAGCGTCGACGTCGGCAGCAGTGAGCGACGGTACGTCGGCGTGACAGCTGGCGAGAGCGAGAGTGAATGTGCCTTGTCGTCCGGAAAGTCTGAAGGCTCGTTCACACACGTCGGTTGCATGCGACTGCGTCCGTTGCAACCGGAGCGACCGGAACGATCGCCCTGCGCCGCGCGTACACACACCTGCAACCAGTGCAACAAGCGCAACGGGTCGTCAGCACGGCGACCGCTTCTACGCCGCCGTCAGCTGTTTCAGCGGTGCCTCTAAAAAGGGGGCACACTGCCAGTCAATGCCGTAACAAAATATAGACAGACAGTTTTCTATAGTCTAATGCTTTATTATTTTTTTTTTCATGATAGGCTTGCAGGGTACAGTGGATGAAAAAAAAAAAGAAAAGAAAAAGATGCAGTACGCCGTCTTGGACGATCAAGACTAATACACGACTTTTGCCAATAGTACAAATCTCGCCTCACGCCTTTTCTACGATTATAATAGACGATGTAATCTTAGCAGCGATATAGCAACGTAAAAATATGATTTTCTGACCAGATAGACGTTGCGAGCGTTCAGGATTGCTAACACTAATCACTTTTCTCCGGTGATGGAAACGCGTGAAAATTCGCATCCTTTATACGGTACACACCAGTAATACCTTGAACTTGAGCACACGCATGAAATGCGCCAAATAATAAATCCGGGCGATGTTCGAGGGCACAAATGCTTAGAACGCACCACTGTAGTCGAAGTAAACAAACACGACGGCACGGGCGTTTCTGCTGTCTTGAGAGTGCCGCCACGACATCGCCGCACGAGTAGGTGGATCTTCCCTTCTAGTACGTGCTGGGTTATCATAGCGACACACAACGAAAATTCACAGTCAACGGTAGCGCTTTTACGCGGAACGATGAGCTTTCACCACGCCGTCCGCGTCGACGATCACCACCGACGCCATGTTTGCTGGAGCCGGCCGGCCGGCCCGCGACCGGCATGCAACGCGCGCCACCAGTACTCCTCGACCTGTGATTGGTTTGTCGTTGCGGTTGTTTCCAACGCAGCGGGGAAAGTTGGGCTCGCTCCAACTCCTTGCGTCGTGAACAACACGTGCGAGCGTCCCTCCGTCGCTATGGCAACTGACGGTTGGAGACCCTTGCAACGGTCGTTTCGGTTGTTCCAGTCGTTCCGGTCGCTACGGACGCATGTGTGTGAACGGGCCTTGAGTCGGCAAAGCCGCGCTCGGTTTCTTATCTACTACACCCGGTATCTCGAAAATTCGACAATAGAATGTTTGAGAGTGAACAAGGGCAAAACTGACTAGGCAAGGTCATTCTGGCCTCCTTATCTTTTACACTCGGGGTAAGAATAAATACTAATTTTTTTTAAATGTGGGCAGAAGTGTTCCTTCTCGGTCATGCACGCAGTATTACTTACCACTTTAAAAGTGCGTCGTACCGATACAAGCTTAAATAAATTAACAAAAAGCTAAACCAAATTGCCGTTTACAATAAATTTTGGCGTCGACTGAACCATAAATAGTCCTCAGTCCTATTGAGCATAATACGCCTTGAGACGAAAGACGTGCACTACTTGGGGTCGTGGCTGGTGGCGTCCTGGTGGTCGGTTCCGTCGGGGAACACCTCGTAGCTCAAGTCCCCAAGGCGGCAATAACCTTGTGGGGCCATCCCATGGCGTCATCCCTTTTCGAAGGCGGCGAGAGAGCTTCCCACTCAAACCGGAACAGTCTTCTCCGGTGTCGATGAGTGCCGTCGCGTCGGGGCCGTCGGTTGGAACGTCGCGGTTATACGACACCGTCGCAGAAACGTCGGTCCTATGCGTCTCGCCGCTAGTGTGGCAGCCCTCCGACGTTTTTAGCGGATGTTCGCTTCGGTCGTCTCCGGCAATTCCACCTCCAAGAATTCACGCCCTTAGTTTTCCCGGTGGGGTTTTGGACTACGTCATCCCCACGACCGGGCTAGTGGGGACGGTGAGCGAAATCCTCGGAGCGAAACTGGCATTAAAGACGGCGAACGGCGAAGGTACTCTTCAATGGTTTGTGGTCGCTCTCCGTAGCGTGGGCGTGGGTCGTAGGTGTGGAACCCGCGCAGCCAGAGTTGTTGGTAGGGGCATCGGCGGTAAGTGTGGTCGGCTTCCCCACAGTAGTAGCATAGCGGCCGTCGGTCCGCCGTTCTCCAGACATCCGTCTTCCTTGGCGCCTACTGTTCTTGGCGGACGTACTGGGGTCGTTCCTCCTGGTGTCGAGCGTACTGCGGTAGAGGTGTGTCGCGTCGAAAGGACGCCAGGTACTGACGGGCAACTGGGGGCGGTCGTCGGGTCATGGCGGCGTAGGTCAACGTACGTTGACGGGAGCTTCCGGTTCCAAGGCTCGCTGGACCTCGTCGCGTACGACTTTGGCGACTGAAAGCGGTGAAGACGGGCGCTCAGCAACGGGGAGCAGCTTTCGGAGCTCCCCTCGGACGACGTCTCGGATGATCTCGCGTAAGTACGACGCACTGGGGCCCAGGTAGCAGCTTGACGACGAGAATGCAGCGACGCCAGATAGTCGCTGGTTGTGCGAGGCTCGTGCTTGGAAGTCACGTTCAATGTTTCGTGACCTCCGTGACGAAATGTTTGACGATCGCAAGTGGACTGCGCACAAAAAGTGCTCCCGACTTCACAAACACCACTGTCGTCGCACGACACCGGAAACAGCTTGGAAGGGAGATCCTCGAGTCGCTGGCCATTGAGGAGAGTGGTGGAGAATGCGTAAGTGTCGCCTCCGTTGCGCTCTTTCCTAAAGAAAAAATATATCTGTGGGGAGCGGCCCTCGGAGCAACCAAGCTGGAACCATTTGAATGCCAAGATCCGACAGAGGAAGAAGAGATTACCGCTCCCGAAAGTGTAGAGAAAAAGAAAGTTTTGTAAGATTCGACAGCTGAAGAAGAGGTTAACTCTACGCTTAGTGTCCAGAAAAGGGAAGTTTTCTGTATAAGATCAAAGATCCGACAGATGAAGAAAATACTTTTTAGGATAGGGTCAAGGAAAAGGAAGTTTTATTTAAAGGTTGGTAGTCCACCAGTGTGGTTCCTTGTTTTCTCCTCTACATCGCTTTTCCTCAACGTTCAGCTGGCATTTAAGTAAGCACCCCCAAAGATATTTTCAAATAACCCCTGCATGGGGATCCTTAGTTTCTTGGCTTTAGAAGTTTCGGCATCCGCTGCTTAGACGAAGCACGTCCTCAACGAAACTGACGATGCTCTCGTTGTTGCCTTGATACCTTGTCTGAAGTACCTTCTCAGCGCGTTCTCGTCCCTGCTTGGTCACAAACACTCGGCGGGGCTCATACTCTCATGCTTTCCAGTTGGTGATCGTCCCCTCGTGCTTTTCATACGAGGCACGTGCTGTTCCCTCTAGGGAGAAGTAGACGTTCTGCAGGCATTGCTCAGGCGTCTACCCATTGTGACGGGAAGCACGCTCGTATTGCTGCGTCCTGTCGCCGACGTCTTAATTCGTAAGCTTCACCGTGCAAGGGCATCGGCGTACGAGGTGCGACGGGAAGGAACACGACGTGGGGTGCGGCAGCGGGGCTCTCTGTCGGTTGGTCATCGAAAAACATCTCCAGGTTCTGCGGATTCTTCTTCCACGACGCGACGCAGCTTATTCTCACAACGCAGCTTATTGTGAGTACGGCGACGCAACATTTGGCTAAACAGGCTAATTTAGGAATGGTCTACGACGCAATCATTGAAGCCAGTGCGACTGCAGCGCTCCACTTCAAAATTGAGTGATAATCGTATCATCTTCCGTCTCTGTGTAGTCGTTTAATGATCAAGTTGTTTCCCCACCGTCATTTCAGCTTCGTGTGTGTGTCTGTCCTTTCTCTTCGTAATCATTTGATGTTCAAGCTGTCTCACCACCATCATTGGCCATGTGACAACTATCAACTCAAACCGATAATTGCTTCGAGGCTTGGGCGTAAATGTGAATGTGTGCGTGCTGTCGCTCCGTGTCTGCGCGACGCGGGTTTATCTGCTTGCGCCGCAGCCATGAGGGATTGCTTCGTAGCTTGGGCGTAATTGTGAATGTGTACGTATTGCAGCTCCGATTATGCGCGGCGCGGTTTATCTGCTTACTAGGACGACGTCTAGGACGACCTCTAGGATTACCTCTAGGGCGATCTGAAGGACGACCTCTAGGACGAGCTCAAGGACTGCCTCTGGGACGACGTCGAGGATGACGTCCAGCATACGCGCGGCGCCTGCGTATGAGGACGTCGTGCGCATGCGGACGTCCTGCCTATGCGGACGTCCTGCGTATGCGGACGTCCTGCGTATGCGGAGGCGCAGCGCCCCCTCGCGGTCCCTCCGCATATGCGCGTACGCGCATACACATGGGGCATTCGACGCCAGATACCGTATCGCTAAAGCAGGGTCAAGTAGCTAAAGAATGCTATCCCATCACAAAAACACTGACGATGTTGATAATGCAATTAATGCAAAGGTGCCAGAGGGCTGGGCAAGAATATCGATAATATTCCCTGGAGAAGGGGAGCAAGGAGGACAAAGGACAAACATAAATCTCCAAACACAGCTAGTTGACATGATGCGGGACCGAAAAAATCCGCCCAGTCCTGGTATCGAATCAGAGACCTCGGATTTTTTTCAGTCGCAGACCAGTCACCAAGTTGTGTTTGTAGATTTGTGTTTGTCCTTTGTCCTAGACGTCGCTCCCCTTCTGCAGGAGCTATTATTGTTATTCTTGTCCAGTTCGCTTTTACTATTGCGTTAATCGCATTATCATCATAACCTTAAAATGCAGGTCGATCACCCTTGTTGACGTTAGACTGGTGGCAGCTGATAAAACCCGTCTGCTGTACTGAGGTCTAACTCCTGGTTAGCTCAGTTGGTAGAGCGCTGCACTGGAAATGGAGATGTCGCTGTTTTGTATACCAAGATAAGGCGGATTTTTTCGGTTGCTGCAGTCACATAGTCGTGTTTGGAGATTTTTGTTTGTCCTTTGTCCTCCTTCTTCCAATTCTCCATAGATTATTATTGAATGAAGATGTTTTGTTGATGCTAAATGCCGTAGCGCAGCGTGCAACACTTTTTATAATTTGTGGTCGAGGAAAAATCCTTGATCAACGCTAATCAAAATCTGAATCACAGAGATGGTTCAATGCCCTGCAAGTTTAATAACCAAAATAAAACAATCGGACACTTGGCGCGTCTTGTATCCGCAAAGGAAACTGAAACCTCAAAAACGAGTCCAAATTGAGCGTTTCTTTGTAACGCAATAAAATGTTCTACCTGCCTTATTTCTTTATTAAATAAGTCGATTTATTGGTATTTGATGATTCTCAAAAGTGTTGTAATTGTAACCGTATGTTCTTCTTCACTAATTAAAACCGAATCTGTCAATTGAAGTTAAGTGTATAGCGAATTAGTATATTTTTGCAATCCGTGACGTCAGTCGTGGCAGGTAATTTATTTCCGGAAGGATTTTCTTTTTCCCCTCAACCCCTTTGAGTCTTCGCTGAAACACTATATATATCTAGAATAAAAAACAACATTCAGAGGCACAAACTTCCGAGTTTTTTCTGTAGTAAAGAAAATGTTTCTTTCGCCGTCATTTGAATAAGCTTTTCAGACATTGCCACACTGAGTTGAAAATTTCACAACTTGATCTTCCTCGATTTTCTAGCAATTGATTCTCATTGAGCGTGGCGGCGAAGGTTACTGTTTCTGTTGCATGGTTGGGTCGCAGTTCATCCGCACCCCTCCTGTAGTACAGAAGAGAATCGTCGCCGTTACTTAGCACTGAGAGTTGCAAGAGGTCGGTAGACGTACATCTTATTGGAGCTATAGTATTCGCGACAACTGATTGCAGCACATCAAAAGCATAAAAAGAACAGTCTATATAAATAAGAAAAACGAATATAACTAAAAAGTGCAGAAAATATAATAACGTGAAGCTATCCACCTCTAAAATATAAACAAGAAAATTGGTATTTGTAAAAAACAAATTATCATGATAAACGCGATTAAATGAAATTTGTACAACTGATTTATAAAGTAGTCTGGAAGCTTACGTTAAAACCCGAATTTCAAGCAGGAGAAATAAACATTCACGACAGGTATTAAGCTTCAAATAATCAAAATTTTATATTACGATGCGATAAAAAACAATTAATATTTAGGAAAAAAAGACATCAGGGAATAAAAAGCAGTTAACATGATCAAAACGTTATGTATAGTTTGATTCCAAATGGAAGTGGTTCATCCGTATATCGTGCAAGCGCGGTGTTTATGCCATTCCCCCGTCTAAAGTTACCCTGTCTGAAGTTACCCTAAACGTTTTCAAACACAAGTGTCAGTAGCTGGCGTTTAAACCCTTTCACAATGATGGCTTCAGAACAGTCATTCGTCTGCATGCTGGTTGCGCGAGATGAGACTGAGCACGGAAGCGTAAGGTGCGTATTTTACTCTGTCGTTATAAGAACTAGGATAAGCATAAAATCGCATTTCACTTCATATTTCCTTGCGTCGGCATCTACAAACGAAGACTGACTGCACCAATAGCGACAGTTGCTTAAGACAGGCTTTGAATCGACCAGCGGAAAGTGTCAATATTCCATCCCGACAAATCTGCGCTATCACATACTTGCGCCATCTCTAGGCGGGTTATAGCAGCATTCCCATTGAAGCCACCCTATTTAGTGTTGAACTGTGATAATAACGTTCCCACGTAACACTCTAAACTATTCTTTATGTTTATAATTTAATCTATTATATGCCACAATTTTCACCCCAAAATTTTAATATACCAGCGTATAAATTGCGGGTGCGTTAGCCGAATACATTTTTATGTATTGTCCTTACGGATAGTATTGGGTGTTTCAAGGAGCGGCCAGTATCTTTAAATCGACCGCAAAATTCGGTTTCTTAACCTATCGCGCTACGACTTTGTGCAGTGTTGCCCACAGATGGTGCATTGTTTTTTGTAAAATTTGCGAAGACCGAACTTACCTGAGAAAAAAGTGAAAAAAAAAGAAAAAGGCTTAGCTCCTATGGAAATGCAGCGAAGCCACCGATCTTCAAACAATACGGCGCCGTTTCGCACGGGAGACAAGAGATGGCGCAACGAACGCCTCCAAGGAACGAGCATATACGGCGCCGAGAGCCGGCGTCTTTAGCAGACGATATTTTCGACTCAAAAGCGGCGCGAGCTTTTCTGATATCAGTTGCCAATGCATTATTTTATCATCCTTACTAATAAAACATATTGAATGGACAGAAAATCCGTGAAAAAATGGTTTGTCGGGATATTTTGACTGTTTTTATCGGGGTACTGATGTCGTCTGCTTTGCAGTTCCTTGTTGTTACCGCGCCTGTTTTTGTTCCTGCGACTGTCGCCGCGTGCGGAACGCGCGCCGCTGTTGAGTCGAAAAGATCGTCTGCTAAAGACGCCAGCTCTCGGCGCTGTATGCTCGTTCGTTGGCGGCAGTTGGCGTCGCGACCGCTTGCACCATCTCTTGTATCCCGGGCGAAACGGCGCCGTATTGTTTGAAGACCGGTGGCTTCGCTGCGTTTCCATAGGAGCTGAGCCTTTTCTTTACTTTTTCCTCAAATAAGTTTGTTCGTTGCAAATTTTGCAAACAAAAAATTCATAATCTGTGGACAACGCTGCACGAAGTCGTAGCGCGATAGGTTAAGAAACCGAATTTCGCTGTTGATTTAAAGAGCCTGACCGCTTCTTGGAACACCCAGTATATAAGTAATCAAAGTATACTACTTATTCTTAGGTGAATCGACGTTTGGTATAATTTTTTTAATATAAAACAGAGCCTTTCCCCGTGATTGTTACAAACTTTCTGGCTTCTAGAATATTTTTTACACGCTTAGAAAAAAAACGTATTTCTGAAGCACCTCTTGCAACTTTCCGACCAACAGTGAAGTTTTTAAGATCACATTTAGAAATCAAGCCAATGCACCCTTTAATTCAATTCTAGCACCCAGAACGATAGATAACACATCGAGTACATTATTTTTCTCAAGAAACTTTTCTTGAATTCTTAAGACTAATTTGCCTTATTACGAGCATTCGTCCTGGTTTAACCAACCGTTAAGAATCATTTTCAATGTTCTGCTACTGAAATAAAAAAAACAAGCGAACAAAAACGCAACTATTTTTATTCAAAGAATTTGTCATGGTTTCAAATGGTTCTTAACATATTTTTTTTTAATTATTTATATGGTTCTACGAGAAAAGATATGTTTTAGCGTACGGAATGGGAATATTATGGTGATGAAGCTTGTTACGAGGAGGCTGATTGTTCCTATTGATTTATTATTCACAACTAAAAAAGTGTCAGTTTAACCAGAGATTAAAATATGTGTATTAAATTAATTTTCCCTATCCCCCTGTACGCAAGTCAAAGAGTAAACACGTTGAAGCGGGTATTTATAAAGTCAAAGATACTTCTTGATATTACCTTCCTCGAAGAGAGCTAAAGTTAAGTCTTCTACAGTACCAGATTGTAGTCGGGGGCCCGAAATTATGTTTATCATTTGACAACTCGGTCGATGTCAAAACGTCCTCCGGCAAGTCGTGGGCATCCAAATTTCAAAAAGTAAAATATCCGTGTAAACGCACGAATCATGTCTTTTTTGAGGCAGGTTTTCGCGGGAAGGCCTCGTTTATTAGAATTTTCCATATCACAAACTTATATTTTTTTTCCAATTGCCAACAAATCATCAGACGATTTCGCACCTGCCGAAATTCAAGATGTCTTCTCAATATGTTCAAATAAATGGAGTGTAAATTTAATGTTGGCCAGATTATCTTTTAATGCGTGAGCATTAGAACGCTCGTTTCGACGAAAACCCACTGGTTTTAGTCAGTGTGTCCCAACGAGGTAGCGGGGCTTAGTGCGATAAACTGGTATCCCGTTCACCAAGCAAAAGTGACCCCATCCCCCCCCCCCCCCCCGCCCACCTTTGCTGCCGCCATGTACAATTTTGACCACTAGACACGTGACCGTACCGAATCCTGAGGCTTTCACGCAAAACTGAGTGGATATTTTTATTGCGATCGCTGTAAAAAACAGGATAAACTACTTTTTTAACACGGTCAGCCCCAGAGATTAGTGTTTAGCTCCGATAAAAACCCAAAATACAGCACCGCGGCTGACGGCGTCGAGCGGAGTCATTCCGAAGCTGTCCGAGTTAAGGCCCGTTCACACTCTTGCGATCGAGTACGACTGAGAGAGACGAGATCTCTTAAAACTTCTTAAATGGTTTTAGAACGAGGGAACACACTGGCATTGTGGCGCCATCTATGCGGTGACCCTGGAACTGCATTTCACAAGAGCGAAGGTTTTGCGGGATTTCCGAGGTCAAATGTGCGTAATACCCATAGAAAGGCTCGTTTATAACATTGACAAAAGTTTTTCGAGCCAAGAAAGAAAGGATAATGCGCGAGAGAAATAAAAAAATATGCCGGACCGCCGAGTTTACACTGCTACCCAATAGATGGCGCCAGTGTGTCCTCTGGTTTAAGAAGTTTTAAGGAATCCAGGTTTAAGAGGTTGCAAGAGTGTGAACGGGCCTTTATTGTCGTGAAATAGCATTTTGGGACTTAAAACAAACGAAACATAACTTGTCTCGTCGGTACTGTTATTAGAGCTCAATAAGTAATTATCTGTGAGCTGTGCTTTGTTAAAATCTGGACGTAAAACTATAAGTTCATATGTACAATTGTCAAAAATGTGCAACATGGCGGAAACCGGGTGGGGGTCACTTTCAGACAACGTTACTAGAGCCCCTCAGTTGGGAAACTGGCATAGAGCCTGCTCTGAAAAAGTGGCACCGATCCGTACTCGAGAAACGAGCTAACGGCGATCGCAATGCCGCCATTTTTCCCGCATCCCGCAGCGGCCGCTCAAGGAACTGCACGTGACTTCTATTTTGGCTTTAATCGGCCACTTTGGCGCCGAAACAGACACGGTGAAAGGGGTTTCAGGGGTGCCACCCCCGTCTCCCAAGCGGACGCGCCGCAAACTACTACCGAAGTTCGGACGCGCCTAGGTCGGAACGCGCTACTTGAAATCACCGCTGAGACATATTTGTATAAAAACAATATTAATTGTGCCGCAAAACCTTGCGAACTAAATATTTTAGAAAACATCACACGCCCTTCAGTTTGTACTAAACTCCAATAAAAGTTACTAAGAAAATATTTTTTTTTGTTGGTTGTACGCAAAGACATGCTTTGTAAGAGCTGAAGGTGACCACAGTTGAGACAAAAGATAAAGAGTGGCGCTGCTGTCGTATTTAGCTCGGTCTGGGTGGACGCCAGCGGCCCCGGTTTCAACGGCGAGTTTCCCAACTGAGTGTTTTAATAACTTTGCTTTCAGCCAATGATACTAGAATATTCAGTTGGGAAACTACTATAGGAAGGAGCCTGCTTGGAAAAAGTGGCTTCGATCCGGACTCGAGAACCGAACTAAACACGATTGCAACGCCGCCGTTTCTCCCGCAGCGGCCACTCCGGGAACTGCACGGCTGCACGTACAGGTTCCGTCGAGTCGCGGAAGGAAAGCCGTCTCGCAGGGCCATCTCGCAGTAGCTATGTAAAGAAACTTTAATTTCAAGGGTGAAGAAGCATGGAACACATGAACAATGAAAATGAGCGCCACACGTCGCTCGGAACTCGCCGCTAGGCGCGAAACATGCGCACCGTGCCGCTTTATGCACCAACTCATGTTTACAAACAAACCGGAGCGCCCCTAGCGGACGCCACCGGCGTCGCGCATACGCGATGGGGGTGTGGGCAAGAAGCTCGCCGTCGCCCATAAACAAACCATTGAAATGCGATGTTTCGGCGTCGCTGTGAGTCCCCCTGCCCTTTTTCGCGTTCGAATTGTTGATTCTACGTCTTCCTGGCGATGTCTGACTACTTGAGCGGCGTCAGCGAAATTACCGAGGCTCGTTACACCGCAAAACTTCGCGTGAATAATGGGACATGTGGCGATTCATTCCGCGTACAATCGCTGGCCTGAAGAGGTGGGCTTGGAGTAGGCCTTGAGAAGACGCTGCAAGCACTAAACAAACTCCCAAACCTCTTACAACGGAGGCATTAGCGGAAACGTCCCCCCACAACACCACGCCACACGGCAGTCAAACGCTCGGAATTCGCCTAAAACCCGCCAGACTGGATTACGGATTACCATAATTTGCCAAAACAATGCAAATTGGCCTGCTGTCGCCAAAACAACTCATTTTTCCGAAGAGGTCACAATGAACAAAATACAAAAGACAAAAACTCTTCTCAATTTGTGAGGTCATTTTCGGCAAAGTGCCCCCACTTTGATCCTCATTCCCGTGGATGACGAAAACCTCTGAGATCATCCCTACTGTTTTTGGTGATATCAGAAAAATCTGCTCAACCCATCGGCATTGCCGTTAAATTTGCCTTTCCTATATCTTACGCTGAAGTCATAGTGATCTATTTTCACGTGATTTCTAGACGTGAAAATGCGGTCCTTATAGCGCCGATAAAACAATCCGCCTTTTTCATGCCCCGTCACATTGGTCCTAGCAATCTCCTGAGCTGTACCGCGAAACCCTGACACACTAGGGTCGCTCTTCTGCTCGACTGTCAAAGACACTCTGTCTACTCGTAGCAGAGGACCAAAGTTACGTGACACCGGAGCTACGAGAGATCTTTCACTGATCCCGTCTTCCTCCGCCTTTTTTGCCGGCGCGTTGGGACGGCGTACGCTTTCTAGTGTTACGAGGTCAGGCTGTTCTACAGCCTGGTCCCCCTCATCCCGGTTTTCTGCCTCCAACTCTGGGAGTGCTTGCTTCCCCGTCAAGCTGCCTCTGCTCCTTGACACTCGTCAACTGAACTAGCCCTTCTCCCAGTTGTTGACCCCTTTCGCGCAGCAGGAAATCTGACCGGTTAGAAAACAAATAAGGATACTCCAACGGGACTGTTTGCGAGACAGCCGCCTCGGTTACTAGCTCTCCGAACGGCCAGTTATCTTTACTGTCGCCATAGGCAGAGTCGACTCCCACCCTATCCTGCACCCAGAGCTTGACTGACTGCGGAATGTTACGAAAGAACTGTTCGAGGCACACACACTCGACTACCTTGTCTCGGCTTTCGTACACTTCCTCGCTCTTCAACCATTCTATCAGGTTGGTTTTAAGCCCGTACGCGAATTCCGAGTAGCCCTCGCTGCTTTTTTTGGATGCGTTTCTAAACCTTTAACGGAACGCCTCGGCAGAAAGGCGGTGCCGCTTCAAAAGGCTGGACTTCACCTTGTCGTAGTCGTCCGCGTCTCCAGCACTAAGGCGCGCGACAACCTCTGCAGCCTCACAGGGCAACAAAGTCAAAAGCCGTTGCGGCCACGTTTCTGGGGCGAAGCTCAACTTCTCACATGTCCTCTCAAAGTTAACTAAGAATAGGCCCACGTCTTCCCCAACTTTAAACGGCTCCAGGAGCTTCTTCATTTGATACGACTCGGTCTCACTTGCTCGTACTGGAGCCCCAACTCTACTGTTCTGCGAGTTTAATCGCTGTTGTTCAATTTCGAGCTCTAGCTTTTTAGCGCTCGTTCCTCTCTCGCTGTAGCTTCACTTTTATCGTTCTGAAGTAGTTCCCACGCAATTTTAATTTCCTCTGCTTCCGCACTCTCTGAAATTGCTTTACTGATCTCAGATTTCTTCATCTTCTGCTCCACCTCCACACCCAATTCTTCACATAAACAGAGTAAATCTGTTCTCAGTAACCTCATTAGATCCATGATCGCTGCTTTTTAGCTTTGGTTTTGTTCTAAAACTTGTCGCGAGGTTATACAAAAACCTAGCGCACGAGTCAAAACCTAAGGATTCCCAGCAGTTCAAAATTAATTACCCATAATCTGAAGCCTGGCGAATCTCAAAGCAAAGTCCAAACGCTCACCCACAGATGTAGCACGATGTCGCATGGTCCGATCCCAAGCGCTGCCAACCAGTTGAGGAGAGGCGGAGTTTAAGCCGCATGTCCGGAGGCCTCCAGGCCTTTGACGACGTCCATTCCCCGAAGTGAAGAACCCAGGGGTTCAGTGGAGGTGGGAGAATTGGTAACGTAACGAACGGTTTAATTACATGGTTGCGATACAGTCGTCAAATCCGAGAGAACATCGGAGCAGCCTCACGCTCCGCCTTATATAGGGTCCGTTTCTTCCTCACTCTCCGCCAGGGCAGCAGGTGCGACGTAGCAAACCACCGCCAAATGCGTCGTAGCAAAGTCCGCCGCGTCGTAGCCAGAAGTGCGTCGTAGCCATGATTCTCCGCAGTTAGGCCATGCCTCTCTCCCGTTCCTTAGCGCGCGAACCCACACGCACACACACACGTCCCGTTGACGTCACGGACGCGTTGAGACTCGTGTCGGGCAGGCCCCGACAGGTGGGCGACAGTCCCGGACAGATCGTGACTCGTTTCCGCAGCGTTGAAACTCGGAAGAAGGTCGCCGAAGGTTCCATTCTTAACAAGGCCAGCTCCCGTGGTGAACGTGGTTTTCTCTTTGTCTTTCTCCTGAATCGGTATCTGCCAGTATCCTGACGCCAAATGCAGTGTCGTGAAGTGACCCCTGCAGCATATCCAGGATGTCGTCCACGCGGGGCAGGGGGTGCACATCTTTTAGAGCGCAGCTCTTAGGCGCCCGTTTCCGGCTTGAGCGGCGTCGCCGTCGGCGTCGATGTCGGCGTAACCGCGCGGTGCATTATGGGAAATGTCCCATAATTCACCGCGCGGTCACGTGACCCCGGTCACGTGACCGAGGTCACTTGACCCCCAGGTCACGTGACCCCCCCCCCCCCTCGAGGTCACGTGACCCCCCTCCCCCGAGGTCACGTGACCCCCCCGGAGGAGGGAAGAATGAGGGGAGGAGGAGAAGGAGGAGGAGGAGGGGTATACCCTCCCCTGAGTACCCTTCCCTCCTCCTCCTCAAGAGCTGCGCTCCAATTCGGCTTTACAAGGAGTTGTAAACGGCTTTCACTTTTTTTGTAAGCACATTTACTTTTCGGTAGTCCACGCAGAATCGCCAGGACCCATCCCGCTTGCGTACAAGAACCACCGGTGATGACCATGGGCTAGTGGAGTCGCGGATAACCCCACTTTTTAGCATGTCGTCGATCTGTTCCCTGACGACCCCTCGCTCGTATGTTGAGGTGCGGTACGGGTTCTGGCGCACTGGTTTCGCATTTTCTGTATCGATTTCATGCTCGACCATGTGGGTGCGACCGAGGGAACCCCCTTGTGAAAAAGGGGGTCATACTCGTGTAACAATACGTGTACTCGGTTCTCCTCCGCATCGTCCAAGTCGACCGCCACATCCACTTCGGTGATATTGCCGCGCGCGCAGCTTGCCAAGTAGGCAGCGCGCGCGTGGCTGAACGGTTATCGTGCCTGCCTCCCACGCGGAAAGCCAGGGTTCGATTCCTGGGAGCGACGTGTCTTTTGCTTATCCCTGCAATTTAGTGTTCTAGTAAATTCGAGAATCTTGGTGCTTGTTCGAGGACCGAATATTCTACGCGTCGAACTTTCTACGCCGATTATTCCAGAAGCCTACGCGTGTACATAAGGGGCTTCGCGTAGCGAGCCAGAGTCAGTCTCGCCCCAGCGCTCGATCCTGCGGTTTCGCCGACATCGACGCCCGCGACGCTCTCCTGTTATCTTTCTTTTTCCTTTTAATTTGGGCACAAGTTCGCCCCATTAAACGTTTAGTATACTTCAGTTTTCGTTGCCTCATCACTTGTCATTCGTGACATTTGGTGGAGGTGCTGGGTACCGCATGTCCGTGCAGCGTACCCCTCCAAGTTCCCGCAGTACAAGTCCGAACCCAAGCTCCGGAGGACCCGACGAAGACCAGATTGAGACCCGATCAAGTCGCCGCATCCAAGGTCTACACCCGAAACACGGACTTCTGCCACCGAGGACCAAGCAGCCAATGAGGCCGACAATGAACGACCAGCAGTCGCAGACCCCGGCCGCTTCTAGCATCATTTACCTGCCCGCCACTCCCCGCACTCCGACGACCTTTCACGGCGAAGCCCACGAGGGTATCGAAGACTGGCTGCAGCATTACGAACGTGTAGCTCGCCAAAACGGATGGACGGCTGAGCAGCGCCTCCAGAACCTGTACTTCTCGCTGGAGGGCAGCTCGAGGCACTGGTTTGAAAACCACGAAGCCTCCTTCACTACATGGGAGTCCTGCGTCGCCGAACTGAAGCGGACGTTCCTTAACCACCACCGTCGCCAGCGAGCAGAGGACCTTCTCCAAACAAGGGTGCAGGGACCCCAACGAAAGCGTGACCAGCTTCGTAGAGGATGTCATGCCCCTATGTGCCCGAGCCTATCCGGAGGCAGCCGAGGAGAAGAAGCTTCGCGTCCTCATGCGTGGCGTGAAGGCTGAAATTTTTGGGGGCCTTGTCCGCAATCCCCCGACAACCGTCGACGGCTTTGTGGCTGAAGCCACTAACATCGAGCGCGCGCTGTCGGCCCGAGCGAGCCATTACCATCGACTCGCCGGCATGCCTGCTCCTCCAACCGTCGCCTCTTGCCGACTGGACCAGGACACCACCGGTGTCGATGGCCTTCGGGAAATCGTCCGTGACATCGTCCGAGAAGAACTCCGCAAGATGCTCCACGCCGCGGATCGCCCATCCTCAATTTCGCTGGCCGAGGTCGTCCGAGAGGAAGTTCACCGAGCCTTCCAACCTGAGGTTCCGATCAACACGACGACGCCAGAGGAACCGACTTTGAGTTACGCCGCCATGGCCCGACGACCGCCGCAAGCTAACCGCCAGGCCACGGCGCCACCCCGACGAGACCCTCCGATGCCACAGTATCCTCAACGCCAGGAAGAACAAGTCCAGGACGTCCGCCCGGAGCAACCCTCGCCGAGGAAGACCGACGTGTGGCGAACGGCCGACCGACGCCCACTCTGCTACCACTGCGGGGAAGCCGACCACATCTACCGCAGCTGCCCCTACCGTCGATTTGGGCTGCGTGGTTTCCACCCGAACGACCCACGCCCGAGGTACGGCGAACGCCCTCGCGATATCGAGGAGTACCTCCGACGCTCGCCCTCTTCAGTGCCGTCTCTCCGCCGTGAATCTCGCTCGCCATCGCCCAGACGTTCAGCGTCTCCAGCGCCACGACCCCGCCGAGAGAGCCTGTCTCCCCTACGTCGCCGGGAAAACTAAGTGCGGCAACGCCTGGAGGTGGCGTTGCCGAAGACGACCCAAGCAAAGAGCCTCCAAGAACGCCGGAGCGCTCCCACTCGCCCGACGCCCCGCATCGTAACGACGATCCTGCAACGGTGTCCAACAACCTAAACGTTGTTATCGACGGACTCGACGCATCGGCACTCGTGGACACCGGAGAAGACTACTCAGTCTTGAGTGGGAGGCTCTCAAGCCGCCTTCGAAAAGTCATGACGCCGTGGGATGGACCTCAAATACGAACCGCCGGAGGACACCTCATTACACCAGTCGGAAGATGCACTGCTCGCGTCGTGATCCACGGTGAGACGTGCCCTGTGAAGTTCGTCGTTCTGCAAGACTGTGCGCGGGACGTTATCCTCGGAATGGACTTTCTCTGCGAGTATGGCGCCGTCATTGACCTCGGTGCAAACCAATTGACACTCCGAAAGCTCGTTCTGCCGCCGATGGAGACCCACACGACGTCATCTGCGCTCCGAGTTATTGCCGACCATGTGAATCTGCCGCCGCGGTCGAGTGTTTTTGTCACCGTCATAACCGACGCAGCCGTGCACGGTGAAGCTCTTCTGGAAGGCAGCGTCCAACTACTCCTTGAAAAAGGAATTGGCGTCGCACGAGGCGTAACGGATCTCCAAGAAGGACGTACAACTGTTCTCGTGACAAACTTTCGAGAGGAGCCGCAGCACCTCACGAAGGGTACCTCCATGGGCCACGTTGAAGAGCTTCAGACGCAAGCCGTCGTCACCGCAATCGTCTGAGGAAACCTCGTCATCACAGCAGAAGAGCACGTCGCCACCGCAGCTCGACATCGACCCCGAGCTCCCAGCTCCTAAGCGCCGCCAGCTGATTAGCCTCCACACCGAATACCGCGACTGCTTTGCGACGTCGTCGAAGGTACGCCAAACACCGATGGCGAAACATCGCATTATTACTGACGACGACGCGCTCCCTGTCCATCAGTCGCCTTATCGAGTCTCCTTAAAGGAAAGGAATGTGATTCAAGATCAAGTCCAGGAAATGCTCGACGACGATATCATTCAACCCTCAAGAAGTCCGTGGGCGTCTCCAGTCGTCCTTGTAAAGAAGAAAGACGGGACCCTGCGGTTCTGCATGGACTATCGTCGACTGAACGCTGTGACGAAGAAGGATGTCTATCCGCTCCCCCACATTGACGATACGTTAGACCGACTGCGCCACTCCCGATATTTTTCGTCGATGGATCTCAAGAGTGGTTACTGGCAGATTGAAGTCGACGAACGCGATCGGGAGAAAACTGCCTTCATCACTCCCGGCGGCCTGTACGAATTCAAAGTGATGCCGTTCGGACTTTGTACAGCACCAGCCACCTTCCAGCGTGTCATGGACACCGTGCTGGCAGGTGTGAAATGGCAGAGCTGCCTCGTCTACCTGAACGATGTCGTGGTATTCTCAAGGGATTTCGACGAACACCTGAGACGACTTCGAGCCGTGCTTCAAGCCATCAAGACCGCCGGCCTGTCACTCAAGCCAACAAAGTGTCGATTCGCCTATGGTGAACTTAAGTTCCTTGGCCACGTCGTGAACAACAAAGGGGTTCTCCCTGACCCCGAGAAGACCCGCGCCGTAGCTGCGTTTAAGCCGCCGTCTGACAAGAAGGCCGTGAGAAGATTCCTCGAACTCTGTGCCTACTACAGACGATTTGTTCGTGACTTCGCCAAGCTGTCTGCACCCCTGACGAACCTCACGAAGGACGCCGTGAAGTTTGAATGGAAAGAAGAAAACCAGCGGTCATTCGACGAGCTCAAACGAAGACTCCAGACGCCCCCGATTCTTGGCCATTTCGACCAGCTCGCTGAAACAGAGATCCACACGGACGCCAGTAACACCGGACTTGGCGCGGTGCTGGTCCAAATGCTAGACGGGGCAGAGCTAGTCATCGCATACGCGAGTCTGACCGTGTCCATGGCGGAGACGAACTACTCAACGACTGAAAAGAAGTGCCTTGCTGTCGTCTGGGCAATAACAAAGTTCCGCCCATATTTGTATGGAAGTCCTTTTCGCGTCGTCACGGACCACCACTCGCTCTGCTGGCTCGCCAACCTGAAGGACCCCTTCGGACGCCTCGCACGCTGGAGCCTACGACTGCAGGAGTTTGACATGAACGTGGTGCACAAGTCCGGCCGGAAGCACAATGACGCCGACTGCCTGTCAAGGGCCCCAGTCGAGGCCAGTCCTGCCTGCATCGAAGACGACGATGATGAGTGTTTCCTCGGCGCTCTGGATGTCAACGACATGGCCGCACTCCAGCGAGACGACCCTGAACTACGAGCACTCATCGAGCACCTAGAGGAACAAGCGAGTACGATTCCCCGTGCTTTCTTACGAATCCTGCCAACCTTCTCCATACGGCAAGGGGTGCTGTACAAAAAGAACTTCGTCAACAACAGCACAGCATGGCTGTTGGTTATTCCTTCCAGCCTTCGAGAAGAAATCTTCCAAGGATGCCATGACGACCCAACAGCTGGACACCTTGGCTACAGCAGGACGCTCGCCAGGGTTCGAGAAAAGTACTACTGGCCGAAGCTGCCGAAGACCGTTCACCTATACACTCGATCATGCCACGAGTGTCAGCGACGCAAGAAACCGCCGACGAAGCCGTCAGGACTTCTGCATCCGATTTCTCCCCCGTCCACGCCGTTCCAGCAGATCGGAATGGATTTACTTGGCCCTTTCCCGCCGTCAACATTGGGAAACCGCTGGATAATCGTCGCCACCGATTATCTCACACGTTACGCCGAGACGAAGGCCCTCCCATCAGGTACGGCTGTTGAAGTCGCTAAGTTCTTCATCGAGTCCAATGTTCTCCGGCAAGGCGCCCCTGAAGTCCTCATCACAGACCGTGGATCTTCGTTCATGGCCCAGCTGACGCAAGACATCCTTCGTCTCAGTGGCACCGGTCACCGTCGAACCACTGCGTACCACCCGCAGACAACTGGACTAACAGAACGGCTAAACAAAACTATCGCCGACATGATCGCCATGTATGTCGACGTGGAGCACAAGACATGGGACGAGGTGTTGTCGTACGTCACTTTTGCCTACAACACGGCCGTGCAGGAGACCACCGGGGTTAGACCCTTTCAACTGGTTCATGGTCGCAAAGTGACGACAATGCTGGACGCGATGTTACCCCACGATCCGGCTGTCGACGGAAGCGACGACGCCCAGGTGGTTGCCCAACGGGCAGAAGAAGTCCGTCAGCTCGCCAGACTCCGGATTCAAGCCCAACAACGAATCGACACTGACCGCTACAACCTTCGTCGTCGGGACGTCCACTTCCAGCCCGGAGACAGGGTGTGGGTGGGGACACCGATCCGCCGCCGTGGTCTCAGCGAAAAACTCTTGAAGCGCTACTTCGGACCCTACAGAGTGCTTCGTCGACTCGGGGATCTGAACTACGAGGTGATGCCCGACGGAACACGGACTTCATCACGCCGCCCTCCACGACCAGAAGTCATCCACGTCGTGCGCATGAAGCCGTACTACGCTCGATAGGACTGTGGACCTTATGTGTTCCAAATGACTCTTTAGCTTACCGTTCTTTTTGTTTGCTTTGTTTTGTTCTGCATCGGGGCGATGCACTTTCAAAAGGGGGGAGTAATGCCGCGCGCGCAGCTTGCCAAGTAGGCAGCGCGCGCGTGGCCCAACGGTTATCGTGCCTGCCTCCAACGCGGAAAGCCAGGGTTCGATTCCTGGGAGCGACGTGTCTTTTGCTTATCCCTGCAATTTAGTGTTCTAGTATATTCGAGAATCTTGGTGCTTGTTCGAGGACCGAATGTTCTACGCGTCGAACTTTCTACGCCGATTATTCCAGAAGCCCACGCGTGTACATAAGGGGCTTCGCGTAGCGAGCCAGAGTCAGTCTCGCCCCAGCGCTCGATCCTGCGGTTTCGCCGACATCGACCCCTGCGATGCTCTCCTGTTATCTTTCTTTTTCCTTTTAATTTGGGCACAAGTTCGCCCCATTAAACGTTTAGTATACTTCAGTTTTCGTTGCCTCATCACTTGTCATTCGTGACAATATGGTTGGCGTTATTCTGTGGAGGGGCCGTTGCGAGTTGCAAGGTGAAAAGGGGCGTGGCGCGTCCCACCGCAGTTCCCTTGGCCATTGAAATAGATGAAGAAGAAGGGTTGGCAACGCGTGCATATCCCACAGAGTCACTAACCGCCGTTGTGGTCCTTGCGACGCTCGGCTGGGCCACGGACGCCCCTTGGAGTGGCTCGATGAGGAACGTTCCCTGCTCGGCAAGGGTGCTGGCAGCAGCACCTCGCTGTGGGCTGGTATGGTGGTTGTTTCCCGGCTGATCGTGCGCGTGCGGATGGCTGGGAGGTCACGAACTGGCTGTCCAGGTTTAGTCGCAGTGAATGCCCCTGAAGTACGATGTTCTTCTCCGGGAAATCAATCACCATTTTTGCCGCTGCGCAGAAAGGCAATCTACACAACACGTCGTAAGGGAAAGCTTCGAACACTACAAACTGCGTGGAGATGCGTACAGGACCTATCGCGATGTCCAAGAAAATCTCACCAGCGCCGCTCAGCAATTCTCCACTCACACTTCTCAGCATTGCGTTGGTCGGGCGCGGCGTCTTGCCCGTGCGGGCCGCAAAAGCACTGGACACAATATTTGTCGTGACACCCGTGTCCACAATCATCTCGACACTTTTGCCGTCGATCGTTGCTGGTAGGGTAATGAGATGCGACGCTGTGTACTGTGGGAATTTGATAATTAACCTCTTTTTGGGCGCCGGTGGGCGAGAGACAACACCAACACAGTGAGTCGGGTTTCGACGTGTTTATTGACTCAGATGCCAACACGCTTCGCTCTTAGACAAGAAAAGTCTGGGCGCTGGCTCAATTGCCAGTATCGCCCGGTCGGTTTCCCGCGCTGCCGCATTAGACAGATTCACGGGAAGTCGGAAGCCCACAAAGAAAAACCGAGCTCCGTAGAGCCAGGGCTTCCGCCGACGAGAGCCCCTGGCACTCCTTCGGGGCCAGTTTATGTAGCCTCGGAGAATGGACGCGCCCGGGGCGGCCGCTAGCAGTCGCTTTCATTAAAACTCTCAAGGGTGTGCCGAAGGCGCATTCACCCAAAATGGGCAAGGGAGAGCCGGCCCCTTCGGGGAATTCGGCCTCGTAGTATCTTGTATCCGGGAGGCCGACGCCATTGATGACGACGACTCCCACGGCCTGCTTGAAGCTAGGCCTAGATAGGGATAGAGGGAACCCCATGGTTCCCACACTCCCCCCTTCTCAAGGCTAAGGTAGGCCTAAAAATAAAATGGCCTACCGGCTCTCAAAAACAAAATCAAACAAAAAAAAACGCTAGAGCGAAAAGAGCATGCCGCAAAGAAATAAAAAAAACGATCAGCGCGGTATATGCTGAAACAAACACTTGCTCGCTGCTTCCAAGTGAGCCCCGGGTGCAGTCGAACTCTGCAGCCCACGCTTCTTGGCAGGCTTACCGGGAGCAGCGTTGAACGGTCCGTGTAGTGGCCGGTCTTGGGCAGGAAGGACGGCTTGGTCACTCCGCGACGAAATGTTCGAAGAATCACGGAAAGTACGGCGGCTGGGCGTCTCTCCTTGGGGACGCACCATGTGGCACGGGCACTGTCACCGGGTCCGTGACGGGATGCGCACTGCTTGTCGGCACGGGTCCTTAGCTTGGGTCGCGACTGGATAACACGAGTTGCTGGCCTAGAGACGAGTCTAGGCAGCGGGAGGGTGGCTGCCGCCATCTTGGTCAGCCGGCGCGGAGCCGGATCTGGACAGGCATGCCGGCGACGCTGCGGCGAAGGCGACGATGACGCTCCCTGGCGTCGATGACACGCCGACATGGAACCACGAGCCAGGAACCACCGGGAACTGGAATGCAGCCTGCGCTCTGCCCCCTCTCCCGTTTCCTTCCCCAAGAAGGAAGCTTCGGAAATTCCGAACAAGGTCGAGCCATCCAACTGAGGACGCTCGACAAATCTCTGGGTGCACAAGGCCCCAGAGATAAAAAAAGCAGAGACAAAGGTGTCTTTTCTGCCGTGAGTCACGTGCATCGCACTGGCTCGGCTCACGAAGTTATTGTGAAAATAATTCCACGACTCCGCTTAATGTGAACACGGGTGTCCACATACCAAGCTGACTCGCGTCACCCAATTCAATGAATTTGTTGGTGACAGTTCGACGAGGCAAAGTTCTTTGTAGCTGCTTTTGCTAACGATGCCTAATCGCTTCGATTTGCGCGCGCAATGAAATCTCAAATGCGCCACCCTGTCCTTTCTTGTGATATTGAAACGATGCAGGGCTGCAATCGGGCAGGCTCGCCAACATTGTTATTTTTCAAACATGTTAGCTTTTACCTTAGGCTAAAACACAAATGCCTGTGGCCAGGTATAGCACAGCGACCTAACTTCGAAAAGTCTTTGAGCCGCGTGCTGCCCTGGCCAACGCGAACAAAGGAGAGCACCAAATGCACCTCCCAGCCGCGCAGGACAGCCTCCTTGAACTGCAATGTTCGTAGAGGGCAAGCGCCGTAGCACGAGTTTATCCGCATCAGCAAGAACAGAAACCGATCCCAAATAAAAAAAGGAACCCCGTGCGAGTAGCAATACAAGACTATTTACGGCACCGATCGGCAACAACACGCGTTGCTCGACCCGGCGAGTAGGCTGCCCGGCTGCCAAAGCCCGTCTGCAACAATACGAGTTGCTTAGCGACGTTAGTGGCGAGCGTACCGCCCGGCGGACGCACCGCCCGACTCCGCAGAGTCCGCGAAAGTATTTACAACTATTCACATATTTACACCCCGGATCGTTCTGCTGAGCGTCAAAAACTCATCGGTGCTACGGTCGATTCCCAACGAACACTTCGAGTGCCGTGGTTCACGATATCGTCCAGTGACCGCACGGCGGTCACCTTAAAGGGGCCCTGCAATGACTTTTTTACTGGTTTTTAATTTGCCTAGAACCTGAGCGCGCTGAACGTAGTAACTTAATGAAACTTTTCTTTTCTCGAATTCGCTTTATTTTAGAAGTTATAGGCAAATTAGAATTACAAAAACAAGCAAAAAATAACCTTTTTCATGGCGTCGTAGGTCCTGGCTTGAGTGGCCGTGAACTATAGGAGGGGTAGTGAGCTCATCGAGCGTTCACGGCTGCCGCACTCCGTGTCGACGGCTCGAGAGGGCGCCACTAAAGCATGTGTTGGATAGGCTGTATGAAGCGGGCGGCAAAGGCGGCTCGCATTGCATTTGCTGCGCGATTAAAGACTAATTTGGCATAACACTTCATTGGCCACAAATGACAGCAAACACGGGGTAAAGATCAGTTCAGAACGGGAGCCACTTCGCGCTGCCATACCGCCAAATGGCCAAATCGCCAACCAAGGCCGCGTCGAAGGCCTTCGGAACGCTCAGAACCGGTCCGATCCTGGAGCCGGTATACGATCGCAGCGCCGCCGCGTACATCTGGGACCTTTCTACGCTCGCCGTTCCTCGAGGCCTCATTCCACTAGCCCTTTCTAGTATGCGCCGTTTTTTCCACCGCTTGGTGGCGGGTATGTCAACGGGTCATTTCTTGTTTCCGTACTTTATAAACTGCATTTGTTTCTTTTCTGATATACAATACTAAACAAAAACTAGTTTTATACGTAATTGAAACGGTTCGCGACGCTTATATTTTGTATCTCGACTAAAAAAAAAGCTTTTAGCGGCTCTGACCAGTAGCAAGCCCAGGACCAAAGACGTCACATTTCGCGCGCTTTCGGCAACGCGGGTCGCCCGCGTAGGTGGAGGAGGTTTCCGCGTCGTCCGGTTAAAATATGACGCACTGATATTTCGTTGCTCTCTCCGTGCCCGCTGGCTTGCCCGAACCCCAAGGGACGTGGAAACCGCAAAAAAGGTAGACGCTTAAATATGATTGCAGGGCCCCTTTAATCGACACTCAATTACCTCAGGACGCTGTTCAACCTAGGGAGCCTTCATGTGCGCTTTGCTAGGGCGATGCCGCCCTTTGTAATACCACTCGCCGACAAACCAGCAGCCATTTTGGTTCTTGGCGATAATCCGTGGGGCTTATAGCCCTCCCGGAAACAAGGCTCTTATCTCACAAGTTCGGAGCTGCGTTGTGGAACCCACGGAGGAAGGATTAGCATTTTCCCCCTCGGATAGGATTACCGATGGACACAAAGGCCACTTTCTGGCGCACGGGGAAACAATGAGAGGAACAAAATGGCGGTGGAAGAGGGTGTGGGAAAGGGAAACAGGCAGTTGGCATCACCCTAATGCGAAGCGCACATGAAGGCACCCTAGTTCAACTTGTTGCACTGCCCGGTAGCACGATTGAACTGCTCCCGGACCCCGCGCCGTTCTCACAATTAACGTCGCTTTATGGGGTCGCAACTCGATAGGTGGCCTTCAAAGGTTCCTAACGTTATTGTTGCATGCGACGCTCACTGACTTTTGGCCGGAGTCGATCGCGGGTTAACGGAACATACTAAAATCTAGTTGCCGAAAACCATGCTCGCGCCAGTCCTCTGTCCCTTGATAGCGGGAAGGAAAGTCGGAGTGAAAAGGAAATCATTTTGACTCTCTCAGTTTTTCTGGGGGGGCCTTTGTTCCGGGGGTCGCTTGGTGAACCTGATGGCTACTGGTCCGTCGACGCGGCGAGACGAAGGGCACCATCGGCGGTCTCCGCACCCTCGCTAGGCTAAGAGCGGTGTTGTTTGCAATCACCCGCGCTGCGTATTCTAGCAGTGGGCGATGCAGGCACAGCGCATTTTCTCGGCTCCGAGATACGCTTTTAGTTTGTGCGCTGACGCGGTGTCCACTATGGGTGGGCCCCGCGACCCGTCTCGAACGCAAAAAGCTGCACTTGCCTCTTTGTTCGAAAACGGGGTTGACCTCGAAAAGCGCAGGTGCGCTCTTCCCAGCAAAGTAGGCTGGCGTCGTTCCGAAAGGGAATGCCTCGGACGTATTCTGGGCGTTGAGTCACCTCCGTTTGGAAGCGAGCTCGGTTGAAAAAACACTGCATTGTGTAGGTGCGTGGCTGACGTGGCCACTCAGCCGTTGAGTGGTGTCGGGTGTCGGGCGTTCGCCTCTCCCTTTCTCCACCTATTTGATCCTTGGCCGGAAATTGACCTGGTTCGCTATTTTAGCGAAAGGAGATGGATGCTGCTGTCTTTGCAGTCCATGGAAATCCGCACGTTGGGGCGCCAAATGTGGGAATCCCCTTTGGGGGTACCACTTAGAAACACAAAGAAGGTTCCTTTGGTCCGGATAAAGACGTGTTTATTGACTCAGATGCCAACACGCTTCGCTCTTAGACAAGAAAAGTCTGGGCGCTGGCTCAATTGCCAGTATCACCCGGTCGGTTTCCCGCGCTGCCGCATTAGACAGATTCACGGGAAGTCGGAAGCCCACAAAGAAAAACCAAGCGCCGTAGAGCCAGGGCTTCCGCCGACGAGAGCCCCTGGCACTCCTTCGGGGCAAGTTTATGTAGCCTCGTAGAATGGACGCGCCCGGGGCGGCCACTAGCAGTCGCGTCCATTATAACTCTCAAGGGTGTGCCGAAGTCGCATTCACCCAAAATGGGCAAGGGAGAGCAGGCCCCTTCGGAGAATTCGGCCTCGTGGTTCCTTGTATCCGGGAGGCCGACGCCATTGATGACGACGACTCCCACGGCCTGCTTGCAGCTAGGCCTAGATAGGGATAGAGGGAACCCCATGGTTCCCACAGTACGTAGCACACATGGAGCCTCTTTCGTTGTGTCGGGGCGAGGCCGGTGAACCCCGGCGCGCTAGTTTTCCTGCTGAGGCGTGGGTGGATGGTCAGTCCCAGGACACTGGCGCTGGATGTGACCGGGGCGGTGGCACCTGAAGCACACGACCTGAGCACCTTGGTTTCTTGTCAGACGTGATGGAAAACGCTGACGAGTTCGTCCGAGCTGCTCTACTGCCTTGGTGAGAGTCCGGACGCTGTCATGAAGAGATACGAGAATCGCTGCGGTGCTACTATCATCAGCGTGCGGTGGCCGTGGTCCCTGGACATGGAAGGCATCGGAGAGGTTCGGCAGAAGTCTGGCGTCCGCCTGAAGAGCTGGGGACACACTCGGCTGTGCTGTGGGTTCGGGATACCGAAAAGGCGCTGCAAATCCTGGGATTTCGTGGGCTCGCGTGGCCAACAGAGCTTGGCGAGCCATGGCAGCGACGTGGGTCATTCTTTGGAGGTACAGCAGAAAATCTGCTGGAGTGCGAGGGTTGGAAATGGCCACTCTTTCCATCATTTCCGGTCTCAGGCCCCGCAAAAGACACCGGACCTTCTCGGCGTCCGACATTGTGGGGCTGGCCCTGGCACACAGCAGCAAGATGCTCGAAACGTAATGTTGAGGTGCTTGGCTCACCTGCTGCCGACGCTCCTGTAGCTCCATAAAAGCCCAGTCTCTCACGTGCTCACCGGCGAAGTCTCGGCGAAGGGCTTGCTGCCACTGCTGCCAGGTCGTAAGGGGGCTTCTGTTGTCGCCTCTCGCAGCACCGTCGAGAACCAGTGGCGCGCCTCGCCCTCGAGTGCGAAGACCAAATTGTTATCTTTTTGGGCTTCGGTTCACAACAGGGCCGTCGCGTAACGCTCGTGAAGAATCATCCAATCCTCCAAATCCTCGTCCGGGCTGCCCTTGAAGTGTGGCGGGGGATTGTACGGTTGCACGTACATTTCCACGGGTACTTGTTCCTCGGAGCTGCTCATGTTGTGTGGTTCGAGCCGGTTTCGAAAAGATAGGCAGCTCATATAAATTATCCTCTGAACTTTCTTCTAGTAGGGCTTAGCGAGGCAGACCTGCGGCTTCAGCCAAACAAATTTCACATCGCTGCCAACAGTATCCTCTACCTGGCCAGGTCATCGACGGCAGGAGCGTACGGCCGGATCCTGACAACATTCGTGCTGACGGTAATTTTGCACGCCCTCGTAATATCCGGGAAGTCCGCAGTTTCTTGGGAATTTGTAACTATTATAGGCGGTTTGTGAAGGACTTTGCATGCATATCCCGGCCATTAAATGATCTGACTAAGTCCGACATCGTGTGGTCCTGGAGCCAAGAATGTCAAGGTGCCTTTGACGAGCTCAAGCAGCGCCTGACAGGAGAACCCGTGTTGAGGCTTTTTGACCTCTCTCTCCCCATTGAGGTGCACTCGGATGCGTGCCGTTACGGAATTGGAGCGGTTTTGGTGAAGAGGGATGTCGCGCAGGAGTATGCGGTAGGCTACGCCATCCGCCACCTCAATGTCGCCGAATTAAATTACAGTACGACGAAACAAGAGTGCCTCGCGGTCGTCTACGCCACGAGGCAGTTTCGTCCGTGTCTGTTTGGAGTTCCCTTCACCGTGATGACGGATCAGTCCAGTTTGACATGGCTGATGACGGTCAAGAATCCAAACGGCCGCCTCATTCGATGGAGCCTGCTCCTACAAGAATTCAACATAACTCTGAAACACCGACCAGGAAAGAAGAACGGCAGCGCCGATGTACTGTCCCGACTCCCCTACGACCCTGCACCCCAGGACGAGGAAGAGCTGCCGCTTCTTTTGTTAGAGGGGGGAAACATCGTCCAAAATCAACGCGCCGACCCGTTCCTTGGACCGATCGTTGGACACATAGAGAGACCACAAGACCCCGTCGTGAGGAAAGTCACACGGGCTGCGCGGGCCTTTAGTCTTGTCAACGGAATACTCTTCCGAAGAGCCAAGGGGTACGAGGCAGAAAGGCTGGCGTTAGCGATGCCTAGGGCACTGCGGCAGGAAACTCTCGTTTCTTGTCATGATGACGTTACGGCAGGCCACTTGGGAATCAATCGGACGATAGATAAAATTCGGCAAAGATACTTTTGGCTAAGGATGTTCGATGATATCACCAGGTACGTGATGTCTTGCCCAGACTGCCAAACGCGGAAAACGCCCCCGTTGAGGCCAGCAGGCCTACTGCAGCTCTTACCCCCAGCACAGAGGCCGTTCCAGAGAGTGGGAATGGATTTCCTAGGTCCCCTTACTTCATCGCACGACGGAAACAAGTATGTCGTGGTCATAATCGATTATCACACGAAGTGGGTCGAGACAGTGGCCGCCCCTGACGCAACTGCTGCCTCCGCTGCCAAGGCCTTCATACAAGCAGTCGTCCTTCGCCATGGAGCACCGGAGACCGACTTAATTGACAGAAGTCGCCACTTCGTTTCCGAGATGATGGAGGAACCGTTTCGTCTTCTAGACACCAACCACGCCCGAACCACGGCTTACCATCCCCAAACAAACGGACTCTGCGAGAGATTCAATCGAGCCTTGGCGGATATGATCAGCAATTGCGTCTTCTCCAGTCATCAAGATTGGGATCAGTTTCTGCCGTACGCGACGTTCGCGTATAACTCATCGGTGCACAAAACTACTGGTTATTCTCCGTTCTTTCTTCTCTACGGACATGAGTCAACATTTCCCATCGACGCGATGCTCCATCTGCAGCTGGGACACCTCAAGACTCCGTCGAACGAAGAGTTCATGAGGAGGTGGGAAAGAGCGAGGCAGATCGTCGCGGAACGTGAGCAACGGGCCCACTGGCCCAGAGGAACAACAAGGAGAGGTACGACCGGCACCGACGCACAGTGCGCTTCAAGCCCGGAGACTTTGTGTACATACGGATGCCTACCTCAAAACGAGGGAGGACGACGAAGTTCCTTCATGCCTATCACGGGCCCATCAGGGTGGTTCAAGAGACAGCCGAAAATGATTGGGAGGTTGAGAATCGCAGAGGAAAACGGGACGTGGTGAATGTGAATCGCATGAAGCCCTTCGTGGTGCGTGATGAGAACAGCGAACGAGTTAGCAGCAACGACTCCACGGAAACAGACACATCCGAAAGGCCCGACAGGGTACCACCTTGTCACTCCCGACATACGGGACCAGGAGGAACTCCACGATGCTCAAGACACCCTCACTCAGGACCAAGTGTGCGGGGAGCCTCAGCATTCCCAAGTGAGCAACGCCGTAGCAGTGCCAGGGCCGAGTACATCGTCACCAAATGTGAAGGACTTGAATCAACAGCATCGCCAAGATACAAGGAGGCCATCTGTCATGAAGGACGCACGCGCAGTGACTCCGCAGGCCCTGGTCAAACGCCTGTGGCAGTGACGATGCCAGCGTCAGTGCCAATACCGGCATCAGTGCTGGAACCTGTGTCAGTGCCAGTGTTTAGGACAGCTCGTGAGCTAGAGACCGATTCTAACCAAGAGACGAACAAACGCATCCGCCGAACTTCCACCCGACTGCAGTGGAACGATTTTTTGTACTACTAGCTTTTCTCACAGACTTTCGTCTTCTGGATCAACTTTTGCAACGGACTGATTTCATGCATTACTGGCTTCTCTCACGGATATTTTGATTTCTCGTTCAAAGTGGACAATCGTTTGTGTAGCACTGATTTATCTCACGGGTTTTGTTCCGTATATTTGAGTGAGGGCACTCAGCTCCCTTTGACGGGGAATATTTGTAACTTTGAAAAACTGAAACCGAAACTGAAAAATAAATGGTTGACTAACGGGCCGATAGACGACGCCAGCGCACTGCCGCCCCCGCCCCTCGGCCTCTTACGAGGGCGCGTGTTTCGATTCCCATGGCCCCCATGGCAATGAGGGGCTACATAAGGAGCCGCCCAGCAGGGTGTGGGCCGTTCGTTCCTGGTGACAGCCGGTGATGTGTCTTGACCCAAACCTCACCTTCACCGGCTGGAGCCTTTCCCGGGGAACTTAGTGGCGCTGGTCGCGTCCCTGGAGCTGGCGGCTCTGTCGGCCTGGAGTCAGTTTTCCTCGCAACTCGGTGTCCCAACTTGTACGTGACAGCCTGATTCGCATGATGAGATTTCGCTCGCTATTTTCAGTCGCGACGCCGCTCGGGCTGCAAAAGCGTGAACCTTAGCCGAGATGGTCGACGTCGATACTGAAAATCGCAAGCAGAATCGGACCAAGTGAATTAGGCATAACAAGTCGGTGATGGTCACTGGTAACAATGATCAACATTTTCTTGTATTAACTGTTTACATCGAGCCTGCTTACCAACCTTCAAACTTTAGTCTTTTGAGGCCTGCACTTACCTCTTATCGCAAGTACTGGGCCAACATTTGGTCTACGGGCCGGCGTCGTCTAAGAGACCAGACGACAAGCAGAAACGTTTGAAAGAGCAGACGACAGTTCGAACGATCAGGCGGCCGTTTGAACTTGAAGACGCACTGAACGTAGTCCGCAGGTGGTCCACACAACTTGACGGTTTTCTGGCGTTCATGTTGCAACAAAACAAATAAATCAGATGACCACACGTGTCCGTGAATTCAACCCAAGGTGCTTCCCGCCCAAGCAATCTTTGTTCGACGGCGTCTGCTTTTCCCTTTTCACGGCACATATCCAGATTCTCGGACGAACCGAGCACATGAAAACTGACCTTCACACCTTTCTCGACTCTTTTGGTACGGCCCCAGTCGCGGCGTTTTGACGAGAAGGCAGGTTTTTGTCTGGTTTCTTTCAAAACAACGCAGGAATACACGTCTGGCATGGGGACTTCTGCCCACAGCCCCAGAACGAAACTGCGCCCGACGCGCCACCACCGCGCCGTGACGTCACAGAGTTGAGTTCGTGTATATGACTCAGCACTGCACGCACCAAGGAGGCGAAAGAGGAAGAGGGTGACGCCTATTGGCGTCAGCGCTTCGGACTAATAGGAGCTACGTACAGCTGGCGCAAAGTCATAGGCTATGAGCTGAGTGGCCGCTGTGCCGTCCAACGTTACTCGATCAACTCAGTTGGCAAATTCGCGCGGAGAGCGTGATCCCTTCTAAATCACGCGTTGACACACGTCAGTTTCGGCCGATAACCCCTATACTTCGTCTCACCCTACGATGGACTAAAAGCCAAAGCCGCGGGCCGCCAGGTCCAATCACGTTTCACGCTAAACTATGGCACGTTAGCCTTAATTAGGTCTGGGCGAATAATGCTCCGAATCCAAAAACGCTCCGTCATTTTTATAGCTTCGGCACCGCAAAGAGCCAGTACGTCGTGGCTTTCTTTGCAATGTGAAATTGTTGAGTCACTCATTGTTGAATCCGAACCACTGTCCGCCCATTCCCATCAGTGATCCGAGACGCGAGCACCGATACGTGTATCGAAGCGAAATACCACGCAATGTCAAAGTGGCTCGTGATTGGATCTGGCAGTTCGTAGCTTCTGCCAGTAGTCCATCGTAGGGGAAAACGAAGTTTTTTTTTTTGGTTTTTTTTTTAAAGATTCTGAAATACTGTTTGAAGTGTCATCCTTCTTGCCCGTTTCGGCCGTGTTTTGAACTGCTGTTGCAAGACGCGCCGCAGCGAACAAGAAGGTTGGCGCTTCGGACAGCGTTAGCCCGGCCGAGAGGCACGGCAAGGGATACGCTCTCCGTGAGAGTTTGCCAACTGAGTTGATCGAGTGATGTTTTTGCCGTCGACGGAAGAACTAATGCTCACGCATTTCCATCGGAAGAGTCACATTGGTCAACATATTTTTTACCCTTGTTAGTATAGAATGATAAAAATATTATGAGAGTGAGAGAAAGAACAAAAATTAATTAAGTCTGTAATTATAAAATATATATTTCAATGTTTGGACCTGACAGAAAAATAGTATTGAATAATAATACTCGTCTATACAACAAAAAGTGATATTTAAAAAAAAAAGCGAATGAAGCTTTTGAAACAAACACTAGCACCGGAAATTGAATTTTTGCGTCTAGGGAACCAACTAGGTAGGGTCGCTAGTATTTAGAACACACAAAAAAAATAGTCGCTGGTGAAAGTTTTCATAGTTTTAATTTTTAATAAAAACTCGGGAATCAAAACTTACGCTTCAGTTTTGGTAGATCGCCTGGTCAAGGTCCTGAGAAAGTAGCACTCTAGTTTGTTTTCTAACCTCGAGGGATTAACGAAGGTGGTTTTTTTATCCTCTGTTCAGGCCAAAGGTTGGGCGTTGTTCTATTTCGGGGTTTGGATAGAAACTATTGCACTATCCCCTTTTCCGGGTGTTAGTATACCATTCCAGCACCTTACTCAGAAGCGACGGTACTTTTATAATCAATCAATCAATCAATGTTTATTAAAGTGTCCAGGAACAACCAATAGGTCTTAGTGCTGGCACACTAAAAAATAAGCAAAAACACACACATACAAACACACACATACACACAAGTACAGAAGGAGAACGTAGTTCACCAGTCTGAGAATAAAAATACTAACAAGTATGAAAGACACTCAAATCAACAAGGGAAATCAAAAGCACAAAACAGAGACATCACCAGGTGTGAGAGCAAAAAGCAAATACTTGAATATCGTACTGGCAAACATCAACGCATCAACTGATCAGTCCTTTTCTTGTAAGAGGAAGTTTCGAACACCATTTCCGAACTTGCTCCCGCATGAGTTAAAAATATCAATTGTGTCAGAGTAGCGGTTATAACACTCAGCCGATCTTTGGATCGGGTTTAAGTGGCTAAAACGTCGAGCTATATAAAAAGATGATTGAAGCCGTGTAGGCAGACGCGGAACCCTGAGGCTCACTTCGGACAGAAGGCTGGGAGAGTTAATCGAGCCGTGCAGGGTCTTAAACAAAAACACCAGATCTGCATTCACCCGACGCTGCTGCAGGCTCAACAAGTTGACGAGTTGCGAGTTACACCCAAAGTTCAAAGAAGGATCACCTTTCTCAAGGTAACGATATTTAAAGATAAAAATAAATTTTTTTTGACTCGCTGGACAGATAAACTGTGAAAATGTAATTATCCATTGCAGGCAATTAAAAGAACTTCCTTTGTTTTCATATGTGTATTTGTTTTGGATATTGATCAGTTGAAGTGAAGTTGAGAGGATTGTGGTTCTAACAAAGTTAAACTCTATCATACGCCGAAAACCTTAAAATTAGTTCAAAACTTAAAAATAAATTTTGATAACCGTAGTTCTTGCAATAAAAAGTTAGCTCATGAAAACTTCCTTCAAATTTCGTCTGAAAAAAACTCCTAATAACCGAAGCCCCGCGTTACCGGCACGTGCACATAGTTTTGAGGCAATGTCCAAATCGAAACAACCAGACATGCGGCATCCAATAACTCATTGCTAATCTCTCATTTTTTATTCTAAAGAGAATTTCGTAATAATTGACTCAGCCAACTACGCACAAACTGAAGCAATCTCCAGCGCAGGATAGGAGTAGTTCAGTCTTTTATTCTTGGCGCTCCACGTGAATACTTCTGCCTCTGCCTCGGAGAAACGGCTGCCAAATGATAACTAGTATTTCAGTTGTTGCCGTCGCGTCGTGACATAAACCGGTCCCCGCCTATGGGTGTGCTGCATCAAAAACAAAATAAATATGGGTGGATAACTTGCGTCATCACATTTTTTTATTCATACGGCCCATAGGTTTGCGTAGCACGCTTCTGGACGTGTTCACGCATACCTAGGGTTGATGCCAACTCTCAGATGCCGAAGTTCGCACGCATGTAATAATTATATTATTTCGAATAGATATATTTTAATTTTAGCATACAATATTGAAATATCTCTGTCATGTTAGAAATGTTATTTTATATAGTGTATCATTGTATATAATTCTAAAAGTTGTATTATGTTGTGCAATTTTAAATAGCATTTTGAATCTATAAAAATTTATATTCAAAGAAGTTTATTTTGCTGCTGTGCTCCTGCACATACAGGGGCAGTTTTTGTTTTAATATAATAGTCTATATAATAGTTTCTATCAGTGGTTCTCTGCCATTGATGTTTCGCGGACCCCTTGTGGATTGGCGGAGATGATGGAGGACCCCGTTCGTGGTGAGGGGAAGGGAAAGGTATTGGTAAATTATGATAATAATTTAATAAATGAATATAACTAAGGGCTGGTTTGAAGTAACCTTATCTTATTGGCATATACACGAGAAAGCTCACCCGAAAATTGGAACGTTTCATCTCAATATAAAATATGCAACTTGTATTGCCGGGCTTGACTAGCGAGGCAGGGCTTAGCGGAGCCCTAGAGTGCCTTCGCGGACCCCAAAAGGTCAGCGGACCCATATTTGAGAATCATTGATTTATATATATATATATATATATATATATATATATATATATATATATATATACAGCGTGTTTCAGAGAACTCAGGCCAAATCGCTCCTGCGAAAACTACTCATCGCAACGAAAAAAGGCTTGTGTCGTTTTGATCCTGGGCCAGGGGCCCATTCAGGAAAATTATTAAAGTCCGAGATAGTTATGTTGTTAATTATTTTTAAGTAATTAACTTTTTTAATGTTGTGTTTAAGGGCATGGTTTCAATTAGAAAATTGCTCAGCATCGTCGAAAAACACTAAATCAACAAATTGCAGAACGATAGAAGGCACGCGAAGCATTTTACGGCTTTCTGAAAAACCGCACAAATTCGACGGGTTTTTAAGTTTCGGTTTGCTATCGAAGCGCATCTCCGCCCCGGCGGCACCGCGCCCCGTGGAGAGATAGTGCAACCAGCCTCTGCTGCGCCGTCATCGCGCGACGCAGCAGAGGCTGGTTGCACTATCTCTCCACGGGGCGCGGTGCCGCCGGGGCGGAGATGCGCTTCGATAGCAAACCGAAACTTAAAAACCCGTCGAATTTGTGCGGTTTTTCAGAAAGCCGTAAAATGCTTCGCGTGCCTTCTATCGTTCTGCAATTTGTTGATTTAGTGTTTTTCGACGATGCTGAGCAATTTTCTAATTGAAACCATGCCCTTAAACACAACATTAAAAAAGTTAATTACATAAAAATAATTAACAACATAACTATCTCGGACTTTAATAATTTTCCTGAATGGGCCCCTGGCCCAGGATCAAAACGACACAAGCCTTTTTTCGTTGCGATGAGTAGTTTTCGCAGGAGCGATTTGGCCTGAGTTCTCTGAAACACCCTGTATATATATATAAACTATTATATTACAAAAAAACTGCCCTTTTATGTGCAGGAGCACAGCAGCAAACTAAGCTTCTTTGAATATAAACTTTAATAGATTTAAAGTGCTATTTATAATTGCACAACATAATACAACTTTTAGAATTATATACAATGACACACTATATAAAATGACATTTCTAATATGACAGAGTTATTTCAATATTTTATGCTAAAATTAAAATATATCTATTCGAAATAATATAATTGTTACATGCGTGTGAACTTCGGCATCTGAGAGTTGGCATCAACCCTAGGTATGTGTGAACACGTCCAGAAGCGTGCTACGCAAACCTATGGGTCGTATGAATAAACAAAATGTGATGACGCAAGTTATCCACCCATATTTATTTTCTTTTGATGCAGCACACCCATAGGCGGGGACTGCTTTTTTGTCACGACGCGATGGCAGTAACTGAAATAATAGTTATCATTTGGCAGCCGTTTCTCCGGGGCAGAGGCGGAAGTATTCACGTGGAACGCCAAGAATAAAAGACTGAACTACTCCTATCCTGCGCTGGAGATTGTTTCAGTTTGTGTGTAGTTGGCTGAGTCAATTATTACGAAATTCTCTTTCGAATAAAAAATGAGAGATTAGCAATGAGTTATCGGATGCCGCATGTCTGGTTGTTCCGATTTGGACATTGCCTCAAAACGGTGTGCACGTGCCGGTGACGCGGGGCTCCAGTATTGGAAGTTTTTTTTTTTTTTTTTTTTCTTTTCAGACGAAATTTGAAGGAAGTTTTTATGAGCTAACTTTTTATTGCAAAAACTACGTTTATCAAAATTTATTTTTAAGTTTTGAACTAATTTTAAGGTTTTCGGCGTATGACACATTTTAACTTTGCTAGAACCACAATCCTCTCAACTCCACTTCAATTAATCAATATCCAAAAAAAATACACATCTGAAAACAGATGAAGTCCTTTTAATAGCCTGCAATGGATAATTGCATTTTCACAGTAGAGGGTACACTATCATAAAAGTACCGCCGTTTTTGAGTAAGGTGCTAAAATGGTATTTACTAACACCCGGAACAGTGGATAGTGCAATAGTTTCTATCCACATTCCGAAATATAACAACGCCCAACCTTTGCCCTGAACAGAGGATAAAAATAAACTCAGCTTGGTTATTTGCTCGAGGTTAGAAAACAAACTAGAGTGCTATTTTCTCAGGACCTTGACCCGGCGATCTACCAAAACTGAAGCGTAAGTTTTGATACCGGAGTGTTTATTCAAAATTAAAACTATAAAAAACCTTCACCTGCGACTGTTTTTTTTTTGTGTCGTCTGAATACTAGGGACCCTACCTAGTTGGTTCCCTAGACGCAAATATTCAATTTTCGGTGCTAGTGTTTGTTTCAAGAGCTTCATTCGCTTTTTTTTTTAAATATCACTTTTTGTTCTATAGACGAGTATTTATTATTCAATACTATTCTTCTGTCAGGTCCAAACACTGATATATATATTTTATAATTACAGTCTTCATTAATTTTTTTTTCTTTCTCTCACTCTCATTATTTGTTTACCATTCTATCATAACAAGGGTAAAATATAAGTCGACCAATGTGACTCTTCCGATGGGAATGCGTGAGCATTAGTTCTTCCGTCGACGGCAAAAACGTCACTCGATAAACTCGGTTGATAAACTCCCACGGAGAGCGTGATTCCTTCTCGAAGCCGGGCTAAAGCTGTTCGACGCGCCAACCTTGTTGCTCGCTGCGGCCAGTCTTGCAACAGCAGTTCAAAACACGGCCGAAGCGGGCAAGAAGGATGACACTTCAAACAGTATTTCTCAATCTATAAAAAAAAAAAGAAAAAAAAGAAACTTCGTCTCACCCTACGATGGACTAAAGGCAGAAGAAGAAGAATTTAGCGGAAATATTGCTCCGCTAAATTCAACAGAAAAACTTTCCCGCTAAATTTACCGGGAATATTTTCCCGCTATATTTACCAAAAAACTTCCCCGCTAAATTTAGCGGAAAAATTTCCCCGCTATAAAAGCGGGAATATTTCCCCGCTATAAAAGCGGGAATATTTCCCTCCAAAGTTAGCGGAAAATTCCCCGCTAAATTTAGCAGAAAACTTTCCCAACTAAATTTTGGGAAAACCTATCCCCGCTAGATTTAGCGGAAAGATTCCTCAATAAATTTAGCGGAAACATTTATCGCTAGCGGAAAAATTCCTCGCTAAATTTAGCAGAAAATTTCTCCACTAAATTTAGCAGAATATTTCCCCGCAAAATTTAGCAGAAAACGTTCCCCGCTAAACTTAGCGGAAAATGATTTTCCGCTAAAGTTATTGGAAAGATTTCTGGTTAAATTTATAAGAAAAATTTTCCCCGCTAAATTTAGCGGAAAAATTCCCCGCTAAAGTTTGCAGAAAATTTTCCCCGCTAAATGTAGCGAGGAAATTTATCCACTTAATTTAGAGGGGAATTTTTCGCTAAATTTAGCGGGTAAATTTTTTCGCTAAATCTAGCGGGGAATTTATTTCGCTAAATATAGCTTGGAAATTTTTGCGCTATATTTAGCAGGGAATTTTTCCACGTAATTTTTGTAGGGAAATTTTTCACTAAATGTGGCGGCGCATTGTTTGCGATAAATTTAGGGGGGAACTTCTTCCGCCAAACTTAGAGGGAACATTTTCCGCTAACTTTAGCGGGAAATTTGTCCGCTAAATATGACTTGGATTTTTCTTCTTTTTTTTTTGCAAATCTTAGCAATAAAATGTTCCCTCCTCCTCCTCCCTCGTGACCCTCGTGACGTCACATGTGAGGTCATTAGGGCAAAATGTCCCAAAATGCAAAGCGCTGTTACGCCGACGCCGACGGCGACGCTGCTCAAGCTGGAAACGGGCGCCTAAGATCTGCGCTCTAAAACTTATTCGGGTTCAGAGTGGTGACTATGGATAGTGGGAGGTTGTTACCATAGGGTTATTAGAATGTACTAGTACGTTAGAGGTTCAAGTGGCGCTAGTGTGCTGCTGCAAATTGAAGCAGACAGCAGCCAGTCGGAAATCGACTTCCGGTAATGCATTTCTATGGAAAAAGCGAGTGCATTTTCTCGCTGCGCTCGATTATAAGAGCAAATATCACGACAAAAACTGCCCGACATAAGAAATAATAGAAAGGCACACCTTTCGTAGTCCACGTACTTTATTTCTTACATTCGAATGTTTTTTAACGATCATCGACGGAGTCATTTTCATAGAGTGACAGGATGGGCATATTAGCAACATATAAGCGCCACCGCAATCCTAGCGAACCTTGAACACACTCTACATTCTTTTTGATCGTTAGTTTGCTTAGAATAGTCGCTCGTTCTTACATACCTGCCATGGAACATAGGTTTGGGCCTGAAATATAGCGAAGCTTAACATCGTTCAGTGGTAACGAAAAATGCTGTAATTAAAGCAGTTTTACTTTTACAATATTAATAAATGTACACACTATCCGGTACAACCCAAATAATAAAAGTTATTCAGGTTATTTTCCGGCGAAGAGACAAATTTCACGTGCGTTTTCTATAGGAATGCACACGAGCACCGCAAAAGTAGACTGGTTGCTGTCTGCTTCAATTTGCCTCCCGGAAGTCGCACAGACACTAGCGCCAGTTGAACCTCTAGCGTACATTATAATAACTCTATGGTTGTTCCATACCAGTGGTTCTCAACCATTGATGCTTCGCGGACCCCTTGTGGATCGGCGAAGATGATGGAGGACCCGATTCGAGGTGAAGGGAGCCGAAAAATATAGGTTAAATATGATAGTGATTTAATAAATGAATATAAGTAAGGACTAGTGTGAAGTAACTTCTCTCGTTGACGTATACACGAGAAAACTCACCCGTGAATTGGAACGTTTATTCTCATTTTGAAAAAAGACAACTTTTATTGCCGGGAGGCAGGGCTTTATGGACCCCTAGGAAGACTTCTCGGACCCCCATTTGAGGACCACTGTTCCAGACGCTTATGGCCTGAGGAAGGAAAGATCGATGAAATGTGTTCGTAGAGCCTGAAACACGTTTGATGGCACATGTGTTAAGACGCGAAGACGTTCGGTCAGGGGGCCGGGTGATAACAACCGATTTGTAAGGTATGTAATGTGGTAGTAGATTTTATGAAGAAGACAGAGCTGAAAGACTTTCCTGCGGAGCTGCAAAGAGGACATGGTTAGTGGGCTTTTCAAGGCGTAAACACTAAACGAAGGATCATAGGTAGACAAGATGAAATGGGGAGCCCTTGTTTGAACTTCTTCGAGATTGTTAATTAGGTCAATTTGACGGGGATTCCAGATGGTTGCGGCATATTGTAATTTAGATCTGACGTACGTGTCGCACGCCAGCTTGCGGACAAGGGGAGGTGATGGCTTCAATGTGATTATTCCAGGAGAGGTCTGGTGTTAGTCTTACACCCAGATATTTATACATAATAACTGTCTCATTTAAATCGGAGTTCAGGTAGTATTGGTAGGACAGCACAGATCTTTTTCTAGTGAAGCGAATTAGTGTGCATTTAGGTTTGTTTAGCGACATCAACCAGTCATCGCACCATTTGTTAATATTAATTAGGTCACTTTTAAGTTGGATGTTATCTTGCACTCTTGTTAATTTGACTGCAATTGAGTTTGGTCATTAAGAACTCAATATATATATATATATATATATATATATATATATATATATATAAGAATAACTTAAGAACTTAGATATATATATATATATATATATATATATATATATATATATATATATATATATATATATATATATATATATATTTTGAAGGCTACTGTACCATTCTTCTGGAGAGACACATTTGTAGCAGAAATAGTGATGGCTTTCGTCTGCTTCGCCCTTACTTCGCTGCTACCGGCGTAAAAAAAAGAAAAAGAAATTTGGACGTGAAAGAGAAACTTAGGGTAAAGAGTTTATAAACGCTCGCCACCTTTTTTATTAATATATACACGTAAAGATACTACTAGTATGCATGTGATTATATTCAAAGTGTGGCCGGCGCTATACTTCGTTTATAGTAACCAATAATCTTCTTTGGTTATAATTATTGGTTATAAATAGCGATCAGTGTCCTGTTTTTGTTGCTTGTGTAGCCTGAACCGGAATGTGACTAAAACCGGTGTGGCTATGAGGTGTGTTGTTTGTGAGCAGTCCGTGTACTGTACAGTTGCCTCTATCACGCAACGTCTGCCTCTAACCAACAAGGCCGTTTTGGAACGCTTGTTATAAAAGCCCCTTATACTGCCATCTCGCACTTACTTTTCGTGCAAGATGGCAACAGCCACCGAAACTCCGTTATTATGGCCCGAGCTACGTGCTATGTTTAAACTAAGGGAAACGAAGTCAGACAATTTGCTGTTGGCTCTGTATGCCGAAACTCAAGCTGCTGAGCACATCCAGGACGTCGAACTCTAATTTGAAAAAGCACATTAAGGTGAGTTATTCTTCAATGTCACTAAGTTTTTTTACGTTAAAATGTCGTCGTTTAGCTTTCTTAATCAAAAGAACGCACCTTTCTTTCGAGATCGTTTTGTTAGTCGCAGTTTTCAGCTACATCTCACAATGCTCATTAATGTAAGCTAGCGAAATGTCTTCGAAAACGGCTTAGTTTAGTTTACTTGTATATTTCAGAAGGAGGGTAGTTCAATAATGGCAGTTATATATACCCACGCCTATTTAATATTTGTTTAAGTTTGCGATTTATTTAGCGATTTTTTCTTTCTATACTAATTCGTGATGCAGTTTATTGAGTTAATATTTTCCACACCGCTGATAACTAGAAATTAACAGCCGTGCTTCGCATCAGTCCTAATTGTTTCTTTTTTCCGCCAGTCCCTCCATTCCCAGAAGCTATCAGAGTTCGCGGTAATTCCAAAGAAACGAACGACCGAGACTACAACCAGGCAGGGGGGGGGGGGGGGGGGGGGGGGGGGTTGCCATGGGGCCCGGAACCCCCCCCCCCCCCCCCAAAAAAAAAAAAAAAATCTTTCCATTTGCTGGGACCTCCTCTCCCCCCTCCCCCTCATACAGCATTTTGTCATGGGCGCCCCCCCCCCCCCCCGAAACAAAATCCTGGCTACGTGCCTAACTACAACCCACTTTCCCGACACGCCCTTGCCGAAGCAGAGGAAGGATCGACCTTACGCATCAAGCTCCCGTTTCTCAAGAAGTGTTCGACAATCTTGTGGAGACGTTTGTGGTTGAGACTCTACAGTCATATTCTAACAGCTGCCATATACTAACAGTAAAACACAAAGTAACGACAAACTAACGTAAAAGTAACGTCCGTTAGTCGTGGGAAGTAACGAGACCGGTATTTCGTTACATTTGCAAAAATGTCACGGAGCTCTGTAACGCGTTAGCTTTTTTTCAAGCTAACGAGTAACGCTACATCGTTACTTATTTTCGGTAACGGGCACAACACTGTTTCGAAGCGAGCAACTACCGTGCCTCGTCTTTTCCTGAGTGGTGCTATGCAGAAAAGTGATAACATACCGGCTAGGAATCGCTTTTGTGGATATAGCTACTGCTATATCCAAAATAATGTCAGATAACGTCGAAACATTGTTTATCATTAATCAGACTTCCGAGGAGGGGGTATTATTCTGGGAACCTTAATGAATGCTGAGGCGGTCAACGGTCAAATGAATATTGTTTATATGTAGGGTGTATAAGGTGATGGAGAAGTTAAGGGGAGTCTGATTAGAAAGTTGTGAGTGCTTTATAATCTTTGCACAAAAAATATGATGTTTGCGTTCGTTTCCTTTATGTACTTAGTTTCATTCATATTCCATGGGAAAGACGACGAAGTGTCTTCTAGCTCGGAAGCACGTATCCAATTCTCTTCAGTGTAACAGTCTTTTTCCCCCTTCTAAGCTTCTCCACCTAAATCTTTCTTCCCTTTTCCTTTTCTCTAGAGTACAAGAAAGCTCTCTCTAACTCTGGGAGACTAACATTTCGTCCTACGCCTTCTATTTCTTTTGCCTTTAATTTTATTTAGATGTATTTAATTTCATTTATTACAAAATAAACAACAGAAATGTTCTATGCGTTAAGGGATGATAAGGGGAAGATTACCAACAAGTTGCAAGATTTTTCACGCAGTTGCAAATTATTTTATTAAGACATCCACAAAAATGCTATTAAAATTCAATTGAAACAGGGTTACTTAACTTTTATTGAACTTCAATTGATGAAATTCAATTGAAACGTACTTTCCCATATTCTGTGAATACTCAATAGGGACACACAAGAAAGAAAAACGTGGTTTTTTCATTGAAACTCAACACGGTGTATTGAGTGAATTCTTAACAAGTTCAATTGAAACTCATTTCAATTTTTTAAGGGAAGGGGGGGGGGGTGTCCTCTCCTCTCAAGATGAAGCTCACTGATATGAATGATTAAACGTTATTTCCCTCTTTCTCTTTTTGATGACGCTCTGCATATTCGACATTTGATTCGCTCGGGTAGCTCTTGTTCTAGTGAAATGCCAAGTACATGCCGAGTGAAGCTGCTAACGCTAGTGAATGTCAGTCACGTTTTGCGCCGGAGTCACGCTCCATCAAGAAGACAAGGTTTGAAAAAACTCACTCGTAAACGTTGCCTCTGGGTATAGAAAGCCTTAAAGACGAACCGGAAACGCATTTAGCTGCTGGTTTGGTGTAATAACTGATTGGAGGGGGCCCGGGATAGTTAAGAAAAACGGCACTAACTCATGAAAGTCTCTCTGCTTTACAGCTGGACAGAAAAGCATGAAAGAAGTTGGTTGTTGTTCCGCTACACTAGGCTGGAAATACTTCTGCCGCAAACAATTATTGCCCTGTGTCTCTGCTGTGTGCTTTTGCAAAAGTATTTAAGATTTTAGGGCACACACGTGTGTCTTTTTATTTCAATCAACGCATCACTGCCTTTCAGCATAGTTTTCGTAAGGGACGCCCAATTGAGACGAATCCATGTACCTTTCTCGATTATTCGGCGCCCTACGTTCATGGTCGTGGTCAGGTTGACCTTATTTATTTTGATCTCTCCAAGGCGTTTGGCAAAGTTAATCATGCATTGCTCTTGCATAAGCAATCGCAAAACAGATTTTCTCCTGTGCTCATAAATTTCTTCAAAATACATCTGACTGACCGTCGTTGCGTCGTCCGTATATCAGACAGTTTTTCTAATCCTTTTTTCCCCCGTCTGGAGTACGCCAGGGCTCCAATTTAGGGCCACTTTTGTGTCTGATTTTTTTAATGACATTGAACCTTGCATTGCTTGTTCAAATGCGTAGCTCTTTGCTGACGACGTCAAACTCTTTTTGAGAATTTGGCGTCGTGTATACATTGATTGGTGTATGGCAAATCTTTTATTAAATTATCCTGAAAAAACTAAGGTTTTGTCGTACAGTAGAATACGGGAACCTGTGTCATATTTGCTTGCGATTGTCGGTAAGATTATTTCACGAGTGTCTCTTATTCGTGATCTCGGCGTTCATTTTGATAGTTCGCTTTCGTTGAGCTAGCACGTCAGCCAGATTGAGAGTACCACAGTTAGATTGCTGGTAAGGATAACTCGTATAACTCGACATTTTGTGAGCCATGCTTGCTTGCTCCGCTTGTTATGCTCCCTTATCAGGTCTAGATTAGAATTTGGTTCGATACTGTGGAGTTCTCTTAGTACACATGATGATGAACAAATAGAATCTGTTCAGAGACGCCCGGTTCACATAACTTATAAACGACATTTTAGCAGAAGACATTTTCATAATTATGAACTTCTCCTTGCTAAATCAGGGCTTCAAGTTTATCCGCAAGAAGGCTGACACGTAATTCTAGTATTTTTGCACAGAGTAATTCATTATGTTAAACGATCCGAGCTTTTATGCAAAGTTAATTTTAATGTTCCGGCTCGTTTTAATAGGAGTGCATTTAATTTTTAAACTCAGAACAACCTAATGGCATTGCCTTTATCTAGAATCTATGTATGCGTCAATAATTTTGGAAATGGAAACTTAGATATTTTCAATAATTATGTTGAATTCAAAAAACAATTGCATAATATGCTATTTTAGTCTTAGTGATGAATATAAGTTGCTCGAATAGATTTCTGCTCTTCATATGAATTCATGGATGTATATTTTCGCATGTGGAATTCGTGTATGATTATTTTCTTAACTTTATATACCAGTGCCGTATTACAGACTTCTGGTCATTTATGGGCACAATAAATACACTTGATGATGATGATGATGATGATGATGATGATGATGATGATGACAGCGATGATAGTTGGAATTTATTATGACTGCTACGACATCATCCTGCATTCACACGACTTAAGCCTACAAATAGTGCGAAACACCAGGTCTGAGTGTGGATCGAGCCATCAGGCTCATCTGGGAAGCGCCCAAAACGCCGCCATAGAGAAAAAAATGTAGACGAATACTCAGCCTCCGAATGGGAATTGCGCAGAGATGCGTTCGATAAAATTGCCAAAAGATTCACGGCAAACATTTTTGATAATATGGTTGGTAATTTAAAATAGTGACGGACCACATCTGAAAATTAAATGAACTCAGATGTTTTACTCGGTGTAACAGTGAAGTGTTGAACAAATTGAACGTCACCTAAACCATCCGAGAACGAAGAGCTTTGTATTCTGTTTCGCCTATATCCCATGCTCTGCAACCGACGAACACGTATAGGAAGATAAAAACTTTATCCATAAAGTTATTCAGCCTTCACATCATTTCTTTCTTGAACACATTGAACATTTTTCCCAGTTAGCATCTGCCCCTTTTTTATTTAAAATCTAGGTAAATCAAAATAAAGATCATTTCAAGAACGCAATATACATAATCGGCTGCTAAATCAAAAAAGGAACAGAAATCTAAGCATATTAACATTTTTCTCGAAATAAAGTGTACATTTCACGTTTCACTATTTCTTTTGATAGTCAAGAATGACCTCACAATTCCGCGTTGTGGTATTGGAGCTCATTGTTACATCTGGATATTTGTTATGATATCGATTCGGGTATTTAGATAACTACTTTTGACTTCTTTATTAACTAATATTTCAATTGGTGTGTGTGTGTGTTTTTTCTGAAAGCGGATCCTTGCTCTGAAATGTTAAAAACTATATCTGCAGTTTGCAGTAAAAAAGGCCGTAAAACATAGTCGTTTTTTAAGTGTTTTGCGTGCGCCAGGGACGTAGACAGTAATCACAAGATATACCTGTAATATATAAACAGATCCGGTTGAATGATGTGTCGACTAGTGTGAACAGTTACATAAAACACAGCTAAGCAAAAACCACATGAACGAACGCTGAAAACGGTCTGTAAGAAAGAAAGCAAAAATTACGGTTTGCGCAGTCAGTTGTTGCGCGAGGAATCGGGCGCGATTATTTCCTTCCGAGTTAGCCAAGTTCGCGGACCTGGCACAGGACATCGCCGGACCAGGAAAACGCGACAATAGTCCGCTTTTGAAATCTCGATAACCGTAGTACGACAGTCCGCGGGCCTATTTCGCGACGTTTTCCCACGTGGTGATACACAACATTCCACAGATCCGCGAACTTGTCCCCGAACACGTTCCTCTGGTCCGCGGACCAACTCTTGACTTTTACAAGTTTCTTTCGTCTGGGATAATTCGGAATTGGAACCGCAGGAAAGGTGACGTCACCGATTTCGTAGGACATTGTCCGGGGACAAGTCCGCTCGTGAGTAAAGCCTAGAGAAGACAAACCGCTATTCACGTTCATGTTCTGTGTACACTCCTCCTCGAATACGATTATAATGACAAACTTCACCTCCGGTAGATTGGGAAGTTCATCAATATTAGGTAATAGATCCAACCGTCGCGCCCCTAGAGGCTGAGTTAATAACTAAACCCATACAGAAACAAAAACAACACAAAATTATTAATTTGTGCTTCGGACGCAGCGCTCGGCTCGCGTTTATCCGAACGCTTCGTCAGCACTCGGCTTGGGCTCTCGTTCAATCACTGATGCACAAATTTAAACAGCCGAACAATAACGCATCACTTGTGTACAATGTGTGCCCCGGGCTCGATCAGAAAGGTGAGGTGACGAGTGCAGTCCACGGGCCTTCTGTTGACTAAATACCGAGCTTTGTGGAAAGAAAGCAGCGTAAAGCGACCCAGTTTATGAAAGTACGTTAGACAGAGTAACCGTAATGGCTTTTGTTGTTGTTTGTATGTCGAGTCTGGTCTTCAATTTCTCGGGCATATTGAATTGTGGTTCTCGGTAACTCCGTTTTGTTATCGTTTTGTACACCCATTGCTTGTGTTCCAGAGTTTACCGACCAACAAGCAAGCGCTATGCTTCTGCAAGCGTGCTGCGCCTCTACGGACAACGAAATATGAAACTCCATCGCCTGGTTTTCTTCGGCACGTTGCGTATTGTATGCGTCAAGCAGCCTTCGGCTTCATAAACTGCTTCGTGGGTTTACACCTAGTCTTCTAAAGTGCCAACCTTGCAACGAGTTGGCCCGAGTTCCTACGAACATGACGGTGTGTTGAGCACCAGTCTGCAGGACCGAGAGCATCCTCAGCGACACGCCAAGCTGCGGTCACCGATTGTCTTGGGTTGGTCAGGCAGCGTGGCCGGGTTTTCTTTTTATTTAAATGTAAAGTTTGCTCTCCTTGCCAATAAGTCCGTTTGTGTATTGAAAATAAGCATAACTAATCAGGGGTGCTCCTTTTTACAACACGCTTCCAAAGTACGCGCGCGAAAGACGAGAAAAGTGGGGAAAATGACCTTGGACGCGTGCATTTCCTGTTTCTGCCGACCACAAAAGGCACATCCATCATCCGTCCCTACGGGGTTTTCTCGATACACAAGTATATAGCCATCGAAGACAATGAAGGGACCCCATCGCCGTTCCGCACACAACGTGAAATTCGTTTACATAATCGCCATGGACGTTTGCCGGACACATGAAAGTCCCATCCTGTTACCTTGGCACGACTCACGCGCTCGGATCTTTTGGTTTTCCGTGCTTCGCAAACCGGTTCCACGAACGCGAGCAACGATCGAGTCGCTGCATCGATAAAGGAACGGACAGGAGATCGAAGTGGACTCGTTCTCCAACCTCGCCAGTGACGAGAGCTTCACAGCGCCGAAGGTGAGGCCGACTTTTGCAATTCGCTCAACGTCAAGCGGGAATTCGCCTCAAAAACGCTAAAACTCTTACTCGTTTTTCTGGCATTCTGGTAAATCGTAGGAGCTACGCATATGCCCGACTTACATTAACACAGTGTTTTCCACACCGTGAATCGCGACCGAAAATTGGGTCGCGATATATTGTTTCTAGACCAGCTGATTCACTGCGACTATAGGTGTCAAATAAAATTTGAATGGAAACGGTGAGACATCGAAACAAGCCATCATTATGAATTTCACGTTTTGAGACCCACTCGGTGTCTTCTTCAGAGGTAACTGTGTTAATAATTACTGAGGAGCAGTAGTTTCGTTTTTAGGTTTTTGCTTTCTTTTTTGTGGTAATGCATTTTTTGGGGGGTTGGTGGTATCGCGAAGAACGTTGAAGCAGGCGAGTGGTAGGGCTCTGAGAGACTCCAGTGATGTTTTCTGGTGTAGTCTGAAAGCCGCCTCGGTGGCTCCGAGGCAGAGCGTCGGCCTACGAATCCCCAGGTTTCGGGTTCAAATCCTGGACGAGGTGCCCGCAATCTGTCAGAGGCTAGTTGTGTAGAAGTTGCTGTGTAACCGAGATTTCGGTTGGACGTCAAAAGATCCCCAGGTGTTCGAAATTAATCCTCAGTGCTCCGCTGGGGCGTGCCAGATGACCTTCGTTGATTCGGCGTGTAAAACCTCAAATTTGCTTTTGGTATAGTTTAAATGTGCCATGATTATGACTCCAAGAAACGCACTTGTCGATGGTTTGTTGCAACGGTGAGGATTAGGGTGTTTTTGAAGTGAATGCGGTGGCCCTTTACGTCGCAGTATTCAGTGACCGCTCTGCGCTCGTGATCGAAACCGCAAACGTCGTTTTGGTGATGGCAAATTCTCTCCAAAAAGATTTTAGTTTCGCCGATCTACGAGGCTGGACAATACACGCTGGTTGGGATAATCCCCAACCAGACAATATTCTGTAAAATGTTCGCGTTAAAATATATTTTCGGTGTCAGTTCTGTGTTTTACTATTCATGCGCTGAAATCGAAAAGATTGAGTCATCGCAAAAAGCAGGAAAGGGGGAGGGGGAGGGGGAAGAAGGGGTCGCAACCCACTATTGTATTTTTTGATGGGTTCCAAGGTGACAGAATTTGTGAAGCACTGCTTTTTTAACGTATACGAAAGTACGCCAGCAAGGCCTTAGTTTGCAAAGGCACACCTAGAATCAGTGAGTGAGTATATTAAAAGAAAGACATTGTGAAGTCATCTGTTAACATTAAACGGAGTATAAATAAAACATCAATGCGGTATGTTCGCACGCTGCACAGAAATTATGAGAGCGTTTCAGATTACTAAAACGTAATTAAATGGTGTATATTTTGCTCAAGCGCAAAGGCTGTAGTAGGAATTTGTTCCTTGCCCTGTTCTTGGTATTTGGGATTTTAGACAATTTCTTACCTGGAATCAGTTTGCCCAGTGATCTGAAGCAACCATTAAGACTTTTTTTTTTCTTTTGGAGCCCCACAGCTTTTACATTTGAATCTTAACATTTAGAAAATAACACATTGAAACTTTGGAACACTTTATTAACCGACCGTCCAACCGGCTTCTTTCGATGGATTATGTTTTTTTTTTGTTCTTTGTTTTGTTTTTTCAGTGAAAAATGACAACCTTCAGACATGTCATTCTGTTTTGTGTCGTTGGTTTGGCAAGTTTCCACGCTGTCTTGTCTGCAACGCCTCTGAAAGAATTTTTTGAGGTAAGAGTTACAAGAACCACAGCCGTCCTGTAAACATAATCTTCCTGAGAAAATATGTAAACTAGACAAAAAATATATAGCTATACTCCGTCTCACCCTACGATGGACTAAAGGCAGAAGCTACGAACCGCCAGATCCAATCACGAGCCACTTAGACATTGTGTGGTATTTCGCTTCGAAGCACGTATCGGTGCCCACATCTCGGATCACCGATGGGAATGGGCCGACAGTGGTTTGGATCGAGCAATGAGTGACTCAACAATTTCACATTGCAAAGAAAGCCACGGCTTACTGGCTCATTGCAGTGTCGAAGCTATAAAAATGACGCAGCGTTTTTGTATTCGGAGCTTTATTCGTTCAAGCCTAACCAATGCCAAGCGTGTCATAGTTAAGCGTGGAACGTGATTGGACCTGGCGGCCCGTGGCTTTGGCCTTTAGTTCATCGTAGGATGAGACGAAGTATAGTATGAGACTAGAGAATGATCAACCTATAGGACCAAGAAACACGGTGTAAGTTTGCCGAATAAATATTGTACTGCAAATGATTGCGGTACCTACATCGGGAAATTGCAGCTACCTACGCAAAAAAAATATTTACAAAAAAGTATGTTGATTTTGTACATTTATGAAACAAAAGGGCAATTAAAGTGTAGTTTTAGTGAACTTAGTATGTTTTCAATGTCTGAAGCATTATTTTAATATTATATTGCTCGACTTGGTGTTTTAGTGGTGCGCTACGCAAGTCAATACACTCTGATGATTGAGGTGTAAAATGAGAAGATAACATTTATTAAAATATTAAGAAACTAAAATAAATTCTAGCGTTTTTTTTCGAAGTTATTTATTAAAAAAAGGCAAAATCAGTAATTTTTTATTTATTAGCTATTGCCAAGAGGTAAAATTCTTTTCTGACAAGATGTTAACAGCGCCTACTCCCTCTATCGTTTTTAATATTTTTATTTAGTAATTGTATACCACTGAATAACCTTGTCTTCTCAAATTCAAGCCTCTTAGTGCATGCTGTGCATCGTACATTTTACTTAAGCCTTCGTTTGGATTATGCACATCCACCCTTTACATTGTTCCTCGCCAGCTGTAAGCAAGTTACCATAACAAAACCTAGAAAATGAAATCGAGAGGATGGAGAACGTACTGAGTAGTCATATATAGTTATCGTAAAACGTGTGCTGTATCAAACAATTAGGAGAAATAATTAACTATCTAAAGTTTAAGAACCCTTAAAATTCTTTTATTTCACAAGTCCCAAAAGTTTAGATGAAACGCAGTATAAAGCACCGAGATGAAGCTGTTACATTCAAGAGGACAACATGTGCTAGTTGCTAAAAAAAAACGCAAACACCGACAAACAACAAACGGATTGGGTATGGCATCAACTAATACGTGAAAATCAGGATAAACATTTATACAAAAAACACATGCACAAGAGTGAAGTAATGAAGATACAAACTAAAACTTCCACATCGTGATTCAAGCATTGTTCAGGAATTTAAATTTCTTATCTGTTGACACTAGCGGGTGGTTACGAATTGATTGAGTACCGTATGTGACTTTATCAAAATGCATCGTGTACCTCGCAAGTTGCTTAAGGAAAAAAAAAGAACGTCGTACGATGCTTGCTAATCTCGTTGTCGGGGTGAAGGCACCGACGTCGAGGCATGCACTGCGCGGTGCATGCCTCGACGCTGCATGCTGTCAGATTTTTTATATAATGTATCTTTTCATCTAACCGGAATTTCGTTGAAACAAATAACCAACCTATTCATATTTAATGAAACGGTAAAATATTGGCAACTGGATGGTCAAATATGTGTTTTAGTCTGCGTCAGCTATGTTCCCGGGTTTGAAGAAGACTTTCGGTTAATTAAATAAAAGAGTGTGTTTGTTTCTTTGTTGTTTTTTTTTGCACACACGCTCCCTTTCATCTTTCAGAAAGTTCACAAGAGCCCCATACTGACGTATCAGTGCTACCGCAACGGAACAAGTCTCGAGCCGGAGGAGGCAAGGGACGTCAGAGTCCAATGGGACGGTGTAGGACAGCCAGATGTCAAAGCGGACTGCGTTCTTTCCTACTCCCTCGGAGAAAGCCAGGACAGAAACACGTAAGTGCTAACAAAATTGTTGTGTTCCTATGGTTGCATTGGTTCAACCATAGCTCATCTATGGACACCGACAACTTGAGGAATACAAAGGGTGACGAGCCGCAAGCATCGCATCACTCAGCATTCAATGAGATCGCTGCACAAGTAGATACGAACGCGAAAGAACGAATCGCAAAGTAAGAAGCGTAAACATACTGTGCCACATCCTGCAATATTTGAGCGAGTTGTCAGTGACTACGTGGAGCGCAAGTTTGTCTGCTTCTTGCGCAAGGGTTGTAGTGATGTCAGAACGCCGAGCTCCGATTGGCCCTGATTGGAAGGATAGCGCGTAGACCTAAATGCTAGCTGCCTTGACGTCGACCCGCTATCCTTCTCATGGGAGCCAATCAGAGATCGGCGTTCCGACGTCACCGCGACCCCTGCCCAAAAGCAGACGAACTTCCGCTCCGCATAGCAACTGTGTTGGAGAAAGGCAACGTGGTCATGCTCACGGGAACATAAATCCCTTCTCTCTCGTTAGGTAATGGCTTGATTGTCACGTTCTTTCATGTCCTCACAGGACATGAAGTTTTCAGAAAACGCGTGTGTAAGCATTTACTCGAATGCTTGGCTACGGTTTATGAGCAGACTGCGAACGCCCGTATACCTCTATATCCAGATGTGTACGCTGCGGGACTAAGACGCAGGAAGGGAGCGTATCTTTAAAAAATGTTATGTTTTCATATGCACAGTGGCAAGCGATATGAGTTAGAATGCGCAAACGGCAACCAGGCAGTAGAGACCACGCGTTCTAACAGGCAGCGATTGTAAAGGTAAGAACAGCAGCGGAGGTGTTTAAATATATCTGCTCATCCGCCGCGCGTGATACCTCCCCACCCCCGCACGCACGGTAGCCTTGCGACAGCGTGGTTCATACTGCCTGGTCGCCGTTTCAGCATTCTAGATCATATTGCTAGCCACTGTGCGTAGTATTCACGTGGAAAAGACAGTGCCATAAGCAAAACGTTCGGGGTGATTTCTTCTGCTTTCGAGTTGGGGGAAAAATGGCAATTATCATGGCAATGGGGGTGAGCTGATTTGTTCCTAAAGAGGCAAATAATGCGCAAGAAACAAAGTACAGACAAGAAAGTACTAAGCAATTCAATGTTTCGTTGAAAGTAAGCGCTGTCATTTTAATTCTTTTTTTTTTCTTCCTCAGTTTTTTGCGCGTTGTTTTTCTTTTCTAGACTGAATTGAGTGGTCTTCCCATATTGCCATCAACGGGAAGAAGACTAGCTGATAAAAATATAATATGTGCTGCGACACATGAATGGTACAGCGACACACTCATAATTATTTGCAGTTTGCAGTTTTGACCATTCATTTTCTAGGCCCCAGCATTCACTTGGTTCATTTTCTGCTATATGTAACTTGAATGACAATATGCGGAGCTCTACAGAAAACGAAATTCACGTGTCGTTATTTATAGAAGCTCCAGAAAGCAATCGAAAAAATACGCTACACCTCAATGTCTTTCTCTTTTATTTTTATATCGGTTAAATTAACTTGCTATTTTTAGTAAAATTGCACGCTTAGTAACTTGATGTCTTGAGTGAATGACCTGTTAACACTTTCTGCTATGTTGATAGCACTTCTCGGATCCGTTGTTTTCTTTTTCTTTTTGTTGTTGTTTTGTTTTTTCGCGCTAAAAGGTATATGTAATAAAAAAATAAGCCTTAGGAAAAAAGTTAACAGTATTATAAAGCATACATTGCACCAGTCGACGAATTGTAGTTCTGACTCTTTAACTAACATACATATATAAAATTTACGTCATCTTAAACACTCCAATGAGCCCTCCGTTTTCCTGGTAGTTGTTCCTACGACTTCATATCGATGAAGTCCATTTCTTATGTAGACCCACCAAATTTCTTCTATTGTTATCTTCTACGATATTTTCCATCTGCCTACATGTAATGCAAATCAATAACTATACACGTAAACAGAAGTCAACTATACTTTTTTTATGTTGCATGAGTGTCACACTCATGCAACATGTCACAAAAAAAATTACACGGTCTTTTTTGCCGCAAAAATAAACTATAGCATCGCCGAACGCTCATTTTCCGCCCAAAGGTAGAGCTAGAGGTCACAACCAGATGCCAAAGTTTCAGCCCGATCCGATAAGTTAATCAAAAGTTATTAGTGATTTTCTGAAAATTTCAATGGGAAAATAGAGCCCATTTTTGCCCGTTAGTTAATCAGTTATAACTTTTGATTGAGTTATCGGATCGGGCTGAAACTTTGGCATCTGGTTGTATGGGCGGAGAATGAGCGTTCGGCAATGCCTAGTTTATTTTTGCGGTGAAAAAAACCGTGTAAATTTTATTTTGTGACACCCTGTACATGCACTGCGTCCGTGTATATACGGAAAAACAAAGCTGTACTTTCCCTCGCTTCATTTCTTGCTTGTTTGTAAAATTTCCTTGAACCATTTATTTTCCTAGGCTATACCTGCGTCTTTTTTAGATTAAAGTATTTTCTTTTCATTCTCCTTTGACTATTTTTTATGTCCTGAATTTTGTTTTGTGCTCTGTTTTTCCTTTTAGACTGTCTTCAATTTCTTCTTTCATCAGTGTTTCTCATGAATAAAAAAAGTATTTTCAACTGCATTTCTAGAGCATACTGGTATCAAAAAAATAACAAAACAGAAAAATAATATATTGAAAGCGAGTTATTACAGATAAGGAAAAAGTGAAATAGTACTTACATTTCTATGCAGAAAAGAGATTGGAACAATATAAGTTGATAGGCTATTTGGTTAAACGTCACAAAAACAGTTAGCGCGAAATACAAAAGGCATGGAGGAGACTGAACTGGACAAGTGCTCGTCATGTTCAGTCTTTTTTATGTACTCTGTTTTTCACACTAAATGTTTTAGTGGTGAAAACGATTAGAATCAGGGATGATTTATATAGGCCCTGTAAAAATGAATGCAAAGACGCAAACAGACATGGGCACGGAATTCTGAAACGAAATCGGCTTATCACTTAAAATATCGGGTTTATATTTTGTTTGTTTGTTTCAGTATGCTTTCTGTTCCTACGTTGAATTAAAAATAAACTTTGTCGCACTTGTACCTTAGCTATGCTATGCCTCCTTAAGTTATCAGTGTAATTATATTTGGTTTACTGTCTTCTTAATCAACATTAACACTGCGAAACTTCTTCCTGAGGTAGCTATATATGCATGTTTCTTGAGTGTATTCATTTGTTATTAACATTTAGCTCAACATTCGCAACATCATGTATTCATTTCCTTTATTTTTAGCGCAACTGTTCATGCGGAATATCTTCCAGAAAAAGACAGAGTAATCCTGACGCTCAAAGGTAAGTGAAAGAATTTTATTTTTCGGAACGAATATTTTTCACGATGTGGTTGTATCGTACTCATTTAATATATCATTTGTATCGAGATCCTTCCAACTAATCTACTAGTCAAAGCAGTGAACAAGTGCGACTTCACCTTGATACAAAAGCAGGGCGTACCAAAACATGATAGACACTAAAATTCCAGCCATAATTAAAAAGGTTGTTTAAAGCCAGTCATAATAACATTAATTTATTTGATTTTGTTTTAAATTACCACTTCTAGTTTTGTGACGACTGGGCGGCAAGGTGTCTTGCTTAAGGATTCTGCATTCTTTATTAAGTACGACCGTAAGTACGCTTCAATGGGTGTTGTTGGCCCACAAAATTTAGGTTAATGGTTTCTGTATATTCTTGTCTTTTGATCAATTTTAGCACTGGGTAATTCTAGTGACTGAAACAAGGCTCTGTGTGATTAACAAAAAACCTGAAAATTAAATGCCTTTCAGACCCTAAAATGTCATTTACAACGTCGCTGTATAGCAATATAATTAATACAATTTATATTAATGCGAGAACCTTCAGTAAAAAGGCATTATTTAATGGCATAATACACGATGAAAATATTTCCTTGCAGTGCAGTATTATACATTCGCAAATGAACGAGCACGCTACCTGCGGGTTCGGAACATATGCTCAAGTTCCAGATTTATTGTACTCTCTTAAATTAATTTGATTTTATCTTCTATATTTATATATCAGAAATCTGCAGTAAGTATTTTCGTCCATTCCGTAGAGAGAGTTTTGCTCTTCATGAAAAGCAGTCCGTGCGACAACTTTCACCTTCCAACTACCATTGTGAAGTTGTGGAAGAAACAAAAAAAAAAAACGCTAGTAACACTGCATCCATGTAGCCCAGGCTACAATATCGTAACTCGGTGCACACGCCCTTCGTTTATTTCGACGGGGGCGTATAAGGACCCCCAAGTGCGTGTATTTTTATCGGCAGTCCAGACGCGAAGTAATTTTCGCGCAAGCAAACCAGCAGGACGGACTACGATTATCCAGGTCACGCCGTCTCGCCAGCTTCTTGCCGTCTTCCGACCTGTACGACATGACCCATTTCGCCTTTTGCGTCCTTGATATATTATTCGTGTGTGTTTTTGAGGCAAATTTCAGTTGTTGCTGTCTTGGAGGAAAATGGGGAGAGGAAAAACTCCTTCATAATGAAAACAATAAAAAATTACAACCAGAATATCTTTTGTTTAGTAATATATTAGAAGTAGGAGACTTCAGATAGTTCGACAAATCTGAAAGTTTCACTTTTAAAACGCGTTTATAAGCCAAACAACTTCCAGGGCTGATTTTGGTGTTATATAAATCCTGAACATGTATTCTTCATATTAATCAGTTTGAGTAGCGTGAACTGAAATGAATTCCCATTCAACATAATTTGCGCCATTTGGACGTTGACAAAACAATTTTGCTGCGGTCATTTTTTTTACTTCTGATATTTGAACTGTGGAGACTCCAGTGAGCAAGCGGAATGCATTTGGCTACTCATAAGGTTTTCGAACTTCAAACATTTAGGATTTGCAGTCGATATTTCCAGAGCCTATTGAATTAAACCTGCCTCTTGGTTTCAGTATGCGACCTCTGCCATATTGAGAGAAAAGCGCAGCTGAACGTATTTCCACGATTGTAATTTCAGACACGACTGTAGAAGTTGCCCTCCTTACATTCCCTCACGACGGAAAAGCACTCTACTTCAAACAGAGTAAGTAACCGTCATCGCTGATTGCAAAACTTGTTCCGAAGCCAACGTGCGCTGGTCAATAACATAGATGTTTGTCGATGCGGGTCTAACGCCTATAGATTGCATTCACTGGACGCCATATTTGAGGTGACTGCTCGCAGCGCATGCTCGGGATGAGTTCTTATTTATGATCTACCAAAGAATGCAATCTTAATCGTGTGCAATGTGAGTGTTAGAAGCGTTGTGCAAGCTAGTCGTCAGCACGTGCTCAGCAGCAGTGAGCTCAGCTATGGCCGCCAGTGTACACCACCTATATAAGCCTGGGAATCGAAAACCTTCCTGCGTGCATTACACTCGTAATTAAGCTTGCCCTTCTAGAATTTGTGTCAGCAAAACTGTTAGGGTCTAGGGGTTTATTGCGTGTAAATACCCTTCACAAGAGTTCTATCACAGCCGTTACAACGTTGGACCGTTCCACTGACGCTGCTGACACGCCAAATTGGCGCACGTTCTCGTCGTCCTCGTTCTTTTTTTCTGATTCTGTTGCTAGGCGCGAGCTTTAGAGATATGCATATTACCGTGTGCGTGACGCGTGAGCGAGGGGTTCTCTTGCGTGGTCATCACTACCCCGACCCGAGCCCTCATAAAACAGAAATGCAAAGTGTGTGACGAGGACCTCTTGAGGTGGTCTCTTCAAAGGGGTACGGAAACAAAATAACGTGAGCGCGAGCACTCTACCCCTCGCTTCAAAGTCGGCCAGCGAGAAGCGCAATGCGTATCGCGCTCGTGACGTCAATATTCAAGCACGGTCAAGGGCACTGTTGTTGCGAGTCTTGCCGCTTGATTGCGTCAACGCGTGACAATCTCGCCTAGTAGTAATATTCAACAACTGTACGCCCTACGGCCCATACGTGGCTTGCCCGTAGCGTCATTTGCAACCTTGCAGGTATTTTATGGGCAAAGAGCGTCCGGTTCACCGTGTTAGTTTCACACCGCAGAAGTAATAGCTCGAGAGAACCTGTAAGCAAACATAGCCGTCAGTACCCAGCAATGGAGAGCAATGGCAACACCTGCAAGCTAGGTATATAAGGTATTCACTAGGTGAAATATTTGAGCGAGCTATTCACAGCGCATCCGGGAGGGGGAGAGAGGATGGTATGGTTGGCTTGGCAGAGGTCCCAGCATCCTCAGATCACGCCCCTACCTAACGTCTGCAGGGAACGGCGATCTTGATGGTGTGAATGCACCTTGCGGAGTATTCACTGGACGCCATATTTGTGGGTGCTGTTTAGAGCGCATGCTAAAGAGCGAGCTCACATCAATAGGGGGTATTCACTGGCCGCCATATTTGAGGTCACTGTCTAGAGCGCATGCTCAGGACGAGCTCGCATTAATAGGCTGCCAAGACCGGCAATCTTGGTGGTGCGGAATGCACGTGGCGAAAGAACTGTGGAAGCTCGTGTTCAGCACGCGCTCCGCAGCCGTGCACACAGCTATGGCCGCCAGTGAATACTCCCTATAGGCTGCTAAGACCGGCATTCTTGTTGGTGCGGAATGCACGTTGCAAAAGAACTGTAGAAGCTCGAAATCAGCACGAGCTCAGCATTCGCGCACACAGCTATGGGCGCCAATGAATGTTTTGGTGGCGGCCGCCTGTGGTTTTCTTTCGTGACGTCATTACCTTGCGAACAACAAATTCGATGGTGTTTGTAAAGACTGTGGTGGAAGCTTGAAATGTTTGCGCTCTGAAAGCAACACTGGCAACAGCATCAAAATTGAAGTTCTTACATTACTTTTATTTCCGCCAATGGGAAATTCTTTGCTGGCGTCATAGTCAGCATTTGGACAATCGTGGAAGGCCAACCATAGCGACGCTTTCGATCGCTCACGTCGCCAATAGGGGGTATTCACTGGCCGCCATATTTGAGGTCACTGTTTAGAGCGCATGCTCAGAACGAGCTCGCATTAATAGGCTGCCAAGACCGGCAATCTTGATGGTGCCGGGTGCACGTTGCAAAATAACTGTGGAAGCTCGCCATCAGCACGTGCACAGCATTAGCGCACACAGATATGGCTGCCAGTGAATACACCCTATACATCCCCGAGAAATCGAGGTTGCTGCTTTAAAGCTTTCTTTCGCAGAACGAGCGCTCGCACTGTAAATGCATGTCTCAAAGCCAGGAGCGCGGGCCTGCTCGCGCTTGTAGCTTTGGCTGCAGTCTCAGCTTATGGATGACCGCGTTAGCGTTCTCCACCATGTCGCATTCAGGACTAAGTAACTCCACGAACGGGCCATACTGCCGCGAACAGGCACTGCTTCTTAGGAACTCATGACGTGACGGCATTCCAACGGAGGTTCACAGGCCACCAGCAGACGTAATTCTGAGGTCTGTTAATTTGTTTGATAATTAGTTTTCTCGACTTCTCTGCCTGCAGCCCAGAAACACTAGTCTGGGCTAGTGTTTCTGGGCTGCCGGCACAACGGAGGCAACATTTAAACAAAGAAGTAGGTGCAAACATTTCGTTTCCGTATCCTTCTAACTGTGAGATGTAGATGGCATTCATTCAGGATATACAGGGTGAAACAAGGAGACGGCAGGCTCTTTAAATCGACCGGAAAATTCGGTTTCTTAACCTGTCGCGCTACGACTTTGTGCAGCGTTGCCCACAGATGGTGCATTTTTTTGTAAAATTTGCAAAGAGCGAACTTACCTGAGGAAAAAGTAAAGAAAGAAAAAGGCTTAGCTCCTATGGAAACGCAGCGACGCCACCGGTCTGCAAACAACACGGCGCCGTTTCGCACGGGAAACAAGAGATGGCGCAAGCGGTCGCGACGCCAACTGCCGCCAACGAACGAGCAGACGACGCCGAGAGCCGGCGTGTTTAGCAGACAAGGAACTGCAGTTCCTTGTTGTTACCGCGCCTGTTTTTCTTTCTGCGACTGTCGCCGCCTGCGGAACGCGACCCGCTTTTGAGTCGAAAGGATCGTCTGCTAAAGTGCGGCTCTCGGCGCCGTCCGCTCGTTCGTTGGCAGCGTTCGTTACGCCATCTCTTCTCTCCCGTGCGAAACGGCGCCGTGTTGTTTGCAGACCGGTGGCGTCGCTGCGTTTCCATAGGAGCTAAGCCTTTTTCTTTGTTTACTTTTTCCTCGGGTAAGCTCGTTCTTTGCAAATTTTACAAAAAAAAATGCACCATCTGTGGGCAACGCTGCACAAAGTCGTAGCGCGATAGGTTAAGAAACCAAATTTTCCGGTCGATTTAAAGAGCCTGCCGTCTCCTTGTTTCACCCTGTATATTTAGTTCAGTTTATCTGTGAATCTAAGCCTAAAATCAAACTTTGACTCCTATAAAATTGAAATGTTTGCGCAACATTGCTTAGTAACTAATTAGTCACAAAATATTCGCACCTATGTTTCTTGGATAACAGGCTGAGATCAACGAAAAATTCGCAAAGCGTGACGATTGCGTGGAAATAGACCGATCTCACCAGCCAGGTTGGTTGTGCCGCCGATGCCGCACTGCATCGAGGGAACTTTAGTCTTTCTACACGAGCGACAACCTCGCTGGAGCTCTGCGCAAGCAGACTATGAGACGGCTCGAGCCGTCTCCACTGCAGCCTGCCTCCTGCGAACTAAAGTTATGGCGGCGTCTGGAATGCGCCGAAGGTTATTTCAGAGCCGTATATGTAGAGAGTTTGGCCATTCGTTGGGAAGTATAGGAGACAAATGAGGAGGCGCCATTGGCCGAAAGCGGGCTGGGCGTGTTCCAGGGCGTCTTCAGAAATTCGAATGTGACCAACCAGAAGCCGGAAATAATACCCTAACGGTGGTCGCGAGAAACAAACCTGATAACTGCATCGGAGTGACTCTCGGTGACTGAAAATATGGTACACGTGATGTTTCAATCACGCTCATCCAAAATGATGGTGGAAGAGTGCGACTAGCAGGAACGATCGACATAATCCTTACTCCAAGCGCCGAGGGCAGGGAATCTGCCGTCCGAGCGGTCACACTCTGTCCGAGCAAAACAGAGTTGAGCGGCGCATTCGTTTCTTACATCTTCCTGCATGATCATGATCAAAACAACACGTGCACCCTATTTTAAACCACGAAGAGTTACTACACTTCACTGTTACGCGTTTATTAAAACCATATACGAACATAAACCTTTGATCAGAACTGTTTCTCGCTACCACCGCTAGGGGATTCATTTCGGCTTCTGGTTGGTCAAGAGAGCATGCCAAGCCCTCTTTCCGAGTCTGGCGCACGCCCTGGCTCTGCCCGCGCCTCCAATTGAGCAAACTCTCTACATACACGGCTCTGCGTTATCGGAGATCGGTCTGTTCTTGGATACTAAACTAAAACTTACAGCTGGACGCAAATGACCAAAGCTTATTTCGCATGACCTTTTTTTATGTTTTCTAATCTTAGGGCCACTAACGCACAGTTGCGTTTGAAAGCGTTTGAGTGCGTTTAACTTCGTTGCGTCAAGGAACGAAAGCGAGTCACCGGCACATCCGTGCTTCGTATGAAGCGTGGAATCCAATTCAAGGAAGAGCTTGGCACGCGACATAAGAAGCCGAAATGTTCTGGTTTCTCGCAGCCGGAATGCAGTCAAACGCATTCAAACGCTCCAAAACGCAACTGTGAGTAGGGGCCTTTACGTTACGCATAGTCACCGAAACACTAATGTTTCCATTGACACGTGCCAGGCAATATCCTCGAACATGCAACCACGATGTCCCGGTAACTTGTGGCGTAAGAAGACGTAAGCTTTCGTAACGTAGCGTCAGAAAACGGGGCTGTGTAAACCATGCTTTATCAGTTCATGATCAACTTCGAAGTAAAACGTAATATCGAGATTATGCGGGTTCATTCGGCTCGAGTTAGTTTCTTTTGCGCAGTTATATGGGCTCATTTTAGCTGTGCAGTGACAGCCGCAATTCGAAGCACGGAGGCAATGCAATGACGTTCTGTTCGGCACACAGCACAATCTATAGTCACGGACAACTCAAGCATACGCAGGGCGTGCCGAATCCGGAGCATCTTATTATCCCCTCGCAGCCAACGAGAGTATAGCGTGAGCCAATAAGAACGCCGACGAATGACTCACAAAATACGAAGTGTGAAGAGTGAGCCAGCCACTGCGTTTCATAAGCTGCGATGTCTATTCTCGTTCAGGGATGCTCCACAATCGCATCCGCTGAACCGCAATCTCGGACTCGAACGCCCGAGTGTCCTGATCAAACTTAGACGCAACGCCCGTGCCCAATTTCTCGCCACAAAAACAAGAAAATGTTTATGTTTTCCCCTTCTGACCCCCGGCCGCGCTCTGAAAGCAGACTGTGGAGCCGCCCTGTTCGCTGCAATGACGCACTTCTTAAAGCGCCACTCAAGACGAAAATGGAGATTGTCGTTTTGTTCCAAAATCGTTTTTTTTTTTTTTTTATTATGGAAGAGTATTTTTCAGATGATAATTCCCATATCTGGAGAATATTTTTAATATTACTGTTTTGTTGTTGTCAATCTCTATGAATAAGCGCTACTTTTGTCACTGGCAGTTGACGAAACGCAGGAGGCGGCAAGACCCGGGAATCCCATTATCGGTCCGGAGCCAATAAGCTTTCGGCACTAGCGAACGTCCAAGAACACCTCACAATGCGGAAAGTGGGAACGTAATAAATGTCGCCTCGCATTTCTTAACTTGTCAGTGGCCACAGACTATTCCAATATGATCCTCCTGCGCGCTGCCATCTTTGTTTACGCTGGGCTGTGGAAAACGTTTTGAGCATGCGCACTGACTCCCTTCTGCAGACATTCAGACGCCGCGCTTCGTATAGGACACGTTCACTGCGAGCAATCAAGCGCAGTGAACCGCCCTATGGTCCTGGGCATACTGGTTGAGTTGGTGAGAGCAAACTCACAAAGACTACGTGCGCCATGACGGTGCACGTTTGGAGCTACTTGACTGGTGTCATCGGACTGTAACGTCTACTAAGGTAGAATTTGAAAAAAAAACGCCCCCCCCCCCCCCAAAAAAAAAAAAATATTTTCTATTATACTTCGGCTCACCCTACGATGAACTAAAGGCAGAAGCTACAAACCACCAGATCCAATCACGAGCTACTTAGAAATCGCCTGGTATTTCGCTTCGATGAACGTTACTGAGTGACTCGTCAATTTTACATTGCAAAGAAAGCCACGACATACAGGCTCTTTGCATTGTCGAAGCTATAAAAATGATGCAGCGCATTCTGATCAGGAGCATTTTTCGTCCATCCTTAAGGGGGATTCAACCGCTCGTCACTCAATGGGCGAATTTCGCTACACAAACCTGAGTTTCAGGAATGCACGATAGTATTAATTCTTTTGGGGGTTACTTATGATAACGTAATGAAGGTTGTGCGGCCCTTGGATTTTTCTTTTAGAGCTCTGGAGATGTTTACTAAAATCCAGAAATATGACCGTTTTGACTGTTTTTAGCGCGTTTGAGGCATTTTTGAAAATACAATTATTTAGAAGACAAACGTGACAAAACGCTTGGCCGTACGTACTAGGGGTGCCTATAATCTTAATTTTAAGACCATGACGAGAAAGCAAAATCTTGTTGTATTGGCGTATTTGTGTAAATAAAATCACCCTGTTAATTTTATTTCGAACTTGATAAACGAGATGGCGACACTAGTACTAAATGCCTCAAACCGGAGATTTTCTTGCTTTTGTTGTTGTTGTTTTTCTCTCGAGCTCGAATTCGACCGCGATGTCTCGTTGCTCGTGTATCGGTAGCACGTGTAGCAAAAGCTCACACTGTAAAGCTCACTGATTGTGGATTCAATCCACCGCCTCTGCCCGTTTCAATCTGGATGAGCATCGTACCGGCGTGCTGTCATGTATCCAGTCTTGTACACGTTACTAAAAAAACGTAATCGATTACAATTACTATCACTCTTAGTTAAAAAGTATTCGATTAGATTACTTGATTACTCGACGGCAAAAGTAATTGGACATTACTTGAAGAAGTAACCGTTACTTTTCTGATTACTTTATTGTGTGAAGACTTGCATGTTTAGCGCTCATAACAATGAACTACTTCGAACCTATATTTCACATTTTCACAAGTATTGAAGAAGAAAAAACGGGTTCCCTCTTCGTGGTCGTTGCACCTTCAGATTGCGGACACAAGCATAGAATTCGTTTGAAGAAGTTTAATGATTTGGGCGTTCGCCAGTTTAGGGTTTGGGGGGGGGGGGGGGCGGGGGGAGCGGAGGGGGTTCTAGATCTTGATTGTTGCTCATTTTACTATTCACATGTGGATGAACTCGCATGTTATACAAAAGAGCAGCAGCTCCAGGATTTGAAACGGATCATGTGTAGTATCCATTAGGGGAAGAGATCGCCCCGACCAGTTCTCAACTCGAAACCTTGCTTGTCACAAAGACTACGTAGGGGAAATAGGAAAATATTTGACCTGGCTTTGTTATATTTTGCATCGGCTTTAGACATTCTTCGGTTCTGGTTCTATGTAGCTACCGTAAGCAGGATTGTTTTTTTTATTATATCTCTGTGTGTTTCCGTGAGGGCGCTAGTTTAAACGAAGGACTTACAAAGCTATATTCTGCTCCCTCAAACTTTGCCCTGAATGGCCTTTGTCACGCACTGGGGCTTTCCTGGGGCTTCCCAGTCCCAGTCCCAGCGCGAAAAAAAAACAAAAAAAAAAACGAACATTCCACAGAAATTGTACATACAAAGGGGTTGACCTCGTTTCCTACAGCTCCGCAAAAATCATTCTTTTTTCTGTTCGAAAAAAGAAGCAAATTTTATTTTTTTTCATTAGAGAAAAGAAGGTGTGTGCAGGGGGTTAGAAGTAATTTTTATTACTTCAAAAAGTAATCAAATTACTCTTGGGATTACTGCCTAATCAAAATAATCAATTGATTACAAAATTACTTCAAAAAGTATTCGATTACAAGTAATTTGATTATTTGTAATGCGCACGGTACAAGTCTGCATTTTGCTGATTACTATATTTAATTAGAACAAGCAAAGGTTTTTCTTTTCTTTTTTTCTATGTTATCAAGTGGTAACATACGAATTTAAATGCCGTGATGGAAGGGCACTAGGAGAAGAAAACGATGGGATCCCATTTGTTGGTAAATTCAAGTTTAAAAATCTCAGCTTATAACCATATTCACGTTTGTGGTGGGAGATTCAGACGAGCCAAGTGTACCCCATACAAAAATGTCCTATGGTCGGCTATAGAAAATTCTTTGTATGGTCGGCTTTAGCTATTTGGCCCAATAGACCCTTTCCGAAATTCAGTCTGGCCACTTTGATCACTATCATCATCTGTGGAACGGCATCTGTGCCATACGAATGGCGGCCTTCTAGTGACTGATAGAGGAAGACGTTGAAGATGCTCCTAAGCGAATGTTTCGAGGCCTGTACATTCAGGGGGTCAGTACGACGCGATGTAGGTCGCGTCGTACGGGTCAGTACGACGGGTCAATACTGACGTGTCAGTACGACGCGACGACGGGACGAACACAAGAGCTACGTAAGCGTTTATTTCTAATAACTCAGATTCAATCAATCTGTGGGCGGTACACAATCGGCTTTGAAGCACTTTGGTGTATTAGAATTTTCTCGAGGCATCCGAGTGGGTTGTAGCTTTGTTCAGAATGCGGGTTCTTGGTCACCATCGAACTGAGAGTGATTGAGAAAGAACTCACACTGAACAATTCCTCGCGTGCCGTTGACTTGCGAAAGTGACGGTACCGATACAAGTTTATTTCCGCCATTGATATGGCAAAACCTAAACTGCTTTACAAACCACCAGATGGCACTGAATTTCGGAAAGGGTCTATTAGCTAAAGAATTTTCTATGGCTGTCTTTAGCATTTCTTATGGTCGCCTTTATGGGCCTCTTTAGCTTTGTCTATGGCCCTATCGCTGTGCAGCCATAGCGCTCTTTAGCTTGTCTAATGGTTGGCTAAAGACTTCTCTATGGCTTACCCTATGGCTCTCTTTAGCCAGCAAACTAAAAAATAAAATTTTTGTTTTCTTTAAGTTTTTACGACTTGTGAGCGCTACATGGTAGATATACATACATCTCTGAACACACAGATTCAAAGAACACAAGCAGAACACCACCCCACACAACAGCGACAACGCAGCGCCGCCGGGCTTTTCTATATATGCTATGTTCGCACTAGCTGTATATATGGCAGTCTAATTTTTGAATCCGACTTTGCCGGTGACCCATTATTTGTCGCAAAAACACGGAGAGGCGGAGCAAATATTACTCGGACTTAATACATTATGTGAATTGTCTCTTGGAATAGTCCTCATCTCTTAATTCAAAACCCTGCAAAAAGCAAATGTAGGTCATTAGGCTAATTAACTAAAATTTATTAATTACCTTTTTAATAAGTTTGATGAATCACTTTGACAATGCAGTGATGACATCAGTACACTGGTGCTGAAGATTGCAATCAAGCTATTGCTTGATCGCAGTGTTCGGCGCGAGTGTAATTTATTTTCACTTTTGGGGGGTAATAATTCATTTTAATTGTTGCACAAGTATTTTAATGAATTTTTCAAACAAACAATATTACTGGTTTTCACGACTCGTTGCAACAGCAGAGCGCATATCTTGGGTCATGGTGTGTCACTGGCATTACAGAAATTCAGTATTGATTTAATTTTCTAACGGGCAGTGTTTTTACTAAAAAGTAAGCGCCGGTAGTGATTTTCTATAGGCGTGGAAAGAAAATTTATTGGTTCTTAGTCTTTAGACTCGGGGCCATAAATGTTTTTATAGACACATAAAGACAATTTATTGGTTTCCAGTCTTTAAACTCGGGGCCAAAGAATTTTCTATAGGCGGGTAAAGAACATTTATTGGTTCGCGGTCTTTAGACATGTGGCCATATAATTTTCTATAGGCATCTAAAGAAATCTTATTCGTTCCCAGTGTTTAGACCCAGGGCCATAAAATTTTCTATAGACGGTTAAAGACAATTTATTGGTTTCCTGTCTTTAGACTTGTAGCCATAGAATCTTCTATAGGCGGGTAAAGAAAATATATTGGTTCCCAGTCTTTAGACACAGGGCCATAGATTTCTCTATAGCTGGCTGTAGCTGTCTTTATGGATTTGTATGGCCGACCATAGAGGGCCATAGGGGGTGATAGCCTGCTATATAATTTTCCATAGACGACCATAGACCATTTTTGTGTGGGACTGTTACCCCATATTGCACGAGCGTTTGGCAACAACCTTAGATGTTTCAATCTAACAAAGTCCCTTGTTCGAACTTAACAACAGTTCCTTCTCTATGTTGCTGCCCGCAAGACGTGCTAGGGAAGGAGAGGGTAGGGCTTTTGGACAGACAGTCTTGAAAACTACAAGTCCTTCTTTGTGAAGGCTGGATTTGTTTAGTATGAAGGTGGGAGACAAGGGGAGAGGGACTAAAGGTTAATTTTTGTGTATCTTTTAAGTGAGATGCAAAAACAAGCAGTGGTATAGACCTTTCCAATGTTTACAAAATCACAGTCCAGCGTGCGATCTTCACAGCCCAGCACGTGCGTGTTCGTCGCTTCGGAAAGCGAGCAAAGCACGCGCCATACGCACCAACGCTCAAAATGGCACCGGCCACAAGCTCGTTTTTGGAAAGGTCTATACTGCACTGTCTTTCATCTCCAACGAAGACACCAGATGCCCTCAGAGCGGACTAACGTCCCGCTGTATAAACATAGACACAACAGAATTACAATTGATGGCTCCGTTGGTCGGCACTTTTTGAACGTTGCAAAAAAAAAGTGTAACTATACTTCGTTTCACCTTATGTTGTACCGCAGCGAAGGCTAGAAGCGCGAGCTCATAGCGTTGGCAGCTGCCCTTGGTGCACGAGAGCTTGCGCGCCGAGATGTGCCCTAAAGCAAGGAGCTCGCGCTTGTAGCCTTTCCTGCGGTACAACACAAGGTGAAACAGAATATAGTCATCAGCTGACTCCTAGCGAAAGGCCTGATAAGGCTGTGAAGGCGATACTTTTGTTGATTCTATTTTTTTGTGTGTGCTATGTTAGCGCGCGTGGTCAAACGCTTGCATACGCTACAAGCGTGGCTCGTAAGCACCCTAAGATCGTGCAGGGTTGAGCAGAGATATCGTAGGGTGCCTCAATGTCCTTCTTTTTAGGGTGATGCCACCCTTTGTAGTACCCGTTGTAGTACCCGTTGTAGTTTGTAGTACGAAAACAAAATGTCGCCATAGCACAGTCAGCGCCACAAACGCATGCAGGAACACGCTCTTTTACGCGCTTCTGAACAAAAAAGAAAAACAAACGTGTGGGACAAAATGGCGAGATGCCACCACCCTAAGCAAAGTGCACATGAAGGCACCCTACTAATATGTATTTGAAAAAAAAAATAGTTGAATGAGTTGCAAAGAAGGCTAAAATACTTATTCCGAACAACATTTATTTTATAAAACGTTATTTCAGATATTCTCAATCTCTGCAGACCTTGTTTGGTGGCTAGTGGATATGAAAAACAAAAAAGAAGCATGAATTCTACTATTTTGAACAATTACAATATATTTTCTTAACCAACAAACAGGTGCTTACTCTGAGATGCAAATTTAATTTTGACGTTAGCGTTTTGGCGCCCAAAACAATTTTTTTTTAATTTAACACTGCCCGTTTTGCGGATTACTAAGAAAAGCAAACAGGCCATCAATAGGTAGAAAATACGTTTCTACCTAAGGTGAGGCGTACGTTTCTTTTTTTTTTCTCTTCACCTTTCCAATTTTTAGGCAAAATCAAATGAACCTCACAATAACTTTAGTGTCTTCATAAGTAACCTCGGGAGTTCACTATGCTATTGTTTGTTACGAACACCTCTTTCAACAGTGATCTTACTATGTCACGGTGGAATGAACCGGTGCTACTTTACCTGTCTGGAAACAAATTGGGGTGTGTGCATGCTTATACAGCCTAGACAATAGTCTGCCTCAACGGGCGACTTGTCTCCCAGCTGTAGGTGATCAATTTAGCCAGTGCAGTACAACCGGTAGCCTGGGGTCTTTAACGTACATCACGCAATAGTAATAATACACGACCGCACGCCGGTACGATACTCATCTAGATCGAAACGGGCAGGGGTGGGGATTGAACCCAGGATCCCTGGGTTATACAGCGCGAGCTTTCGCTCCACGTGCTCCGAGCTGGTGTGCTCTAGCCCACTCGGCCACCGATCCTTTTTTTTTTTTCTTTATTGCACTTGGCCACCGATCCCTCTTTATCTGTCTGGACACAAGCCTTTCGATGTGTTTGCGTTTGTCTTGCAAGTGGCGTCAAATGCGTCAGTGCACGAGGCCCGTGTCTCGAGCGGCTCTTGGAAGCAGTTGTCGGCGCAGTACTGAAATGAGCGGCCCTTGGAAGCGAATGGCAGCGGAGCACCCGCTCCTCGCACGTGTCTTGCGCGTTTCCGCAACAATGGTTGGCGGTACTTGAAAGTGAATTTTATCAAATGAATTTAGTGTGCAGTTGTCGGCGCAGTACTGAAATGAGCGGCCCTTGGAAGCGAATGGCAGCGGAGCACCCGCTCCTCGCACGTGTCTTGCGCGTTTCCACAACAATGGTTCGCGGTACTTGAAAGCGTGATTTTTATCAAATGAATTTAGTCTGCACTTGCCGGCAGCACCTTCAACTTATGAAATTTACGAGGATAACTCGAGTGCAACATGGCTTTGTGTATTTGGGTGGTTCTTTTTCGCTGACAGGCAGACAGACGGAAAGTGTCCTTTCTTGCCATACCCGTTGCCAATCTTGTCCGCTGCTGTGCACTTGGCGAGCGATTGTGGACGAGTAGTAGAGCCGCGCCACTTGCTTGGACAGAACTCCTTGGTACAGTTTACTGGTGGGAAACGGTTGCTTCTTGTTGCTTTTGGACTCGACGGGCAGAAGTGTGGACCTCTTCGACGAGGTCCACACCTGTGGACGTGCAGAAGTGTGGACCTCGCCACTAAATGAGCGATGCTTAGGGTCCGCACTCTGTTCCCCAATATTGCTGTGGGCGCCGCCATCTTGGTGCTTGTACAGAGCAGACGCAACTGCCGATCGTCATGATTCAAAAGTGCAACTTCCCTGGCATTTGATTCGGTGTTAGGAAGCTCATTTAATATTGCTTTGCTCTGTCGCGAAGCGTTTAAACATTTGTGGAGGACGTAAAAGCGTTTCCTGTCATTTCAGATAAATTTTCAGATAACTGGCAGCCATGATTTTAAGCCACAATATGGTCAAGTGTTGTTACCCTGAAGCGTAGCTTATTTAGTGGCACTAGGGAAGATCATGGCGGAACAGCGCAGCACTGAGCTAGATTTCAGACGCCATGTTCTTCTATATACAGGGTGAAACAAGGAGACGGCAGGCTCTTTAAATTGACCGGAAAATTCGGTTTCTTAACCTATCGCGCTACGACTTTGTGCAGCGTTGCCCACAGATGGTGCATTTTTTTTTGTAAAATTTGCAAAGAACGAACTTACCTGAGGAAAAAGTAAAGAAAGAAAAAGGACTAGCTCCTATGGAAACGCAGCGACGCCACTGGTCTTGAAACAACACGGCGCCGTTTCGCACGGGAGGCAAGAGATGGCGCAAGCGGTCGCGACGCCAACTGCCGCCAACGAACGAGCAGACGACGCCGAGAGCCGGCGTAGTTAGCAGACAAGGAACTGCAGTTGCTTGTTGTTACCGCGCCAGTCTTTGTTTCTGCGACTGCCGCCGCCTGCGGAAGGCGCGCCGCTTTTGAGTCGAAAAGATTGTCTTCTAAAGACGCTGGTTCTCGGCGCCGAAAGCTCGTTCGTTGGCGGCGTTCGTTGCGCCATCTTTTGTGTCCCGTGCGAAACGGCGCCGTGCTCTTTGAAGACCGGTGGCGTCGCTGAGTTTCCATAGGAGCTAAGCCTTTTTCTTTCTTTACTTTTTTCTCAGGTAAGTTCGCTCTTTGCAAATTTTACAAAAAATGCACAATCTGTGGGCAACGCTGCACAAAGTCGTAGCGCGATAGGTTAAGAAATCGAATTTTCCGGTCAATTTAAAGAGCCTGCCGTCTCCTTGTTTCACCCTGTATAGTGCCACTAAATAAGCTACGCTTCAGAGTAACTACACTTGTTCATATTGTGGCTTAAAATCATGGTTGCCAGTTATCTGAAGAATTAACTGAAATTGCAGGAAACGCTTTTCCGTCCTCCACAAATGTTTAAACAGTTTGCGACAGAGCAAAGCAATTTTTTATGAGCTTCCTAACACCGAATCTAATGCTGAGGAAGTCACACTTTTGAATCATGACGATCGGCAGTTGCGTCTACTCTTCACAAGCACCAAAATGCTGGCGCCCACAACAATGTCGGGGAACAGAGCGCCGATACTCTAAGCGCAGCTCATTTAGTGGCTCTAGCTCTTCCCAGAAGTGGCGCACGGCACGTGTCTCTAGCATTTCCACAAAAGTGATTGGCGCCACTTTTCCCAGGATAGATGGGCTTTGCTCCACACAACCTGAGAGCGGGTTTGCAAACCAGTATTCAGACGAAGAGCAGGCCGATATACGACATAGGAAGTGCAAAACTGCCACTTTATTTCTTTTTTGTTTTCTAGCTTTAAACTAAGCTCAATATTTTTTTTTTTCTTTTTTTGCAAAACAACGTTTGCGTGTTAAATGTGGTGGTCGAACCGGCCGCAACGCCGCACCTTGTGCTTTCGATAATTTCGAACGTGGATGGAACTTCGAATTCATTAGGAAATCAGAGCTTATTCTACGCTTTGTAAGCCACTGCAATCTACGCATGTACTGGCTCGTATCTCGCGCCGCCTGTTGGCAGCTTCCTCCAGCGGCGGACGCAGAGCGAAGAAGATCTAGCTCGAGGTTGGCGGCGAACAGCCCGTGGCCCGAGCCTACCCCGAGCGCCCGACCTGCATGCGCAGCTGCGAACATGCAACTCGTTTGTTCCGGAAAAATTCTGCGCCATCTATGAGGAAAAGGGTACAAATAAATAGCGGTTTAATCAATGTTAAGCATGTCATAGTTTAGCGTGGAACGTGATTGGACCTGGCGGCCCGTAGCTTTGGCCTTTAGTCCATCGTAGGATGACACGAAGTATAGGCGATTTATTATAACGTTGGAAAACTACCCAATAACTATTTTACTACAGCGTCACGTATATTAACGCGCTAGTGTTAAGGAGCTCGTGTCGCACAAAATCGGTGGCGTGGCAGAAAAGTTGGCGTCGGTGGAGTGCCGCAAAAATCCTGGTTGGTCGATAGGGTCAAGACGTCATTGCCACGTGACCTCGCGCGTGAATTTCAAACCACCCTCAAGGCTCACGGAAAACAAGACGTCATGCGTAGAAATGTCATAAAAACATATGACATGTATGCGAATTGAAGGTCGCCGCAAGTCTCAAATGATGTCACTCAATAAAGGAATTATTTTGCCTCAAAGAAATATTGGAAAACTTTTAGGCGAGATTCGAACCCACGACCCTTCGGTTGCAAAACAGACATGCTACTAATTAAGCCACGCAAGGCACGCTTGCACGGCTTGGAATGAGCGGGAGTTTATATGTTCATATGTTTGGCTATCGCGTTCCACTCTTTTTTTAATGAAGTCAAAAGGCGCAACTGCTCGAAACCGAAACGGAACCGCGTTTTCACCCACCAAAACAAGGTTTTATTTTTTTTTTTTTTTTTGTGCGAAGCAGTCGAAGTACGTGCACGTCACATTTTGCACGAAAAACTCAAAAGTCAAGCACATGGTGCTTGACGTTTGCGCGTTCCTCAAGCTCTTACCAATTCGTGTTTGTTAGGCGAGGAATGTCTTCAGCCAGGAGAAGGGGCCACGACTCGGCGACGTCTTCGTGCGTATCAGGTCGGGCGTGTCGTACGAAATAAATCCTAACTGTTTTGAATAGTAAAATGTGTATCTTTCGAAGCTAGACAGATTCGGCGGTACCTCAAACAACAGTTCTGAACTTCTGATGTAGAGGTCCCTTGCCCATCGTCCGCCTCCTTCGCTTAGTAAGCTTTGTTCAGCCGTCCAGTCCGCGAGTCCCGCGATACGACGCCATGTTGAGAATTATGCAGAGAATGCACGGAGCGCTTCCGGTTCTCTGTGCAACTTCTTTTGTTTTTCAACCGAAGTTTTCGCAGCTTTTTAGAAGCTACAAAAATGTGTATCATATTTATTTATTTTTATTTTGTATATTAAGTGTGTGCTTTCGATGACCCACGACTGATTATATTTGGTGGGTATGTCTCAAGTCTAAACCATAGAGGACGGCTCGTGACCCCAGAGAAGAGAGTGAGCTCGATTTCTACGGGCTTGTTCTCAATCGGCGGTTTTCGGGCGGAAAGAAAGCCACTTTCGAGCCGCAAATTGTGTTCTGGGTAATTGGGCTCTCATATGTCACTTACAAATAAAAACCTTCGGGAGCATAAATCCCTGTCAGTGTCCCTTTAATGTGAAACGGAGTATAGCAAACTTCCGTTTCGTTTTGTTCATTTTTTTTTCTATTTTTTTTTCTTTTTACGCAGAACCAACAGGCACTACGAGTGTCAGCTACAAGATCTACGACACGGAGAAATCCTGCGACAACGCCCGGGCCCTGTACCACCGCGTCTGTCCAAAGGGCTGCAACATGATCTACACCAAAAAGTGAAGCGCCATCTAATGCGAAAGCCAACGTTCGGCAGCTCGCAGCGCACTAAATGTATCGCGTAAATAAAGATTTTATACAAATATTAGTGCGCAAATTCAACCCCACCGAGCCCAACTCACTATAAATAATAAATATTTTGACTTCCTGGGTGCTTCGCACTTAGAAGGAACCGCGGACCTCTCTCGTTACCACTGTTTCGCTTTTCTTTTTCTCCTTATCGCAATAGACCTAGAGTGCCTCAATGTCCTTTTGTTTAGGGTGATGCCATCGTTTGTAGTACCCGATGCCGACAGCACGCGCTCCCAGGGAAAATACAAAGAAATCGCAGGAAACAAAATGTCGTCGTAGCACAGTCAGCGCCACGAGCGCGTGCAGGGACACGCTCTTTCACGCACTTGAGAACAAAAAATAAAAATAAGCGTTCGAAACAAAATGGCCAGATGTCATCACCTCAAGCAAAGCGCACATGAAGGCACCCTAAATAGACCTATTGCTATATTACCCAAGCATCGAGGAAAATACGGGGATTGGTGTTCCACGCGCCGCACGTGCTGGCCTCAGCAGTAGCAACTTTTCTAAAGCAAATACCTAAAACAAATCGCATCTTGCACACGCGTTCGTCAACATTTTAGTTTGGTTGTTTACTTCGAATCTTTTATACGGAAAAGGCGTGCGCGTGTGGCGCGTGGAACACCAGTCCCTGCATTCTCCTTGATGCTTGGGTAATATAGGAATAGGTCTATTTATCTTTCCATCATCTCCACAGCTTGGCTACGCTGCCGTGGCAAGTTTCATTCGCTAAAATGAACCCCCCCCCCCCCCTCCGCCCGGGTATGGGAACCGCTTCACCTGTGCGTTGTGTGTACTGTCTGTATTCGTTGATGTTCAAAATGGTTCGCGTCAACTGTAAAAATGAAACAAAAGAAGAAAAAAACGCTGCTTTGACGAAAAGATCGGAAAAGTCAACTAAGCGTCGCTCCTCTCTTTTTTGTGCGTAGCGTAGTAGCGGAGGCTATAGCTGCAACGCGGATCGTACGCTGAAGCTGTCATTGAGACTCGGCAATTTCCGTGTCAGTCGCTGCTTTTTTTATTGCTTCGCAATTGAACGCTGTGGTAGCTACCGACACTGAGGTTCCAACTTACACTTACCGAGGAGGATGCGCGATTTGAAGGCACCATGTGGACGTGCGCGAGACGGGCTCGCGTTACGCTCGAGTGTGCCGAGCTCCAATGCGCATGGAAGTAGTAGTGAAGGAGAACGCTAGGTTATTTTAGTGACTTCGAGGCATTTGGCTAGACTTTTTTCATAATCCGTCGTCTAACTCACCCTGTAAACACCTGACGGTTTTGCTCGAATCCCCCCAAAAAACGGAACTTCAATTTATAGAAAAAATGGGTAAAGCAGCAAGGATCACGATGATCCTGTCTGTAAGGCTTTTTAGGGTAAGATACTTAGCATTTTCATTTCTTTCTTTCTTTTTTTCTTTTTTTCCCGTTTTATCAACATAGACAATATATTGCTTCTCACCATAGATGCGGACAAAGTTAGAGCCACAGGGAAGATAATATAAGCATAAACTATTCTTGGGGTCTACAAGCTTATATGCACTGTTGATGCATACTAGAACCGTTGGGCTCAGACTCGTATAGCTTCGGATTCGCTGCAGGTATATACGGTGAATCCGTGTATTGCCCTTTCGAACGCTTGCCGTTGAAAGAATATCTTGGTTGCCTGCGATAATCATTGAGGTGATGGGTATTTGTGCACACAGATTATCCCATACCAGGGCTTACTAACGCTTTTAAAGTGCGTGTTAGTTAAATAGGCGATGCCATAATTTTTCTACTTTCAATAACTACAACTTAGAATTATTCCTCGACATTTATGACCTGTGATACACACGTTGTTTGGAGAGTTTGGAGACCGATCTCACCGAATGCTTGGTGAGATCGGTCTATTAAGAAACTAAACATTTCGTTAAAGTAATACAAGTACAATGAATGAACATAAATTTATTAAACAACGATTTAAAATCCAAGATTTATTCTTTATTGAGGTTTCTAATAAATCTCTCAACTTAGATATGTATATTAGTGAAACTAAAGAAAGTGTGCAGGCCTGCTGGAAAAACGGGACGGACAACAGGAAGCTCCCAACACAGCTGAAGTTTTATTATGCCGAATATTTCGTCTGAATCTCGATTGTTGAGGCAGGGCCCGCCTAGTCATTATTTTCTAGTCTTGAACGCACAATGAAACTAAATATCCAGACACATGTGTCCGCAATTTAGATGATCCGTGTGAAAGCGCTCGTACATATATAAAACACTGGCTTCTAAGACATGTGCGGTCCTAGTTTGCGACACTATTACTTCTATCAAAAGTTCGCGAGACGATGTTTGTGCCGCTGTACCGAATTTCAGCCGAAAGTCGCGATTCATCTTCCATTTCTGCAGAAACTCGACGAACCTAGGATTGAAGAGTAAAACAACAGGCGAGCTGGTTGATGTTACACATATTTGCAAAAACTGGAGACGACGGACGAAAGGGAAAAACACAAAACGTCTTAAACGCAGCTACTAAACTTATTGACATAACCGTTTATATGCCATCTCTCACACACGCGTGTTTCGGAGTCTGGACATGTCTTTGTGACCTTCCCCCATGATGCAATGCGTCGTGAACTCAATAAAAGAACAACCTTATGTCTTACGCAACACAGCACACATGCCTCCCGGAATCTGTACACGCGTCTTTGTGACTTCAATTGTGGATGACGGCCTCAAAATGTAAGACCTGCCAAATTGTCGTTTATCTATTATGCTGCTTCGCGTTTGCCGTTGTTTCCTGGAAGATCCCTGTGGGAGATGTTTATCAGGTATACAAAGTATTTTTCTTCGCCTACTTTTGGCTTCCATTTCGCGGAGATTTTATTCAACTGTCTTCGACACTGATAGCTTATAGACCAAAGAAGTGAAAGCCGTTTGCAACTCTCTGTAACGCCGAATTAGAGCGCAGCTCTTGAGGAGGAGGAGGAAAGGGTTCTGAGGGGAGGGTACACCCCATCCTCCTCCCCGTCCTTCTCCTTCACCTCCTCCTCCTGCCCTCATCCCTCAACCTCCTCCCCTCGTCTCCTCCTCCTCTTCCCTCCTCCCCCTCCTAATTAATTAATTAATTAATTAATTAAATTTTGGCAGACAGGTACCGCGTCGGGCTACTGCACGATAGGTCTCTGGTTCGAAGCCGGCCAAGCTTCCTTGGGGGGGGGGGGGGGGGGTCACTTGACTTGGGGGGGGGGGGGGGGTGTCACCGAAGGCACCCGAGGTTCTCCCGAAGGAACCTGAGGTCCTCCCGAGGTCACTCGTCCGCCGATCCCCCGTAATAGCGTTCCAATGTGTAACAAGTGCACGGCACTTCGACGCTCTACGCACTTTCGTCATCTCGGAGACAGAAGCATGTTGCACAACGTACACTATTACCGTGGGGGCTCCTTAATTGATGAACCGTAATGGACTTACTTTGAAGAATAGATAGTTGGGCGAGTTGATGGTAATTTATCGCGAAGACTGCGCGAAGACACGAGGAAGTAGAAGAAACACACGGCGCTCGTCCCGTGTGTTTTGTCTACATCCTCATGTTTTCGCGCTACTTTTCACGGTGGGCTTACTTTGTATCAGTTTCCTTTAAATGCGCAACTAGTTTTAATAAAAAGTTTTAAAATAGCGTACACAAAAAATATATATATAGTCCTCGGCATGTGCCAATTTGAAACGCGGTTTGAGCTCGGCGCATGCGCAGTGGCGACGGCGCTTTTTCTTTGCTGTACGCAAAGTTGATCCATATGACTCGCTAATGGCACACTTTCCCACGTTTGAAAAAGTAATCGTTTATGACGCTCGCGTAGGTGTAGAACTTATAGGCCTCGCACATTTTACCTTGGCCAGATTCGCTCGCGGTCAAGCGTCCAAAAGTTCAGCGGTGCGGATTTGAACTAGCACTTTATACAGAACCGGTTCGATGTGGTGGCGGACGTTGTAGCGAGGCTGCCGGCGAAGGCCTTTGGCGTCGGCCTTTTTTCCTGCCCGTGACATTGCGTGCTCCGTCAATAGTGGGGCCCGCTGAATGGCGTCCCTATTATTGGAGAATCTGGATTTGACGGACGACGCCTCTCCTGTTCGATCCGTCTGCTATCACAACAATGGAAGTAATGACTCCCATTCCTGACGTCAGGGGGCAGTGGCGAACGGCAGTGACAAGGGACACATCTGTTATCACTACCCATTGTTGGAGTTCTCGTAGAGCTATATATATAAGCTTGTTGTCCGCGATTCACTTCAGTTTATATGTTTAAAGGCACCTTGGCACTTCCCGGTGCGAACTCTCTCTGTGAGGTCATCTTGTAAACATATTTTGTTTGGGAATGACTGGATGATTGCTCTAGTAATTAGTAATGAGCTTCCGGCGGCTTCACCGTAATCTATCCTGCATAAAATCTTGCCTCCTGGTATGTTTACAGTGGATTTCATCGTCGACAAGGCTGTTTCTTGAGGTCCTTCCTTGTTTTGCAAACAAGGCAATAAAGCGCAGAAAACTAGAGTCGCCACCCTCCGAATGTTTTACAAAATCTAAAATGGTATACTTCAAAGTCTTGTAGTTTATTCAACTACAACTAGAGACGCGTTTAGGCAGATGTGCATGGCGCAGTCACAACTTACCTTTCTTTGTTATTGCATTTTTCGTCAGTTAGCTCTGCTTCATAACTATAGTTACAAGACAGGTGATTGCCTACACCGCGGTGTTCATGTCACTAATGTAGGCTTCGTGTGGGTTCCCCTTCGTCCGTTTCAGCAGATAGGCGTCTAAATACAAACTATGGTCACTTATGACGATTCCGGTCTGACCCGGGCTAAAAGAATAAGCTCTACATTAAGAAAAAAGAACACGTATCCCCGTATTCCCACACATGCTAGAATCAAGATCTTGCTTACAATCTGACAAATAATAATATTGGCGACGTGAACTGCCTATTTAGGAAAGAAGGTTTGCGAAAGACTGCTACCACCATCGTCGATGTGGCCGCTCCCATGGACCTTTTACCCGGCGGGAAACCAGCGAAGCCTCCCAGAGTTATTTGAAGAGGATTTCAAATGTTTGTCCTCCCGAGCAGAGGTATGAAAGTGACACAGCACCGTTTTTACAATTGTATAAACACTATCACGTTTTATATATACTAACATTTTAATCCTATGCAAGGACAACAATGTAGCTCTCTACACGCCCACGCTGCCATCAATATTTACCAGCTTAACGGAAGGAAGACAGCTCAACACGAACACGCTAATCAGGCGAAAAGTATACGCACAATGACGTACGAGGGCTGCAGCATAAAATCGCTTATTTGAAACGTGATTTCGCGGGAGAAGCGCGCGCCAAAACTAATTCGCGTGTCAAAGCAAAGAACACGGACTGCTAACGCCCGTCGTGCGCATTCGCATACAGCACGTGCGTGATGCTCACACAGTCACACAATCAAAGACATATGGTGGCATCAGATGGCCGACTTTTAATGTCAGCTTTCCGACGGCAAGTTTCGTGGCTTGCGATTGCTGTTTCATTGCACTCACGGCGTACCTACAACACATTCATATGTACTAATGCTTCCGGAACACCACTCATTTCAAAGCCGTTGATGGCATGAGCACGGCCTCTCGATCCCCCCTGTTGGTGCGGCCTGCCGATTTTTTCCGAAAACAAAAGAGCGCGCGTGAGAGGAGAACTTCTCCCATCTGCCGTGGAGGCGCTGCACATCGGCGAGTGGTCTCGTGAGCTGAAAGCTATACTCCGTTTCACCTTATGTTGTACCGCAGACAAGGCTAGAAGCGCGAGCTCATAGCGCTGGGAGCTACTCTTAACGCACGAGAGCTTGTGCCGCCGAGATGTGCCTTATAGAGCAAGGAGCTCGCGCTTGTAGCCTTTCCTGTGGTACATCATAAGGTGAAAAAGAGTATAGAAAAGGCGCCCAACGCGCTCTTGCTTCGCGACCCAGAGAAAATATCTGCCCGTCATTGGCTTCGCCGATACCGAGGCGCTGTCGCGGTTGCAAAAGGCCGCAAAAATCGCTTGTCCCCCACCTTTGCACCACTTTCGTCGGAGAAAATATCGCAGTTTTACCCTGTGCTCGCATGCGTGGTTTGTGTTTTCGATCGTTTTTTCGCTCGTTTCTATAGTTTCATGGCGATAACCACTGATGGATGAGAAAAAAGAGACGTAGACAGCCGCCTTTTGTCTGTCTCTGCACAGTTTTAATTTGTGCAGATGGGTTACGGAGCACGCGATGCCTAAAAACTGTTGCGTGCCGCGTTGTAAGTCAAATGCTGCGAGAGATCCGGAACTCTGCTATCACGAGCTTCCGTCTAGAGAAAAATTTTGGGATGCCTGGTTGAAGAACATTTCGCGAGAAGGCAGCGAGAAGGGCAGCCAGTGGCAACCAAGCTCCAGGAGCGTCGTGCGCTCCCTTCATTTTAAAGGCCGACGTACACTTCGCGCTTTCCACTTTTGCCCGTCACCTCCTTTCCTATATCCTCTTTACATTTTACCTTGCCCCAACCTGGCTCCCCCTCGCAGCTTAGGAGAGGGGAGCGCTATGTGGATTATCTTCCCTGCAGAAAGCCGAGGTTGAACATATAGGCATTTAAGGCGGAGGACTACAAGGTAGGGATGAAGCGGAAGGTACTGCGACCGACAGCGGTGCCGACTCAATTCCCATTGTATTCGTTGTACATGCAACCAGCAGGTTCAAAGAAACGCAGACCGCTTGTTCGTGTGCCACCTAACGCGTCCACGTCGCATGCGAGCGGTAGAAGCCGACAACGCAAAATGCAGTCCTCTGCAGAAAGAAGACGAGCTGTTGATGAGTGCGTGGCTATTGAACCTTGCCTGCAAAAAGAGTTTGAAGTGGAAGAATGTCAGACGTCATTCAATTTGACAGCTATAGGCTTCATGGAAGATGTCAAGAAAAACGCGCACCGCCTTCAAATGCAAGCCAAATGACTGAACGAGCGAATTAAAAAACTGCGACAAACCTGCGACGAATTTCAAGGCAGATTTAAGCAAGGAAAGCTAATGTGTAGAACCCGCTCAACTTTGCAGGTGACGTGTCCTGAATGCAAGCTGTAACTTAAGGGAAATGAATCTCGTGACGGAGTAAATCAGTTCGTGTTTAGCCTTGACCAAAGAGGACTCAGCTATCCACGACCTGAGGCTGTCTGGCCGTGCAAGCTCGTCTGCACCTTTGTCGAGAGGGCTCTACAGTTGGCAGAGATTCGTCGTTCTGGACGGATTGGCAAGGTTCTCTCGAGCACTGAGCTTCCACACCTTATGGACTGCCCGAGCTGATGTGGTGTACTAACTGCAGAGACCGGTACCACAGCTAAGAACTCTGCGAGCTTTTTCTCGGGAAGCTCGTCAGACCTCTTCTGGCTAACTCGGCTGGTGACCTAAACAGCCCTCTAGAGAATATATTGAGACTTTCGCGGAAGCCTCTTTCCCGAAAGGCATTCCGCTTGCAAACTATATGACTCCCTTGATCTGTTCGTGAACAATGAAGTTTATATTGCAGAAGTTATGCACGATCGAGGAATCCCTTTCTTATTGTCCCTCACAGATACATAAAAGGCACAGCTCGAGCGTGCTCGAGCATCGGTTAAAATCGGAAATCATACGGCCTAGCTATATCCAACTATAACTCATTACAGTGGTAATAGAAACGGGGACGGGAACAAGAAAACGACAATTCGCTCATACTGCCAGCTGAATGCGGCTCTAACGCGCAGCCTGCAACAGAGTGAGCTCCTCGCAGAAAGAATTATGTGCTTCTATTCGACACAGATTTGTCACATCATTCATGCAATCTGGCACTTGCTTCAAATGAGACTTGCCGCTTCACGAAAAACAATCTAAATAGCCACACCTAGGGTGCCTACATGTTTCCGCCGCTCCGGAAGCGGAGCGGAAACATGTAGGCACCCTAGCCACACCCAGAGCCGTTTATTGAGAGAGTTTGGCCATACATTGGTTTGAATAGGCGAGCATCTCGGGCCAACCACAGGCCGCGAAACAGCCCCTAGCGGTGGTCGCGTGCTCTAAATTTGTGCCACGACTATACTTCGTTTCACCTTTTGTGCGAGCGAAGGCAAAACTGGAAGCGCGAGCACGGAAGCTCCGTGCGTTCAGGCTTTGCTCGAGCGCGCGAGCTGGGGAGAAATGCAAAAAGCGCTGGTCTCGCGCTTCTAGCTTTGGCTTCGCTCGCAGGTAAAGTGAAACGAAGTATAATTTGAGCCGTGCCGAGCGGAACTCCGCGTCTCAAGACGCTCGCGCACCCCACCCTTTGCACTGCTTTCTTTCAGCCAGTCTCAGGACGCTGTTCTAGCAGTGCAGACAAAGGCATGGGCACGAGCGCGTGGCTTTGGAAAGTGCCTCCTATGCACGAGGTCTCGTACAAACAACAGCGTTTCGCTGAGCTAGGCTCACGCGCCTGCGCCTTTGTCTTCACTGTCGACATTTGTGAGATGGAGTAGAGGTCTCCTGATTGGTCGACGCTGTGTCACAAATTTAGTTTACGCTCTAAGCGTGGGGGGAATATTCGGCGCTGGCGGCGGCCTTTGCTCCGCCTATTGTCCAAACTCTCCTAATATACGGCTCTGGCCACACCGGGCCGCGCCGGGCGGACTGCGCCTCTCTCGCCGATAACGAGCGCCACGGCTGGCGCTGCGGGGTAAAGTAGAACTATCGCTCTCACCGGCGGCGCGAGACATACGGCAGGCCGCTCCCAAGGGGAGTCCCTTATCAAGCGGCCGTGGCATGAGTGTACAAGTGCTATTAAGCCCGAGTACCACTATTGGCGACGTGAGCGGTCGAAAGCGTCAGTGTGGTCAGCCCACCACTAGTGGCCGAATGCTGACTATGACGTCCGCAAAGGATGTCTCATTGACGGAAATAAGAGGAATGTAAGAACTTCAATTTTGACGGTGTTGGCAGTGTTGCTTTGAGAGCGCTATGATTTCAGGCTTCCACCATGCTCATTACAAACACCATCGAACTCGTTGTTCACAAGGTAATGACGTCACGAAAGGTAACCGAACGAGGGCGCCACCGAAACATCTCGCCGCTAATAGCGACAAACAGAAACAAACGACAGCGACAAGGCTCAAACAAGAGTCTTTCGCGATTTGACAAGTTTTGTAGACTAAAGAAGGCGAAGCTAAAACACGAGCATCATGCACGCGAGGGTATCTTTGGCGGGCTTGCAATCACTCGTGCTTACTTCACGAGCACCGAATGACGCCTGCCAAAGGTACCATCGCGAGCATGCTGCATGTGTTTAAGGCTTGTCGCTGTCGTTTGTTTCTGTTTGTCGCTCTAGTAGAGCTCGGCCATTATACGGTGAAAGTCGTTCAGAGCTGGAACACAACGTCTCAATCAATTTCACTGACAGAAAAACCGGTAAACAAACAAGGTGGTCTGGTCACGGATCTTAGATTAATTTTTATCAGAATAAAAGCAAAAAACCAAAACATTATACACGAGAGCATTTCCTTTCCAAGCCTACAGACAGTGTCTCTGGCTTTTTGATCCACTTCTTACGGAAATAAAAATGAAGTTAATACCCCTCGAAAAACAAAAACGGGGAGCTTTTGGCTCTTAACAAAAGAAAATCGTAATGGTGCTCTCTTTAGCGACACTGTAAAATAGTATTACACCTATAAAACGAATGACAAATCTCGAGGACGACGCGTGTACTGTTATAGGATAGAAACCATAAATTACACATATTTTATAAAACCCATGTTCTGACTCATAAAACAAGAATGCGAAGTTGTGTTCCTCAAAGATATCGTCTACATCTAAAGTGACACCCCCCCCCCCCAAAAAAAAAAAAGAAAAATGTACAGATATTTTTCACCAAAGTAATAAACTACGCATCGTTGAACGCTCATTCCCTGCTCAAATCATAGCGCTAGCGGTCCGAACAGACTTTAAATTTTCAGAACTAAATGTTACCTCATTCAAAAATCCTTTTTTTTTTCAATTTAAATGGGAAAAGAGAGCCGGTTTTCGCCCGTTTTCTTTAACTGGCGTCATTGAGTTCCACGTATTCGCGAGCTCAGTCGGCCACCATTTTTTCAAAAAATTTTTTAGGGAAATCGTTTTGCAAGTCTTGAGCGTGCTCGAGCAGCCAAAGCACGGTGAAAGGCAACGAGCTCGTGCTCGAGGTCGGCCCTTTAAAAGAGACGTCCTGCCTTCGGACACGAATACTAAAAAGTGTAAGGTCACGGAACGTTCACAGCTCCTGATTGACTGAGACAGACAGAAAGATAGCAAGCACCATGTCGTTGTGGTTTAGGCACTGATTGATTGAACCCACCGGGTCGTAGCGTCGACTGCGCACTAACTAAAATTAAACAATTCGAAAGTCCGCGCCATCGCCTGTCCTCCATTGCTTGAGCAAGTACTATCGCGGACAATATGAGCTGAAACAGCGCTCCGGCCGGCGCACGGTACTACCTGCGCCGCCTGTTGCCTTGCTCCGCACACACAGCACATCCTGAGTCCGAGATGAATTCTCAGTTGCGCTCGCTGCGCCACTGCGCTCTTCCGGCCGTCTGCAAGCGAGACGGCGGGTGCGACAGCGGCAGTGTTGTACACGTTCCTCAAAAAAAGGAACGAAAGCTCGTTCCTCGTTCCTTCTGATTTTTGGAACGCGTTCCCGTTACAAGTTCCATATGTGAAAAAAGAACTCGTTCCCGTTATAGTTAACAAGATGGAACGTATCATTATATATACGTTACATTTGTATTTTGCTGATTACCATATTTAGTTAGATAAAGCTAAGTTGTTTTTTAATTTATCCCATCAAATGGAAACATACGAACCAAAAATCTTAGCTTTTAACCATATTCATGTTTGGGGTGGGCCAATTCAGACGAGCACAATATACTGTTACCCTACATTTCACGAGCGTTTTACAACAACCTCACGCGTTTTAATCAAACGAAGTCCCTTGTTCGAACTTAAAAACAGTTGCTTCTCGATGTTGCTGTCCGCAAAACGATCAAGTGAAGAAGGGGGTACGACTTTTGGAAGGTCAGTCTAGGAAACTACAAGTCCTTCTTCGTGAAGGTTGGATTAGTTGTTCAGTTTGAAGGTGAGGGACTAAGGGAAAAGGATTGAAGGTTATTTTTTTTTTTGTATGTTTTAGTCAACCAATGTGCATTATACAAGGGTGCGTTCGATGCCAGGTAACATGTTCTTTTGTTGTAACTCTAGGTCTGTTTGTGGAAGTTCAGTGATGGCTATAGTCGGCCTTATATTTCTAGGCGCATGAGGATTCGTGGAAGCAAAGAAATTAGCTGAGTTTGAAACGTCCCTCTTTCTGTCTCTTTTCCTTTGACTTTAAGGTTTACTTTTTGTACCGCAGTCTCGGGCACTGAAGAATAAAACAATTCCAATAGATTTCCTGCACCCGACTGTTACTAAACAAGGACCACACAGGAGAAACCTAAGATAATTAACCAGGAAGTTAACAAGATTCTCCTCTTCGTTGTTTGTTTATACTTTTGTTTTTATTGTTCTTGTTTTATTGTTTTTATACTTCTACAATTTCCCTCCTAGAAATTAAAAAAATACCCCACTGGACGAAAGAAAGGAACGCCGTTCCTTTTTCCGTTCCAGTAAAAATGTAACGAGTTCCCTTTTCAGTGCCACCGATGCAAAAAGGAACGGTGGCGTTTCTTCGTTCCTCCTAAAAGGAACGCGTTCCAGGAACGCCGTTCTTTGGAACGCCGTTACGTACAACACTGGACAGCGGGTATGTGTGGTAGGGCGGCGGGGGGAACAAAAGATTACACTTGTCGTCCCTCTTTTGGAATTGATATACTTTACTCTATCGCGCAGAATCCCGTAGAAAAAACGCTGACTGGTGAAGAAAAAATATTGAAGTGTCTTAAATTTCAGCTGCGATTATCGTTTTTGAAAGTCACATCAAAAGACGTTGCAGGTTGTCTTTGTTTGATTATAGGTGCATGCACAAAGTAAGACATCGTAAAATATAGGCCGGTTCCACGGTATTTACGTTTTTTTTTTTTTTTTTTTTTCTTTTTCATTGATCCCAGAAGTTCAAAAAACGGTAAGCGTATACAAGTTACTGAGAAGGTTTTGTAACCTTGATTGGAATGAAAAGGGTCAAAAGTATTATTTCTTTACTACTGGGCCCACGTGTTTGTTTCAAACAAAACGAGTTGCTGACAAGACACCAGTTTTTTGGGGTTTTTTTACAAATTCTTAGTATTAATAAAGTGGGACAAACAGTCATATATTTGCCAGGAGGAGATTGAAACTTAATCGAAAGAATATTTGCACAGGACAATATCAGACACAAAAGATTAATAGTCGGCGTGGAAGTTCAGCTGCACTATACAAGAAGATCAGGATCAAGGAGGCACCACACGAACGTATGCGTGGTTACTGACGTAACACAGAGTGTGTAACAACCGTAGCATCAAGCTTTGTTCCAAACAGCAGAAGTCCGCTTCACGTTATCCTGAGGCGCAGTAAAACTTACAAAATAAATTAATACCGCGTCATTCTCCCCTGACCCACGACGACGGCTCCCATCCTGTCTTGTAAGAAATCATAGAGCGCGGAAACAAAGTATGGCTCAGCCCGAAGCCCCTCCCATTCACCTCATTGCTTTCCACAATCTGTGGGCAGTGGCGCGGTGGATAGAAACGCTGTGACATGGCTACCTTGATGCGCCTCGAAATGTTTTCGATGATATTCAAATCGACTCCTTTTGGGGGCCAAGGCAGCTTCGTCCGGCAGCGTTCCTCAAGGAGATAAGAGCGTGACAACGCATTTTTCACTTTGGCGCTTTCTTGAAATGCACTGAAAAGCACGTTAGCTGAAAACGTGAACATTGGGCTACACGGCACAATCATCCTGATGGTGGTTCCGTCGGCCAATATTTTCGCTAGCAGACAGCCGGAAGAGCGCAGCGGCGCAGTGAGCGCAAGTGAGAATTTATCTCGGCCTCAGGGTGCGCCGTGTTTAGGGAGCGATGCGACAGGCGGCGCAGGTAGTACCGTGCACAGGCCGGAGCGCTGTTTTGGCTGTTTCAGCTCATATTGTCCGCGATAGTACCCTGAGCAGGCATGTAGACGTTATTTTAAAAAAAAAGTAACTAAATACCGTTACTCGCTACTCGCTCGAAAAGTCACTAATTACGTTAGTCGTTACCGATTCTCAAAAGGAACGCGTTACTTTACCTCAAATGTAACGAGTTACCTTTCTCTTTACTTTGACGATCAAATACACAACTGCTTTTGTTTCATGCTTCATTGTTTTCTTTTCAGTAGTCATTGCACTTAAGCAGTAGCTGCCTCTCCAAGTTTGCATGGGTTATGTTTTCCCTCTTTTTTGAGAATACACCTCGGACGACGCTGAATAGTCGCGACTGACGCTCTCTAAGGAACGGCAGTGTAGCGCTTCAGAAAGAGCTGGTGAATCTGGGGATTTCTCTCTCTCTCTCTCTCTCTCTCTCTGTCTGTCTCTATATTTCTCTCTTTCTCTCTCTCTCCATCTCTCTCTCTCTTGGTCTCTCTGCTTCTAAAGTTCGAAATTGACAAGGGGTTTCTGCCTTCCCGTGTGGCAATCTCCGGGTTCACATTCGCTCTGTACACGATTTTAGAAGGTTCAACCAACGAACCTTATTGCGTTCGCTGTGTGAACGACATTCCCAGCCGTAGAGTTCTACTGATGTGTCTAACGATAAACGGTGCACATGTCATACTGTTTATTTGTTTTTCGGGTTGCACATCTGCCTTTGTCGCAATAGACATATACTCAGGTTAGAAGTAAAACGAGGCTGTTTAAGTTTTGTTGAACACGTTACAAATCAAAAGTAACGAAGTACCACTACTCCTTCCTTGGCCTTAAAAGTAACTAAGTACGTTACTCGTTCATTTTCTCAATAGTAATTAAATGCGTTAGTCGTTAGCGAAATAAGTAACTAGGTAGAAGTAACTAATTACTAGTAATGCGTTAAGTGCATGTCTGACTCTGGGCATCTATTGGACACGAGCGTAGCGTCAGCGTTTGGCGAGGACTTGGATTAAATCACGCGCTTCGCGCGCAAGCAATGGTGACCATCAATGTTGCTCGATGGACTTCTGAAACGCATCGAGCATTAGCGGCGAGATGTTTTGGTGGCGCCCTCCTGTGGTTCCCCCTTGTGACGTCATTACCTTGCAAACAACAAGTTCGATGGTGTTTGTTATTAGCATGGTGGAAGCTTGAAATCATTGCGCTCTCAAAGGAACACTGCCAACACCGTCAAAATTAAAGTTCTTTCATTCCTCTTATTTCCGTCGATGATAAATCCCCTTTCCGACGTCATAGTCAGCGTTCGGCCAATCGTGGAAGGCCGACCACAGCGACGCTTTCGGTCGCGCACGGGGCTAACAGTTACTCAAGCTGAACGCATAAGATGAGCAGGGTGTCACCTATTTATTTCGTGCGCGTTTCTTCCTTTGCGATTTTTTTTTTTGCGTTCTGGATTTGATACGCCTTACATTTCTTACTTTGCATTGATGAGCTATGGTATTCGTCCGACCTCTCTATATACTGCGCATTATATGACTCTCCAAGTGTTCCGTGGAAACAAAGAAGCTCTCGAATTTTTAAAATCAAATGCGGAGGGCAAGTTCGTCTGCTTCTTGCGCAGGGGGTAGCGGTGACATCAGAACGCCGAGCCCTGATTGGCTGATCGCGAGCCCCTATCTGAGCGTCGTCTGCTCCTTTGCAACGTCGTCTGCTCGGAACGTCGTCTGCGTCTGTCTTACCTTTCCTGCGACTTTCGAAAGTGCAGAGGCCAGATTCACGAAACGATCTTACGCCAAAAATGTGCGTAAGAAAAAACGTAAGAACAAATTCGTATTCACAAAACGAAATTATCGTAAGTTTTGCGCAGGTTACGACGGAATCCTACGACAGCAGCGAAGCTGTCTTACGCACTTCTTACGATCAAATCAGCATGGCCGACAGCGTCGCTCAGTTACTTGGTTGCGACGACCAACGGACGTTTATTTTTGTACGTGCTCCTCTCACGCGTCCCGACCACAAGCAGCAAGAAAAAAAGTGAAAAGTAGTTAAAATAAACCACGACGAACAAGAACGCTGGATCCACAAACACCCGGGAAATGCTCCAACGGCCACGATTCCACCGACCCCGAGCAAGCGAGCTCGGCGATAGGCCTAGCAGGCACAGCAGTGCTCCGACGGTCCTTGGCCAAGACCGTCTGCCCACGACCGGCTGGCGTGCTCAATGGAATATGCCCGCGCGACCCTTGTGAACCCTTCCCGTATTATACTTTGATCGCTTCCCGTATTAAACTTTGATTGCTGACCTCAATTTTAGATTAAGAGGTCAATCTCTTCTTCTTGTCATCTCCTTGTTTTCCGAGGCAGCAGTGACTCTCGCCGGTGAAAAAGCGGTGAATCTCCGTCAGACGCAGCAAAGGTAAAGCAGCCATCTCACTTTGACTAGCAGACGTAAAGTTGACGACGTTAACTGCGCCAACCCGCCGACGCCGTTAAAGAGTGAGGAGTCTCGCCGCACACGAAAGGAGGGAAAAAGTATTTGGGAGGGAACTCGCGGACACTAACACGCTCACTCTCGGTTCTTAGCAAACAAACCTCGGCGCCTCGGGACACCTCGCTAGTGAGTCCTTTGACTTCTTTCTCCTTGATGCGCGTCTGCTAGTTGTTAGACAAAAACAGCGTACCGCTCGAGTTAATTCGTCTGCCCTCTCTGAAAGGCGAAGTCGAGCTCGCTCGTAAAGACCTGCACTTCCGAAAGTCGCAGGAAAGGTAGGACAGACGCAGACGACGTTGCGAGCAGTCGACGTTGTAAAGGAGCAGACGACGCTCAGACAGGGGGTCGCGATCAGTCAATCAGGGCTCGGCGTTCTGACGTAACCGCTACCTCCTTTCTCATGCGCAGAAGACGAAAATGAGCCCACTTGCGAGGCGTATTGATGGACCCCCGCATTTGCCTGCGCACCAGGTCATAACTAGGGTTCCGTGTATTCGGATAAATAAAAAAAAAACATTAAGGAAAACATCCGCCGGTTAAATTCTAATTAATTCAAATTTATCCCATAAACCCCGTATTTCGATGTCCCAATGCAAACAAATTTAATATGGTCAGCGCGCAAAATCAACAGTCCCAGAAAAATTCCACCCCAAGTTTTTTTTCTTTCTTTTTTTTTCTGTCAGATCTTGTATTATTGGCAAATTATGTGTTACCGTTTATCTCTTCAAAGTTCATTCAGGACAACAGGTCACTGTACCTCTCGGTCAGGATAGAAACCGATTTTCCGGTTTCTAGTTTGGACTTCTTAGAGGAAGGACGGGTTGTGTTTTTGTAACAGCGAAAGTTACGAACCATAAATATTTCATAGAAGAGGGAAAGGAGCGGGGGATGGAGAGGTTGTTGAAGGTCTATATTAATTTGCCACTCCACCCCGCGCAGCCGAGGGGTAAGGTGACTGAATAGGGCGCGATCAAAAACTAGCTTCCCAACGACTAATACTTCCAGCAATTCATTCATATTAAGGTACCAACGTTTTTCGGAGCAATACAAGTTTGCAAGCTTTCTTGTTGGACAGATTAGTATTGCCAGTAGAAAGTGTGTCAATGCCAAATGAAGCTGAAGAAATATTATTTATTACGAGTGTATTCTCTTGAACCTAGACGCGTTTACACCTAAATGGTTTTTTTTTTTTTGTTTTTTTTTAATAGAAAACACTGCAAAATTAAATTCTGAATTTCCGACAATTGGGAATCTAACAAAAATAAACTTCAATAAACTCCGAATGTATAACCAAAAAAAATTAAACTAAAAAAAAATTGAATTTGAAAAATGAATACTGGAAACTCGGAATCCTACTCGAAGAACAAGTGTCTGGACGAAAAACGTCCAGACACTTTCATCGAATTACAGTTTAAACACTGCAGGAAATATTTCGCCTTGAAAGGTAATTTGTAAGATATGTCACCAATCCGCAGCCACGAGCAAGAGATCTGCTGCGCAGATGCAATCGAGTACCAACATCAACCGGCAAAGCAAGGCATGGGAGACTCGTCTCCTCCTTCATGGCGTTTGCCAACCCCATTTACTACGCCCACCTGAATTGATTTTTACAGCTGGTTGTTCAGCCCTTACACGCCAAACAACTGAGGACTCTGCAGAGACACCAGAGATGAAGCTATGTCTGTCGTCGGATGGTGCAAGCATTTCCGACTACTCACTAGGAGACCAAATTGACGTTGATCATGACGAGACACCTTTCACAACAGCGACATATTGCAAAAAAGCGCTCTGAAGGCATCCCCATCATCTTCAAGTCAACGAAGGCACAGTCCTTCCGGTGAGTGAACCCTAACCGGATCGCAAACGAAATTGTCACCACAGCACAAGAGAAAGTTAGCTCACTTAAAATCACCAAAAATGGAAGCCTTGGGGTAAGTGCTGCCTCTTTGTCGTCAGAAAATAAGATTATAACTTTGAAAACAGTTGCTGGAATTGATGTCGCAGCAAATGTACCGCAGTCTTACTAAAAGAATCTGGGCAGGATAAAAAAATGCCCCATACGAGTACACAGATGAACAACTCCTGGAGTATCTCACGCGAAAAGGGGTGGCGTCTGTCAAACGGCAAATCGCCTACGTACCTCAAAGCGACGGAAGTGCCGTCAAGCATCCATGGGAGAGCGTTATCTTATAATTTAGAGACGACTTCCCAATGGCCACACGAGCTTTTGTAGGATTCACCAGTCACCCGGCGGAAAAATTCATTGGACAGGCGGTGCGCAGTTTCCACTGCCAAAGGATGGACACTTGGGTAATGCATGTCGCGGATTACAGCGATGAATGTTGTGCGCAGGCCCCCATAACCATAAAGAATGCAGCTACAGAAACCATCACAAGCGCGCAAACTGTGGTGGACCCCATGCTGCATCATTCGCGGGTTGTGTGCGAAGCAAAAAGATACGAGCATTACGCAAACACGAACTGGTTCATGGCAAGACGAATAATAGTCATTCGCCAACACGAAATCCAGAGGCAGTGAGGCCTGTCTTTACTGCGCCTCCGAAACCAATGCAGAAAAGATCAAGGTATACCTACGCCAAAGTCAGCGGAGCTGCAGGACCGGGGGCACCATCACCAGAGGCACCGCCGGCACCGCCTTACCACCAATACCACCAAGGTGTCCTCCACGGATTCCTTCACGCAAGTGAGCAATACGCAACTCAACGCAGTCACCAATGATGACAACGAGAAAAGTTGAGGCACAGGCAGCCGACACCAATCCATCTCCAATGCCTCTCCGACAAAACACAACTGCCCGATCCGAAAAGCTGGAGAAGCTGCTGCTCCAAATTTCGTTTGCTGCTTTGAAGGCAATTGTAACTACACTACCGGAGGCTAGAGACTTTCCTGAATTGCAAATGCTACTTTCAGTGGAGTATATCCTTCCACGTTCGAGTGCACCAATTAATTCCAATTCTCGATATGAATGATCGCTACCGACAGGTTTTTCTGTTCCAATAGAGCGCCAATGGTCCGTGAGCAAAGAGCAGCGACTTTCGCGAGTTAGTTGCCCTCCATCAGTTCCCAATTCGCGCCATCTCTGAATCACGAGTCGCAGCCCAGTTCCGACTGCCCAACCATGTGACCTATCAAACAACACGACCTTCCGGCCCCAGTCGTTCTGTTACGCGTGCGAAAAGACATGATATTAACTCTCGTATTTACATCGAAAGAGAATGCACCGGAATATGTGGCGTGCAATGTGAACATCGGTAAGGTATGCCTAGTCATAGCAAGTGTGTACTTTGAGCCCGTTACACCTATAACGCTCTCAGAGTTTTCCCGTATGATTCGAAACCTTGGGAAGACATTCATAGTTGCCGGTGACTTTAGCGCGCACAATCCTCTCTCGGGAAGTGATCGATGTGATATTCAGGAGGAAATGATCACCAACGCAGCTGAATATCTTGACCTAACGGTATTGAATGATGGATCTGTAACAGTCTTGCGCGGTCCTACATATTCTAGTTGTTTAGACCTAACACTCTGTTCCCACAACTTATATTCTGGAATGGACTGGTGCAGAGATATTGAGACAAGGAGAAGGGATTATTCTCCTATCCTCATTTGTCAACCTAAACATTTGCCTTCTCCTCAGAAACGTAAAACTCAATTAACAAATTCGAACGTTTATTGACACTTGAATACTAAAACCACATATACAATTGACTGCACACCTGAAAATGTAACAAGCGTTCACGCAAATATGGAAGACTCTACCCGTGTGATATTAGTTCCACAGCCGGAATGTATTGGAGTAAATGCCGAATATGAGCGGCTGCAAGCTATACAACGAAGGATCGAAGGGAAATACAATCAATCAAGGCAAGTCTAGCACTACTTAGAGGTTCAACAAAAGCTTGCCCTCGAGCGTCGACAACTAAAAAAGCTAGCAAAAAAGGCTGGCGCAGTAACTGCGATTTTTTTTCGCCTTTTACCTCAATACCGAAAGTCTGGAACATACGCCGAACACTTAGAACGCCTGTCACCCCGCTTCATCAATTCTGGGCTTTGGCATTACATCGGTGTATTTCTGAGGTCCTCGTTGCGGATGAGTTTTGCCAACTGCTGACGCGGTCGGGTCGTTGCGACATGTACTAGAATTCACAACATCATGCAACGCAGTACAAAAGACAATAGATTCACAAATTTGGTCAGCACAGTCGGAGTTGGATTTCCCACTTATAATTCCCGAACTGCAGACTGCCTTACAAACAATTTCCGGTAAAAAAACAGTCCCAGGACAAGATGGCATAACATACGCCTTTACAAATATGGAACCTAAGGCAACCATTCTTCTTCTGCAACTTTTTAGTAACATATGGCAACAAGAATGTCTTCCACAGGACTGAAAGTTAGCGAAAGTTGTCCCTCTTCTGAAACCAAGAAAATCGTCCATGTCACTGTAGTCATTCCGCCCCGTGAGTCTAACAAGCTGTATTGACAAAGTTCTGGAGAAATTAATAAACGAGGATTACAATAGTGGGTTGAAAACAGCAACGCGCTTTCATCGCGCCTACGAGTTGGCATTAGAAGACGACGATGCACAATGAATTGTATACTGAATTGTATACTAGTAACATATGTAGAACACGAAAGAAGCCAAGGTAACATTACCGTAGCCGTATTTCTCGACATCAAACGGGCTTTCGACACCATTAATCATATTCGCGTTTTACATGGATTTCTTGAACTCGTTTTTGCGGTCGCACTCTGTGTTGGATAGCAGACTTTCTCAATTAACGCAAGATGTTTGTAGACAAAAACGAAGACTAAAGCCAGGAACATACTCCTTGCAATGGGGTTCCTCAAGGCAGCTCGGTTATAAATCAACTATCCCGTCTCCTTCGATGAGATCTAGATAAATTCCATCTACGAAGAGGACGAGGTGTAGCTATAAGTGACATAGCTACACCTGCAGATAGGCTTGTCGCTAGCAGCTATGTGAAACGTAATTTCGAAAACTCTTTTTTATGAGCCCTACTGATGAGGATTAAGTGTTAGCAGTTTTTAGATACTAGAAAGACTCCAGGGGTCAATATGTAGATGGTGTTAACATCAAAGTGATTAAGTATACTTTCGACAGTGGTACCGGTGTTAACGTATATATTTAATCTATCATTTTCTTCTGGGGTTTTTCCTAAAGCAATGCAGTGTTCTAAGGTTGTCGCGTTGTTTAAAGGTGGGGACAACAATGCGTTTAAAAACTACAAACCTATTTCTCTTCTATCCATTTTTTCTTAAGGTCTTGAGAAAATCATTCATGAAAGACTTTATATTTACCTAGAAAAATGTTCAATCATTTCTAATAGTCAGCACGGTTTTTGAAAACATCGCTCGACGGAATGAGCACGATTAGTACAAAAGGAACAAATGATAGAATGTCTTGAAAATAAAGAACTCATCATGTGTCTATATATTGACTTCTCCAAAGCGTTCAATTTAACCCATTAAGGCCCATGAAATATCTAGCCGTCCTATTCGATTGAAATTTTGTACACATATGTATGTAAATGCAGAAACAACATGTGAAAATTTTCATGGGAATTCATTTATTTTTTACAAACTTATGGCACCGTACTTTATATAGTACTATGGGCTCTTATAGTGGCGATTCCAGTGTGAGTCGCTTCTGCCCATGGAACTTCTTGAAGCAACCATGCTTCAGGCACAAAGCAAGATCGCACTTCTCGCAGGCTCACATCGACCTCTGGTGGCAAGACTGACAACGTAATTGCTTCGGAAACTTATATGGGAAGTGTTCATTTTTGTCCAGCACAACATCCAAGGCAACCGATGCTGGAGCCCTTCACACTCCTAGGTTCTCCACACCTAGACGCAGATAGTAGCGAGCAATAATCCTGGTTAATGCCAGAAGATCTAGCTTTGAGTCTCCTGTGATCTGGTGAATTCTTCATGCACTTACCGCCGCTACATTGAGCATTTGTGTGCACAGCACCCACCACCATTTTCTCCCCCAGATACCAATCCGGAAGTTCGCAGCTTGTTCTGAAAGGTCTACGCCTCCCAACCCCCTCTTGTAGCTGCTGAACAGCTTTGGTTGCAGCACGCTCGCTTTTCTTTGCTCTGCAGGAGACCACCGTTTTACAGAGCACATTGGCTCAATATTGTCGCAGTTCGTTGCCATGGTGACTACACTGTTATTTTTCCATTTTACGAAAAGTACTTCAGCATCTAGGTCGAAACACGAACGGAATTGGCCTCTCTGCTTACATTCCATTTCCTTTTTGGAGGCGGGGAAACAATTCTTTTGGCGATTTTCACGGATTTTTCCTGCAGCACGAAATCCCTCTTGCTGCAGCGTAACTAGGAGGTCGTGACTAGTGAAAAAATTGTCGAAGAACAGAACATGGTCTGTGGGAGTTGTGGGAGTTGCGACGGCCTGAAGTAGTGAAAGTACAGCACGTGTTCCTAGCGGCCTCGTGTCTGTTGTGGGGTTCTTTCCGCAGTAAGTGTCAAATGCCTAGCAGTAGCCTTCCGCAATGCACAGAATCCAGTTATTGTATCCAAAAGGAATTGGCTTCCCTCTAATGAACTGCTTGGAATGGTGGTGACATACGTACTTCACCATGAACTCATCAACAGAGGGCCTCGTGAAAAATGTCATGTTGCCTGAATTTTTTGTTCAGCAAGTTCATGAATTGACGCACCTTATACATTTTACCTTTTGTTCCTGGAAGCAGGTCATTGTCGGCTAAATTCAAAAACCGCTTTATGTCGTGGAACTGCTGCCTGCTCATTCATTTGGAGACGCACGCGATGTCAACGTCTTCATCAAGCGACCAGTACAGCCGTTGACTGGGAAGCTTTAGGATCCACTCAACAAGAGAATACCGATGAATTTTCTCAAATCATCCAGGCTAAGAGCAAAGCCGTGCTCATTTTTTTTTTGCTTGCCGTACGTGCCAGTTTGTATGACGATGTGAGTCAAGACTTCTTCATCCAGAATTGTGCTGAATATTTAGTTTGGAGAAATGCCTAAGAAGTCAGACTTAAGAGTCTCTTCTCGCTGTTCAGCCCCGTTTGTTGAAGATGATCATCTGTACTCCGGGCTTCTGCTCTCCCAGCTTGGGTTTGTGAGCTTTGATCGCTTCGCACGCCACGGTTGGTTGTCAGCGTCCTTTTCATTAACTTGGCAGTGCACTTCTAGTGTACCTAAAGCAATCATATATACATCCAGTTTTCATGTCGAATGTCAACAAGACCCGCTCGATATTCATATAATTTGAGTCTCTTACCTGAGACATCATTCACTTGAACGCTACTCGTGGCGTCATCATCTCCCTCTTCTTCGTCTGTGTAAAGTAACGGGTCAGGAGGTGTAATGATGACATCGACGTCTTCTTCGGCATCTTGGACAACGTCTAGATCTGCTTCTAAAGCGTCGCTCAACCGGCAAAACATTTTTTCCCGAGGAAAACGTCGGAATTCATAACCGCTGCAGACTGCAAGAAAACATGATCGAAAGCCCATTGTACCATACAAAGTACACTTATCTTTTGTCAGTCAATATATGAAAATACAACACGGAACATGAAAACCAAGGCATGCGGCGTTCTATTTGCTCTGTACTGAAACAATTTCATCAAAAATCGAAACGAAATTTGACCTAATTCGACCAGAAGAAAGTGTAAACTGTTGGCTTACCGAAGCGCCTTCACAGTCCACGTGTTTCCCAACTTTCTATAGTGGACAGAGTGGTAATACTGGAACGCAGGCGCCGACTACTTATTTAGACGTATAGACCCAACAACTGGGGTCAAAAAATTAAACTAGCAGAAACAAAATATTGAATCTCTAATGCTAAAAAAATAAAACGTGCGTGTACTTTTTTTAAAGTACAATGGGCACTAGTGGGAATTAATCCCAAAATTTTGTTCATGAAGCTAGAAAATGACGGTATACGTGGAGCTGCTCTAGACCCATTTAAATCATACCTACAGTACCGTGCGCAGTTCGTTAATAGTATTAACTATATTTCAACCGCTCAAAAAAATTATAACTGGCATACCTCAGGGTAGTGTGCTCGGACCACTCTTGTTTATAATCTTCATAAATGACATTGAAAATTGCGTACCGCACGCAAACCTTGTGTCTTATGCCGATGATACGACTATTTTTACTAAACACGGTTGAGCAGATGATATAGAAAGGAAAGCAATATGATTTCTTTCAAACATTGACTTGTGGACCAAAGTAAATCGACTAAAAATAAATTCTGAAAAGACTAAAAGTGTGCTATTTCGACCTCGAAGTAGACAAATATCTTATTCGTTTCAAATAACCTTACGATCATCAACACTAGAGATGGTAAAGTCGGTGAAAACGCTGGGTGTACTTTTTACTGAATCATTATCATGGAATGAGCACGCTGAATATGTCCATACAAAAGCTAGTAAATCTATTGGTCCCCTTTGTAGAAACCGTTATGTCTTTCCAACAAGTGTAAAATTACTTTTGTATTACTCTTTGGTTTATGATCACTATGTAAATTGTCATTTAGTCTGGGGCTAAACAACAAAACATAACTTAACAAGACTACTACCAACCCAAAAGAGGGCTATTCGAATTGTTTCAAATGTTTCTTTTTTGCATCCTTTTAAGGAACTCTTTTTAAAGCATCGTGTAATTTCTATTGAACAGCTGCACAAGTTTCGGTCTTTGGTGACTTATAATGTAGCTTTAAAACACAACAATACTTTTTTTTTCATTTCTGCACTGTCATGTCTAACTAAGACCATAAGTACCTTACCCGCCATGGTGAGACCTGGAATGTTTCAACAGCCCGCACTAATTATGGTTTTACATTATTAAAATATGTGTTGCCATCTTTACTAAATGAACTTGAAGCAAATGATGTGTGTATATTTGGAAAGTCAAATTGAATGTTAGCAGAAGTACTACTACAATCTCGTTTTCTATATGATACCGTGTAGTGTCACGCATATGTTCTAAAATTGTTTCTATCTGAGTGGCATATGTTTTTACTTAACTTTTTACATATGCAAGTATAATGTATAGAGCGATGTGCTGGTGTATATTAGATTTTTTGGGTCTAGTGTATTTTTATTTTACGCTGTTTTTCCGCCAAGGTGTGTATGGGAACTATAGGGCCTCGCCAAGCTGCAGTAGCAGCTTTATGCCCTCTTTTCCACCTTTTTTTCGTTTTGTAATGAAAAAACGAAAATAAAAAATTATTATTATTATTATTATTATTATTATTATTATTATTATTATTATTATTATTATTATTATTATTATTATTATTATTATTATTATTATTATTATTATTATTATTATTATTATTATTATTATTATTATTATTATTATTATTATTATTATTATTATTATTATTATTATTATTATTATTATTATTATTATTATTATTATTATTATTATTATTATTATTATTATTATTATTATTATTATTATTATTATTATTATTATTATTATTATTATTATTATTATTATTATTATTATTATTATTATTATTATTATTATTATTATTATTATTATTATTATTATTATTATTATTATTATTATTATTATTATTATTATTATTATTATTATTATTATTATTAACGATCAGAGTTCCGTGCGGCTAGAAACAGGGTAAATGCCCTTGTTCGATCTGCCAAACGAATTTATTTCACAAAAAGTTCTCGGAAAGTCGTTCTAATATCGCAGAAACCTGGTCTCTATTAAATGAGCTTCGAGGCCATCAATGCCGACGCTCTCTTGATGACATGATAGTTAAAAATTTTGGAGATAATATTTCAACGGTTGCGGAAACCTTTAACCGCTTTTCCGCAACTTCATCTGAGCAATCAGTAAGTGGGCCCGTCGAGGAGGTGACCTTGAATGAGTCAATTAGTGCGTCGGCTTTTCTGTGCGACATGGACGAGGAAGGTTTGCGGTCGATTTTATTCAGTTTGAAATGTTCTAGATCTACTGGGACTGACGGAGTCACAGTCGGTTTTCTTCAAAGGAACTTTAACTCCTTAAAATATGTGATTCTTTTTATGATGAACAGTTTTATTAAGTCGCGATCAGTTCCGGAAGAGCTGAAGTCTGCTATTGTGCTGCCGGTTTTTAAAGGCGGCAAACCGTCGAGGATGAAAAATTATCGCCGTATATCTATACTGCCGGCTTTGGGACACCTTTTAGAAAAACACATTTTCCCCATTATGAGTAGTTTTTTGCACAATTACCCACTTTTATCTGATTCGCAATACGGTTTTGTTCCGGGAAGGGGGACGCAATTGCTCTTAGATGACGTCGCCAATTATTTGCACTCTGCGTTTCATGATAATATGTTTTCCTGTGCCCTTTTTTTAGACGTTTCCAAGGCGTTTGAAACGGTGAATCATCCTATTCTGTTGAGTAAACTGTTTAAGTACGGCTTCCGCGGGCCATTTTTTTAATTGCTCTCGGACCTTTTATCTGGACGATCGCAGCGAGTGCGAGTAGGGCTTCAAACGAGCGCCCCTTGTTATCTTCGAGCGGGCGTCCCTCAAGGCTCCGTGTTATCGCCTTTGTTTTTTAACATTTATATCAACGATCTTGCTTCTGCCGTTCCCAAATGTTCATGTTACCTATACGCCGACGATACTTTACTGATTTCTCGACATATCACATTTGACAGCGCACTAATTATATTACAATCAAGTGCGAATAAAGCTATAGATTGGTATGCCTCCAATCACTTAAAGGTTAATCCAGCGAAAACTCATCTGATATGTTTTCGAAACCTATTAAAGCAAGGGTTTATAAACAAACCTTTCTTCCTGCATGGAGCAGATTGTGTAGGTTGCAACTGTATTCCAATTGAGTGGGTTGGCAATACTAAATACATGGGCATCATTTTCGAATCCGATTTGTCGTGGAACATGCAGTTGGGTCACCTATGCCGTGTGTTGCGAAATGTAGCTTGTTTATTGTACAATATTAAAGCTATTTTGCCCTTTCATGTTAAAAAAATGCTTGTTCACGCCATAGCATACAGTGTTCTGAGGTACGGGGTGACCGTGTTTGCACATTGTTCGGGGCAGTGGCACTCGAAAGTGGACAGTGTTTTGAAATATATTTTAAAGTGTGTTGCTTACAAGTCTAGTTTTTCAGACAGTACAAATATTTTCCGTGACCTGGAAATGCCCAATTTGTATTCATTGTTCAAGCAGACTGTGACACTTCGATATTTTTGGACTGATAACTTTAAGCTTCCAAAAAAGCAATCCCGCAACCTCAGGCAGGCCGAGCGTTTCGAAACGCCGCGTTATATCACGATGTACGGGAGGAGAACTCGAGCATATTATGTACCAGATGTTTTCAATAGTCTTCCTGACTCAGTTTTTTCGCTGGATTCAAAAACAGAAGCTAAAAAATGGCTCCGTGCTGTTATGTCGGACTCGGCGTAGTTTTCTTTGTGTTCGAGTCTGTTCTATGATATGTATTTATAAAATATAATTATGAATATCTTCGAATTTACAGTTTCGAATCTCTGTGGAATGTGGAATCTGTGGAATGTGGAATGTGAAAATGTGGAATGTGGAACTGTGGAACTGTGGAATCTTAAGGAAATGGACACTAATCACTCAAGTTAAAAGGAGTACCCGGCGCTGCTATAGCAGCAGCAAATGTCTCCTTTTTATATATTTTTATCAGTTATTAAAGAAAGGAACCCAAGTCATAAGCTTCGGCGAGGCTGGAGATGGCCTTTAAGCTTATTAAATCGCTGATTCAAGATTCGGTCGGCGTTTTCTGGTTCTGCTTTTATTGCGAGTTTGATTTTCTGGCTTTACGAACGGAAACAAAACGACAAACTTAAACACGAATAGTAGAACCAATATCAACAAAGTTTCTTTAGAGCATATCCGTGTGTGCTAAACACCTTGAGAAGAACGACACTTTTGTCCACTCCGGTGAAGGTGGGCTCAAGTCTCAATCTCTCGACGTCAAGTTCAATATCGAGAACATATTTTATATATATATATATATATATATTTATTTATTTATTTATTCGTCAAAATTGCCGGCTTATGAAGAGGCGAAGGCAAAACAATGAAAAGGTTACTAGAAGGAAAACCCAACATCGCATAAAAACAAAATTATATACGACAAAAGTATACACGAAAATAAACATAAATAGATATGTGCACATACATGAACAAAGCTATACGCGCAGCATGCATGTAACATGAAAACAACAAACGACCAAAAAACGACAGTCGTAAAATACACGCTACACAATTTTTCCAGTCGATCTAGAAACTTGAATCGTTATTGATGAGTGGCTGGAGGCCGTCTCAGAATGCATCAAAGCAGTCATTGTTTATCAGTTGTGACGGAAGCTTGTTCCACTCATTAACAATGCGTGGAAAAAAGCAACAGATTTAAACATCCCTGTGACAGAAAAATTCGTTCAACGTTTTGTCGTGTTTATCTCTAGATAGTCAATTAATGTTGACTGCAACATGCTCGCTGGACGACAGACCATTCGAACTGTTGATAAGATTGTATTAAAACTTTAGCCTCTTAATTTTCCTTTGTGTAGCTATAGCCGTGGCAAGCCGGATAGCTGGTAGAGCTCTGTTATGGATGATCGCCTACCGTATTGGTTCTAGATAACTCGCAGTGCTTTCTTTTGCATATTTTCCAGTGCACTGATACAGACTTCTGCCCGTTGATTCCAGACTGCGTCTGCGTACTCGAGAATGGGTCGGATTAAACATTTATAAGCCGCCAGTTTAGTTGTGGAGATGCAGTGGCGTAAGCTTCTACGAAGAGACCATAACTTCCTTGAAGCCCTTGTGAATAATTCATTAGTATGTGCGTTCCAGCTGAGGCTTGAGGCAATTGTTATTCCGGGGTATTTGTACTCTTTGACTTTTGCAAGAGTAGGTCGTCAATTGTGTAAGTGAAGGTAAGTGGTTGTTTCTTGTTAGTGACTGTCATGTGAGCGCTCTTTGAAGCATTGAGCACCATTTGCCAGCACTTCCACCATGATGATATGTGCGATAGGCAGTCGTTAAGGTTGACTTGGTCAGAACCCCACAAAATGTCTGTAAACACTTCGCAGTCATCCGCAAAAAATTGACACGTTACAGAAGGATTAGTTATTTCAAGATCTTTGATAAAAATCAAAAACAAAAGTGGCCCAATCACTGATCTTTGCGGTACACCGGAAGCGACACGTGTCTATTGCGACTCACGACCATTGATGCTTATGAATTGTGAGTGATTGCTCAGACACGAGTCAAGCCATGCAACCATTTTATGATTATTAAGGATGCATTTAAACTTGTACAAAAGCTTGGAATGGGTTACGCGGTCAAACGCTTTTGCGAAATCAAAGAATATGTATGCTTGACCGGATTTATCTAATATACCTGCCAACACGTGGGTTGTGTGCAGAAGTTGTGTGACTCTAGATAAGCCGCGCCTAAAGCCGTGTTGCTCCGCGCGAAAGAAGTTGTTTGTTTTGTTGTTTGTTTTTTTTTAAGAAAAGCCGTTAGGTGATTGCACAAGAAGTGCTCAATAACCTTACTACTAGAGCATAATAAAGAAATTGGTCTGTGGTTCCGTACTTCCATAGTACCACGGGATTTGTAGATTGGGACTATTCTGGCATTATTCTAATCGCTAGGAACCACAACGGTATAAAAACTATAATTATAAATTACATATAAGTATTTTGAGCACCATTCTAGCGTATCTGCGGAGAAAGATATTCAGTATCGCGTCTGGCCCGCTGGACATTTTGTTGTCGAGCCGGAGAAGGTGTTCAAAGATACCCTCTTTAGACACAACAACGTCCGGAACTCTAAAGTTCCGACTGCTATGCAATGGTAGTAGGGGATTGTCTTAGTGTATACGGTCGAAAAACATTGGTTAAAAAATTCAGCATTTCCTCTTCGTTTTCAACATTCTGATTGTTATGCTTGACTGCCTTCACTGACTTGCTTGTCTTCGATAAGTAAGCCCAAAATTTCTGCGGGTTATCCTTCAAAAAAGAGAGCATTGTTACGTTAAAAAAGTGGAACCGAGAATTTTTTTTTATTATTATAGTACGCCGCTGATTACAAAGCACTCCCAGAATTCCGCTCATATTCTTGCGGTATCTTCTCACCCGGTTAATCTTCCGGTTTAAGCGAAGGATTTCGAGCGTTACCTAAAGGCTGAACTCCATGGGACGAATATGCTGCGAATAACCGACGAATTTTGCCCGGCGGCTTTTGCTCTGCGCGTAGAATCAACACAGCGGCTGCTACGTCGCGCGCAAAGCGAGCGTGCCGTCGGGCGGCGTTCGCCAGTTATTCGTCACATAATTCGTTCCATGGAGTTCAGCCTTAAGGATTGCACTTTTTTACTTTCTTTGAGCGCAGCGAAAGGAACCTACTGATACAGATGCGGATGGACCAATTGAAGGAAGACAATAGTGTGTCTGATCTCACGCCGCCCTGCTTTTGAATGTCATATGGAAGTTGCCGAATGTCACCTCCAGCGAATGTAATATGTCAACATCACTCGCCCTACTGTAATTTTTGTACGTCTTTGTTTCTCAATGAGTCATTACACGGTGAATTCCAGAAAAATCACAAACTACCATATCACGATCCGATATGCCTTCCATAACTCTTGTATGAACGCCTAGCAGTGCCACATATTCTGAGACAAAACATAAGTCGAGCAGTGAACTACATTGTGGAGCAACGCGCGTTGCGTTTCCAACAACTTGTAGATTACGGCAGAAAGCTATACCAATAAGAGCGTCGGAATGAGCACAGTTTGTTAAAGACGACATGCTGTTCCAATCGATGTGAGGTAGGCTGAAGTCGCCTGCCAACACGGTAAAATCAGATCGCTGTGACTTCTTACGAAGGACGTTCTGTATTTATTTATTTATTTATTTATATATTTACCCTCAAGGCCCTGACGGGCAATAAATACATAGGGTGTGTGTGCGTGTGTGTGTGTGTGGGGGGGGGGGGGGGGGAGCGATGATACAAAGAATGATACAATTGGGTCAAGTGAAAAAAATAAAAACAATTATATAGTTGGCATAAACAATGTTTAACAGGCAATAAACAAAATAACAAGAACACTGGATGGAAACATAACACAAGCAGCACTATATAAGTTGATATAAATCATTTAAAGAACTAATAAAGATATCAGGTGAAGTGATTAAAGCGATTTCTTTGGGCAGGCTGTTCTATTCGGAGATGGCAAGAACCAGAGGGGAATTCTTGAACAAGTTAGTGCGAGCAAAGACGGGCGATACTTTAAAGTGATGATCTACGCGAGACAAAATACGATGAGCAGGCTGAATGAATGAGGTCCTAAAGGTAGATGATTCACGATAGAGCTTGTGGAAAAATGATATGCGAGCAATACATCTTCTGTACTGCAGTTGAGTTAGGTTGAGGTTATGTTGTATGTAAGACACACTGGAAGTACGGGAGACGTCGCGGCTTATAAATATTGCAGCTTTATTTTGAAGTACCTCAATATGGTTGGTTAAGTACACTCTAAAAAAGAATATCACCTTGCACCCTTTTGTCTCATATGATACACCCCAAACCTTCATTTTGACGTACAGCGCCCCATAGTCGAACAGACGGCCCCACATTTTACGAGGGGCTTGATAACGGTGCGATATAACTTTTTAAATAGCTAAAGTATGTATGAAAGTCCACACAAAGAAAACACTGAGTTTTTTCAGTAGGGCCAAGAAAACCCCAATTATTTTTTTGTAGTCAGTAACGTACATTAGCTATTTTTATAAGTTGTACCACGCGGCTATCAAGCCCCTCGTAAAATTCGGGGCCGTCTGTTCGACTATAGACATTCCAAAAGGAGCTCTCTGGCCGCCGCCATTTTGCGGCTCGAGCGACCCCTATCGGCCAGAAATTTCTGCCACCCACCTGAGCTGTGGAAACCCGGTCAACGCGACTCCCCATCTGCATTGTGCATTCGGAGTTCGGCGGCTTTCCTTGGAAGTTTTTACTTTAAATGCCTGTTTAGGATGCTTACCCTTTGTGTGTTATCTTCCACTGTGAGAACCAGGGAATACCAGGGCTCGTAACCTGCTCGGCATACGCAGGAAACGAACAAAGAGAGCAAACGTCAAGCAGCCCGCGACTCGGGCCGTTCGACGTTGTTCGAGGATTATTTTCGTTGAGATAATCTCCTAAAAGCCTTCCCGGCTATGTTCCCGGTCTTGGCGAGAAATAGCTGATAGGGTCCGGGGTATGGGGAAGGAGTGGACACGTTCGTTTATTTGTTTTGGTGCTGTGTAAAAAAAACACTGCCTTTAAAATGGGCCAAAGACAAGCCGGATTCCGTCCGATTGTCGTGAAGTGACTATCCCCGACACTGTACATTGGATATGCTGTGTTAATGGAGACCTTCCTCAAATCCTGTTCAGATAGCGCGGCACCGTGGGATACGTACAATATATGTTGTTCGATTGATGAGACTCGTTGAATTTCATGTTGTCAGCGGGGAATACCCATGCAGTTTGGCTATCCTGTACTGTGGTCAAATATTTCCGGCAATTAAGACATTTGTAGATTGACACGGCTGGGTGTATGGTGCCGTAAAAAAGTCAACATAAAATGAAACACATATTCCAGTTGCATATATTCTGTCACGCACGGACTCACCAAAATAGCTTTCATTTGTTGTTGTTTTTTTCTGTTCCCAAAAGTAGTGCAATGCTTTTTTAAAAATCTCGAAAAATTCTCTTCGCAATAGAACACAAGACAAAAATAAAACGAGGCAATTTAGCCGCCACCAGCGTCCGGAATTGCGACCACGTAGGCTGCCAAAGCCTACTGACGAGAAAACCCACAGCCCAGCGCAGTCGGGCAACACTGACGTACACTCTCAAAACCAGGGACGCGCGCTGTAAATCGCTTCGTTCGAGACTGCCGCTGGAATGGTCTATCGACCATTCCATTTAGCGTTCTCTGGGCGGCACCATTTTGTTCGACAGCAGCGCCCTCTCCATACATCCGGGAAATTCAGCGGGTTCAACGGAGTAAAACGAGAGAGAGGGCACGCGCCCGATTCCGCTAGCAGAAGACAAACCCGGAGGTTACCATTCTCCATCTTTGGGCTGTACCGGCGGGCTGTACGGAACATCGAGCTCTCGCTCGTGGCTGCCGTTGTGAAGTGGTTCGAGTTCTTAGAATAGTTATGGCTACTCCAAAATCAGCCTATAGCTCTCTGTTTTTCTATTTCTGTAAAAAATCTACTAGCATATTTTTTTCCGTTACTTAAATAGCAGTTAAATCAGCCGGCAGTACTACCCTCAACTACTGCGTGTATTGCGGCAGGAGAGCACGTTTTTATTTATTATTTCAGACTTCCACTCATGGTCGCTAAAGGCCTACACCAGTACGAACTTTGTATAGTAAAAAAGGTACAGCAACCGGATTTACTTTTCGCCGGAGAAACCGGCCAATCTGACACAGTTTTTCCTATTTTTTTTTTATTTGCACGCAGGTAACAACGCAATTGGACCCTGTTAGTCTTTTTTATCTAGCATAGTATTACACGATAACTGGCATACCAAAATCTGCGCATCTGCGCTTGAAATTGCCAAAATGACGCGATTTTAAACAGAGTTTGCACGCCAGTCGGATGCTAGGTACAGCCCACTCGGCGGAGCAAATGACATGCGGGGTGAGACGGGGAGGGCATTTTTTTTTCTCTGTATTTCCCTCTCTGCTATGACCCTAATGGAACGGTCTATAGGGCGCTGTACATCAAATTGAAGTTCTGGGGTGTATTATATTGGACAAAGGGTGTAACAATACACCATTTTACACCCTTTTTTAGACTGTAAAGCTGGTGAGGGTGCCATATGATGGATTCATATTCCAACTGCGACCTGACGAGGGTAGTATAGGCGAGGAGTTTAGTTTTTTTGTTAGCTTGAAATAAGGAGCGTTTAAGAAAACCAAGAGTTCTGGATGCTTTGCGGGTTACATGTTCAATATGAAGGTTCCATGATACGTTAGCTGTTATGTGGACGCCGATGTATTTAATTGACGTAACGGTTTCAATGCGGTCCTCTACAATCATGTACACGTGATGAGTGATTTGTAATTTCGTTGTAAAAGTGACAGCTTTAGTCAGGTGCCCTCGAAGATATCGATGTCAGCGTTTGGACATCTGTACACTCCCCCAAGAAGAAAGGAGTGACACCGACAGTTTAGCTTGGTCCCATACTGTCTCCTGATCGGCCGATTCGTGAATAGTAAGTGAGTTGTTGGAGACGAGGGTGGAAGAAGACGGGGTGGAGGGCACGTGACAGGCGGTCGGCCGAGGAGACACGAGCTGGCGCATGACGGTGCGTGCTGCTTGAGGTTGGGGCAGGGCAGGAACGACGGAGCCGTTCTGGCTGGTCTCGTTCATGGCAATCCCCGGAGTGGTCCACCAGCGAGGTTCTGACCAGGACCGGAGGAAACGGCGAGCCCTGGCCATACCGACCACGGCGACGACGATCCCGGAGTGGTTCCGCAGCGAGACTCGGGTTATGATAGCCCGCGACAGCTAACCTACGCAGCGCTGGCGTGGGAAGGACGATCCGCAGGCCTAGACACGAACTCCGACTGCGAGCTCTCAACGACGGGCGACAACCAGTGTCGGCGGCCCCGAACTGCCGGCTCAGAACGACGGGCATCAACAAGGGTCGGCGGGCCCGGACTGCCGGTTCTCGAGGACGGGCAACCGGGAAGTGCAGTAAACCTATTCGCTCTCCTCTCGTTGTGTTGTGTCACTCCCCGGGAGACGAGCGAAGTGCAGACCGATTGAGGGCGATTATAATAGAGCGAGAATACCACAAAAAGAACCACAGAGTGAGCTCTTCACTATAAGTGCAACCCCACTGCCTCTAGAATATCCGATAGGGAACACTTCAGAGTTAGATATCTCACTCTTTAATTATATTTCTGGGATTATGAAAACGTCAGAGTTTAAATCGAACAGTACGCATTCAATTCCTGCTGTCTTCTTTACGACACCTCGGGCGTTTAGGCAGACTAATCTAAAAAGCCTGCACGTCGCTGCGGGTCGGGCGTAGCCTCAGCGCCAACAGCGTTGCCCATCCTAAGAGGACCAAGATATGGTTTGAAGAGACTTACTTTGGGCCAATTTCTGGCCACAAGCAACTTTTCAATCTGAACCTTCACCGGACACATGGAAAGATGCGTGCGTGTCGTACTTAGTTGACAGTTTCGTGCAGAGAAACCTATCGTTAACAAGCACAGCTGATACAAGAGCACACACTTCGTCTGTAGAAGTGGACGGCTGCAAGCGCGACACGAAAATAGCCTTCTGCACAGGACGTTTGAGCGCGGACCGCAACTTACAATCCCGGTTGGAACCGGTTGACGGCACTGGGAGGGTTCACTGGCCTGCCCTCGTCCACAAAAGGCGAATTACGTCGTCCATTTGGCTGTCCTTGGCGTCGCTCCTCGATAGTAGAAGCTCCTTCAGGTCGTGCAGCTGAGGCAGACTGCCGATAAGTCCTGTTCGAGTCGCTCGCTGATGACTCGGAGATGGTTGGCCAGTCCCTTGTCATCGGTAAAGCGGAGGCGTCGCGCTGCCGGGCCTTGGAGTGCATAGGTACCCAGGCAGCACACCATTGTTGGACCCCCGTTGGCCCAATGTTGTCAAAAACTGGTTCCAATATTGGTCTGACGTTGGCATTTTCGAAAACGCCACCCGATCCAATGGTGGTCCAACATTGGTGCCAATGTTGGACCACTGGTTTTCCAACGTTCTAGCCCACGTTGGACCAACGTGGTTTGCGCTTCTTTTATCCAATATTGGCATAGAGGTTTCACAGTTGGCTGAACCAACATTGGCATCCAGCGCCTTACACGCTGGCTCTTCCAACATTGGCCGAAATATTGGCTATTCTAATATTGGCATCCAATCTAATACACTGACTATTTTTTGCATCCATTGTCTATGACATTATTGGATGTCATTTTTCAGTCCGTGTTCTAACCAGTGTCACAAGGACAGTGCAGAGAACCACGCAAGTCCCTTGCCCTTTTTCCTCAAGCACTGTTTTGTTTATGATACTAAAATCTAATAAATGCAGCAATTTTACCAGATTTGGACACTTTAGAAATCAGTAATGAATGCAAATGAATTGCTCATAACGTTTGACAGTTCATAATTTATTTAAATCGAATAAAAATATTAAACAAAATTGTGCAACCAGGGGGGCCTAGGCAGACTCGGCGGCAGGCTCGGTAGTGGACAGGGCAGAGGGCTGGGCGAAGAGCTGGGTAAAGGGATTCCACGCAGGGGCCTGGCCACATGATTCTGAAAGAGACAAATGCGGGGGTTTTAATTCAGGTGAAGGGTTTCAGAGGCTCTCAGTTCTCTCTTACGCTTGTCAATAATGAATATCAAACTAAAACTTAGCTTCATTATTATTCGCCGCCCTTTAATTAACTATTCGATTAATCGGCTCAGTTGCTCTGCAAGTATAAAATCCCGGAAAGGCCTACCGACATTTTTATGTTTACTTTTCCACATTATAAACTTTCTATTCCAGTGAAATATTTTTCGTTATTTTGTATGTAAAAAAAACTTAGTACTGCCTTCTAAAATAAATAGATGCGCAGGTAAGACACCGGGACCGGCTTGCTGGAATCAGTGTCTCAGCTTAGACTGGGTGAAGGAAAGCACTGTAAAGGCTGGGACGCGCGAGCGTCTTGAGTCGAGGTTTGAGTCTCGTTCAGCTCATACGCTGGCTTTGGCAGTGCTTCCTTTACCCCCGTCTCAGCTGAGACGCTGTTTCTAGAAAGACGGCCCAGGCGCTTACTATTGTTTTGTTCGTCCGACTTGTCTTTACTCAGAGCTCGATCGATCTAGATTAAAATATTTATAGTGGTTTAAAAAATCAATGAAATAGTACGAAGGTTATTTCATAAATTGCTTAGCTCTACTCTTGCAACATCATGGCGTCCCTCAACCTTTCATCTAGCTTTAAGAAGTCTTAAGAATTACAATCTCGCCATTTAGGTTAACACCAAGATTTCTACGTTGATCTGAAAAAAAAAAAAAAACGTTTTTAAGATTTACGATATTTGCGGCACGGAAATATGTAGTTAATAATGTACCCATATTGCCTTCATAATATTCACGATTTATAAATGCAACCGCTGGTCCCCCTCTTCAGCTCACCAGTGTCAAACGCACTACTAAATTAACAGTTCAATAAATACCCCGGTATAAGTAACAACATGACAGTTGAACAGAAGTTGATGCTGGAATCAATCAAGAGTTTAAAATAAATCGCGCACATAAAATAGCTTGTCGTGTAAAGACAAATTACACTCGCAGAGCGCGGAGACATAACTGACACTCCACTCGCATCCAACAAGCCGAACCTTGGTAAATAAGGACTACACAACGCTTTGTGGTATTCGGCTTTGGACGTACCGGGAGAACTTTTTATTACAGCACACATCTACCGCCAAGAGGACAGCCATATTTTAACACACAAAAATAAAAGTAAATAAAAATGACTTCGAACACAAAAATAACCAATCAGAACGTCTCTCACGGTCTATTAGAATAAAAAGCACTTTCAAATAGCGCTGTACAGGGCCTTTCGGGCCGATCGCTCTGGATTACACGTTGAACCCCTTGCACAGAGTTCGACACGGTTCAAACTCACAGGATAGGGACAAACCGTACATTGCGTACCAAGAATATCTATCCCCAATGGTCAGGAGGACTTCTTGTCACTCACATGGAAGAGAAGGCGGTCCGTCGTGTCTTCGGTCCGTCGAAGCCAGTGGTCACATGTGTGCCCACAACAAAGGAAGATCACCGGTGTGTAGGCGCTGCCGAAAGAATATCCATGGTCTTGGCAATCCGCATGTTGAAGATCGCACTTGGCACTAAGGCGAAATGCGCTGCTGGTGATCGGAACTCTCGAACTACATTTACCAATGAAAAAACAGTGAGTGCGCAGGCGAGCTGGTGGATGTTGATCATGATGTAGAAAACCCGAGACTGTGGTAAAAGTAGGGAAACTTGGTCGAAGAAGAAAGACAGGGGAAACGAACGTCTCAAACTCAGCTACTGCGTTTATTTCCTCAATTTCTTATATACCCACAACCCAACCGCCACCACCGACGTCACAAGGTCAACCTTTGTTATCTATACAATCCTACCCACACTGGTCTTCACCTCAACCGTAAACGGTGACCTCAATCCCAAAAGGAAAGCTTACGACCTTGAACAAAAAAGCAAACACACCAAAACAAACACACAGACCTCCTCCCTTTCCAACCGGAGTCTGGAAAGGCAGTGCTTTATCTAAACGAGAACTGATAAGACCCAACTGAACCCCTGCCCGCAAAATGACTCATTGCACGTTTACTTACAACTAATAAAAAAAAAAAAAAAAAAACTTTACATCTTAAGAAACTTTTTGGAACTACTTCCGAGCTGCATCGAAGCATGGCTGATACAATTGCCGATGGATTTGATACGAACTGTCTCTTTTATGAGCCTCTTAGTGTTGTTGCGCTCTCTGTGAATAATGTCAGTTTGCGACCAATGTGCCGTACAATCGTTACACTCACTAATGTGTTTAGCAATTTCCGAATTGGGTGCGTTTATTTTTACATTTCGTTTGTGCTCTACCAATCTATCATTTACACACCTTGCCGTTTGTCCTACATACTTGCAACCGCATTCCAGTGGTATTTCATAGACCACCCCTTCCTTGCAATCAACCGACTTATCACGGTGCGCTTTTGGACACACTTTCTGAGTCGTCTGAAACGGCGTCAAGCGGTTCAGCTTAAAGTCGGACTTGAATGCTACATCTACTCCAAATTTTTTTGCGCATGCTTTAAGGTTATGAGAAATTCCGTGAAAATACGGAATAACCGCATAATGCCTTTTTGTTTCCTTTTCTGGTCGTTGTTTAGCCTTTTGCTGTAATTCCAATTGTCTTTTTATGAACACACTGTCATAGCCTGCATCTTCTAACCTTGACCACTGCCTTTCAACCGCACAGAAGCGAAATCTACAGCAGGCCCGCAGGCCGCATCACACGCGAAACTAGGTCCGGTCTTCGCAGGCATTCCGGGTTTGTCAACGTCTAATGCGTCATCCGTGAAACAACGTGATAACGCTTCCACCGCGCCTTCAGCTTAGGGAGAGGGAGAAAAAGAGAGAAGTAGAAAGAAAGCAGCCCAGAACGGGGGGTGCGCTTACAAAGGCTAATCTTCAGGCCCATCTCAACAATGAACCCAACCAGAGGATTTGTCACTTGTACCCAAGGTTGATAGTGCAGTGGATGTTATGCGTGGCCTTGGGCTTTTAGGCAGGTTCCGTGCTCCGCCTTATCACTAGCTTCGAGACTGTAGTCACGTGACCCTAACCGGAGACACGATTGGTCTAAAACACGCATAGCGTCTACCCTGCTGCCTATACTGATTGAACAGAACAGCTCTTTGAAGGCCAGCTTATGAATTTCTAAAGAGGCTGTCCAGCCCAAAAGTGATTCTAAACGGGGCAAGTTTGAAGACACTGTTTTACGTCGTATAACTCACATTAAAATTTAGAATGAAGAAATAAGCGCGACTATATTTTGCGCACGATGTCCACAAATAAATAATATATATATATATATATATTCTTTTTTTTTATCAATAAATTTAAAATTATTTTTACACTGTTAGGTTCGCGTTTTTAAACTTCAAAATTTTTTTACGAAAGAGTTACACATAAAATACACCACGGACAGCACATCGTCCGACTTTCAACGCACGATGAAACGCCGACGCTCGCTGACAGGAGGTTGCGATGCTGCGCGAACAATTTCGGAAAGATGCTGCGTAGGATACGCCGGGCGCAACGGCTTCGCGACCGTTCGAAGAGCAAAGGATTCGCGGCGACATAGTAGCGTCTTCCAACTTCAGTAAGCTACCGGGGCTCGAGAGTACCACGCTCACATTTCCGCAGAGCGAGCGCGGCCGGCCAGATGGAGGCGCAGTATGCACTCGCGTCGCGATTGCTACGTTGCTGCTCTGCCTACACTGATGACATGTGCACTGGCAGTCGAAGCAGCCCTCCCGAGACTTCATTCGAGTCCAAAAGACAACTTTCTAGCGCGATAGACTCTCGTAAAAGTGAGAGTAGAAGTCGCTTCGGTTGGCGGTGTAAGCGGCGGACAGAAACATTAAATATAAAAAAAGAAAGCACGCAGAAAGAAATACAAACATGGCAGGGGCACGGGAAAAGTAGGAGACGTTAACGCTACGGAATGCATATACATACCAAATACACTGGAAAAGACAAAAATAATTAAATCTAAAAAACGGAATTAAGTTTTCAACGCCGAGGTTAGGCAATGCGAAGGGAGAGCAGCAGGCAAAAAAACTGCCATAGTCCTATAGGCAGCTAAGGACGTATTTGTGATCGCGGTGATAAAGCACCGGCGACGTATGCCCCATGAAGTTGGGTAAATAAAATTCTCGCCCCGAGCGAGCGCGTGAATGACTCTTTTTTTACTTTCCTACCTCTTCAATGCAAAAAAAGGGTCGCGGGTTTATAGCCTAGGCGACACAAATACCGATAAGCCATTGGCTATGGCAGTGCAATATCGACCAGCCTATACCATGACATCACCAATATTGGAAAACTCTTGGCTTTGACAGTTTAATATTAACCAGCTTAAGCCAGCGTATATTCAATATCGGAAAGCCATTGGCTCTGACAGTCCAATATTGGACAACTTATGCCGGCGTATAGCCAATATCAGAAAGCCAGTGGCTCCGATAGTCCAATATTGGACAGCTTATGCCAGCGAGTATCCAATATTGGAAAGCTATTGGCTTTGACTGTCCAATGTTGACCAGCCTGTGCCAAAATATCACCAATATTGGAAAACCACTGGCTTTGATAGTCCATTATTGTCCAATGTGATTCCAATATTAGGAAACAAATGGCTCGTTGGGCCACTGTTGGGCCATTCTTTGCCACATCAAATCCAATGTTGGCCCAATACGGTGTGCTGCCTGGGTACTTGCGCGCTCAAGCTTGGAGGGCCAGGGGCGTCGGCACAAAGGTATTTCCGAAGGAGTTCGCTGTTTCGCGCCAGTTGCAGTCCCAGTTATTCGTTGTCACGTCGCAGAAACCGCACTTCCTCAGAGAGTGCATCGATTTTGAGGCGGAGCCCTGTCAGTAGTTCTCGAAGACCGCTCTCTTCTTGCGGAACTCCGCCCTGGGGACCGTCGATGTTCAGGGGGGACATAGTCGTCCCAATACTCACAGACGACGATTCCGGACTTTTTCGGTTTGTGCACAAGGCACACTTGAACGTGCTCCCACCAATTTTCACGAGCAGGTGGATGTCAGAATCGCGAACGTTGACGCATTTACATTGCATGGAAGCTGCGTCCGCACGTGCCCGAGCAAACGATGAATCGCGCCCGCGTTATTGTGGCAAAGCAGCTGCCAAACACGTCTTTCCTTGACGCCATATCAGTTCGATCAGATTAGATGAAAAGCTAATGGTTCAATTATTACTCATAACTAGTAGGTAATGACTCGTCCCCAAAAGAATTGAATAGGCTCTCTTCTACGGACATAGCAGTTCCTGAATCTGCAACCTCCGATAAATCCAGACACATAATGGTTATTTATCCTCTCCCTCATCAAAAAAGGTTAAAGATAGTATATCGTTTAACTTTTCGCTTTCCACTAATCCAAGTTAAGTCGAGAGGAAAAGGGAAAATACAACTTTCAGCACTAACACTTTCTTCCGCTTCCTTCTCCGCATTATGGCGAGCATTGAAGAGAAAATTCATTATAAAAGGAATAAATTTAGATTATAAAGCGGGAACGTTGACTATTAGTTTTACTTGCTTCTTCTATGCTGTTGATATGTTGTTTTTTTTTTAATGCCTTTATGTTACGGTTTGTATTTTTGTCTTTTTGTGCCAGCTATGTATCTGTACTTTCACATTGTAAACCCACCCTGCTAAAATCCCTGCTAGGGGATTGCAGTATTGATAAATAAATAAAATAAATAAATAAATTGTGATGTTAAATGTGATATATAAAAATACGAGGGAGCAAGGGGCTCCGTCAATATATTATACAGCTCCTTCCCTCGTTTCCGGCATTCAAGTACCATAATAAAAATGAGTAATTCATAAATAGTCTAAATTCAATTAGGGCTCAATCTTTTACAGTATTAACTTCTTATTGTGTTGAAATTTGGTCAATTTTACTCACATAACAAAAGCAATACACAATTGTTGTTTTATTAGCAAACGATATTAATCATGTGTTAACGAATATTGCATCTGAACTTCAGACTTAGCACGCACAGCATCATATTTATTAGGACTTAGCGGGTTAACTTCAACACAGTGAAACTTTTTACGCTTATGTGTGCATTGCGTTCATTTCGCGCTTCTCACGACAGGTTATATTTTGAGGAAAATGTTTTGCCTTAATGTGCCGCAAAATAACATTTTTAAAATTTCGGTATTGACTTTTAGAAAACGTAACATGTACCTGGACAACTGCGAACTCCCGGGAACCTGAAAGGCAAACAATCTAAGTGATTCTGCTGTGCGTTGTATCTGTAATTTTCCAACTACCGATCGCATGTGTGGGAGGAGCACCTCCTTAAAACTCAGTGCTCCGCTCACACAATGTAATCTGCCTCTTCTTGTCTTTATTTTTTTTTAATGTTGCAGCTATCGCAGCTATCTTATTACCTCACACGTTTTGATGCCATGAGCTTAAGCATACACATTTTACAACCTACAAAGCTTTTCTAATCGCGTAATGGTATGATATGAACATTGATTTGCAAAACGTTTATGTTTAAAGTTAATATTTTTTTGTGCGCTTCCAGGTAAAACGGTCGAGGTCAGTTTGCCACAGCGGCCACTAAACGACAAAGCTTATTACATCAAGTTCAATAAGGATCCCATGACTGTTTTCGCGTACTGCCCACAAATAACTGTGAACTCATTTGACTGTCAAAATTTTCTAATATATAACAGTCCACGTTTCCCCCTTACCGAACTAACAATCATTTGTTTCCTGTTCCGCTTTCTTCAGATGACATGGCAACTCAAGAATCGGGCTTCAAAATTTACGGCTTGGATGAGTCGTGCGAAAACGGTACTGCACTTTACGACAAACTCTGCAGCGACGGATGTAACGCGATTCGTGTGAAATAAGACTGATGCTAACATCTCTTGTTTGTCACTGAAAGTGCTCAATCGGTTTTGAACTAATAGAGGTTTACTGACATAATGAATAGAGGACTACGATTACAACAAGCGGTAATTCTACAAAGCGGGAATGGCTTTTAATTGTACAGTACTCGTCTCCACTCGGTGTCCATAAACACTTTTTTTTCATAAACTGAACTGTGTTTTTGAAGATATTTTTTGTTCTTGGACGTCGACAAGGGAACGGGGTGGTGTTGGCCTTCATATTTAGATCGCATGTATTAACGCGTTAGCATTAGTACCCATATGACAGGGAAAAGCTGACGGCATCCGTCTGTGGACAAGACAGTGCAAAGGGAAGCGTGCCGCTTGAGAGAGGAGGAGAGTAGTGAAGGACAAAGGCGAGAGGGAGGCGACGTCATGGGGCGGAAGCCAATGTGCGCGCACAGGCTGGGGCGAGTCTGAACTTGCATGTGTGCGGAGCGCGTATGACTTTGTTTATGCTACAAAACGGAATGTGAAACAAGCAGACTATTGCTGGGTACTGGAAAAATGTAATGGATAACAATTACAAATGACCGAGCCTCAAATGTACTGGATTACCATTACAAATTACTTTCGCTCAAAAGTAAGGAATTACTTTACTCGTTACGTTACAAATTATACTTTCATGTTACTTTTTCGTGCAGTTATCCAGAAAACAATGAAAACGATTTTGATATTTAAAAAATTGTCAACACTATTTTTCATTTTTCATGCGCCTGTATTATGGTTGTCCTTGTAAAAATAAATATTTTATTTAAGAGAAAGAGTGTAGGTCCACTTCGTTCACCTGTAAGCTGACAAGGCACCGAAAGCTGGAACCACACCCGACATCCCGCTAGCTTACGGCTTTTACAAATGATCCCTGGATTTCTGCAAACAAAGCTAATGGTGCGCATGCTCAGTGGCAGCGCATACCTCCGCTACAAGATTCGAAACTAAAGAAGCGATCTACGAAAGCTCCTTTTTGACTCGGGTTTTTTGCCTGTTATTCACGAGAAAAGGAAAACTTTGTTTGATCTGTTTCTGTAGATTAAAGTATGTTGTTCTTGCTGGTGACAATTTGTGTTTGTTTTTTTTTTTGCAAGCAAAGTATGCACCGAACCTTTAGGTTTCCGTTCTCCTTAATGCCCTGCATTTTCTGCATCTCATTAAGAGACGGCCATGGAGACGACGGACGCTCCATGTCCGAAAACTCGAACAGTCAGAGAAAAAGTGGTGGTTACGGGCTATCGATCGTTCATCGGTTCTCACTTTCGTACCAATATTCGTGGAGGTCAGGGGAGGAGAGAGCATAGAGAGCGAGAGAAGCGGTGGCCATCGGTCTCACAAAACAATAGCGGATCACACCGCTTTTACGCGTTCTTTCTCTCTCTCTCTCTCTGTCAGCACTCCTTAGATGGCCATCCCCCCCTCTCCCCCTTTATATTGACAGTTGACTGTGAAGTGAGGAGCGTACTCGACCACCCTTCCAGACAAGTAAACCCAAATAAGTATCGTCCATACCCTCGAAGACGATGCTCATAGCCTCGCACCAGGCGCTTTTCAGCCGTGCCTCAAGAGCGTGCTGGAATACAATAGCTCACATCAAAGACAAAGAGAATTCAACCCCCTCGCGCGAGGCTACATCGTCTGTTACGCGAGTTGTGAACCCGCTAACCGAGGGGATACGGACCCGCGTTTGGTGCCTGTGCAGGTGCTGGGAGACGTCAAAGAACTTGGAAAGGGTGAAACGGTGTAAAAGAAAAAAAAAATAAACACGAAGAGCTTTCTCCTGCCCGGGAGAAGAAGAAAAACACAATGGAAGACGGAGAACCTACTCGGCATTGTCTCGCTTGACCTTTGTCTTTCGTATATTTGTACACGCCCTGCCCGTTTTTCCAGTGGTTCTAGTGACCGGTTATAAAACAATTGTGTTTTCTTTTCGGCTATTCTCCCCTTCTTGGTGCTTTCTATTTTGTTGAACTTGCTCTCTTCATGCTGCTGAATGTTCTGCTCGTATTGCTGCAGTTACTGTAGTATGCTCATATTTTAACAAGTGATGAGTAATTAAAGTAACCGTTGCCAATATTTTGTAACGAAATTACATTACAAATTACTTCCGAAAAAAAAAGTAAGGTGACAATTACAAAATTTACTTGAAAAAGTAAATTACTTGTAACGGATTACTTCTTAAGTCTGGAACCAATACCAGCGCTGGTGCAAATAGGCGGCAAAAAAGTTTAAAGGAAGATTCATTGGTGGATCCTCAAGAAATCCGTTGGCATGACCCTTGGGAAACGCCACACACGTCCCCCTTTATGGAAACGCTCACACTGGCCTCGTGAAAATGCCATAAAAATGGAAAAAAAATAGAGGAAGCAAAACAGAAATCCAAAACCGAAAAGTGAAGGGATCAGCGTTAGCGTCTACCGAAGGGGGGCGCGTGTGTGGCGTTTCCCAAGGGTCATGCTAACGCATTCCCCAGGGATCCACAAATGAATCTTCCTTTAATTTGTTTCTGTTCTTAGGAGGTGCGAAACTTTGGTCGAAGTGTCGAGCAGTCTTCGCGCCTCTGATCTTCGTCGTTTTCCTGTTTAGCCCGCAGCTGACCAGCGCCTCATAAAATAAGGTCCCCCATAGCCCCCGAGAGCTTAAGTATAATGCAAAGCGTGGCAAGTGCCGAGCATCGCATTATCGTTCCTCAGCCAATCAGATCGCAGTATTAGCCGATAAGAATGCCAAAGAACCAATCCCGAAGCAAAAGGCGCGAACATACAAAGCCCTGCTTAAAATATCTCTACAGATAGGGTGCTGGTGAAAAAAGGGAACCTTTTTGGAGAACAGAATGCCAGCGACGGCGGACGACATGGATTCGAAGAGACGCTCTACTTAGCGACCTTATTAAGTACAATTGACTAATTAAGTTTTTAATCGGGGAAAATAAATATTAGACACTTGTTGAGCGTGAGCGAAAACCGCTAAACCAACCTGTTTTAGAAAGAAACGCGTAAGTGTGAGGCTTGGCTAAAATTAACACTCTCGCGGAGGCTGGGAATCTGAAAACGCGGATAAGAAAATCATCCGCTTCTTTGCATCGCCAGCCTCTCCATCCACACGAGTAGGAACTTTAGCAAACCCTCAAAGTTCACAGGTACTTCGAGTCTTGCTAAAATATTATTTTCGGCGTCTTCCATGACGCTCAGCAAGTTTTGAATTGGAACCATATGTTTATTTTCACAAATTCAAAAGGGAATTGATAAATTGTATTTATTATTTTGCTAAATAGGCGCGTTTCGTTTTCAACGTCTTAAAAATCCCCTACAGCAAGCCTAGTTGTAAAGATTTTGTGAAATCTTTCCGGCCGTCGACGCCAGCAGTTTGTTTTCTAAGTCATTCCATTTTTCCTTTTAGTTGAAATGTTTTTTTTCTCCGCTTCTTCGAAACAACCAAGACCTCCGGCGTCTGACTTGTCTTGCTTGCGTTTCAGCGGTCCAATCAACCCACTCGTGTCACGAACGACTAGGCTGCTGTCAAGAGGGAACGTTGTAAACATGTGTTAACGGCGTGGATATTATTCTGACCGGCTAGCGTGAATGACAGTCCTATTTGCTTATTTTTTTATGATCACCATTCAAAACAAAAGGCATGGTAACAATGAGGACGCTTATCATTATCGTGCTAATTTCACGCGTCTTTTATCAAGTAAAGCGTTCACACTACACCCTAAGAAAACTGAAGGGTCTACTGTCCCGTAAAGCACTTTGCAGAGCCAATCGCTGAAATCTAAGCTCGGCGTATGACAAGCCTGATAATAGGTCTAGATATAACGCAGATAACTTTTTTTAAGCCTAATCATATTATGAGACTCGTAATTCGCCAATCTACCTCCATAAATTGCAGTGATTGTCCTTCCCAATCAAGTGCTTTGGGGGAAAACGTGACGCCCTGCAGATTTCGCAGAGTATGGCCGTTATAATCATGCTTGTTAAGCTTCTTTGACTCGTTCCTCGGCGTTCTTATGTGCTTATGCCGCAATCTTATCTGTTGCGGAGCGATAATAAGGTGCCCCGAACTCGCGCCATGCCCCGTCTTTCTTAAGCTGCATCAGTGACGTGCGTGACCAAAAGCGTCGCTGTGGTTTGGCATTCGCAATTGGCCAAACCATAACTTCCTGTATACTGATAACGCCTGCCCAATCGTCAGTTTACGGCGAAGCAAATCCTGCCAATCTCAGCGAGGCAAATCCTGGTTGTGACGTGACGAACGAAAACCGTAAGAGCTAGGGCACCTCCGAAATATTTCGGCGCTAACATATGAGACTATAAACAGCAAACGTTTCTACGAGCGCTTTTGCGGGCTCCCTGCGAATGTGGGTGCAAACGTTCAGCAGTAACAAAAGCAGTATTGAGCGTTGTGCATTTGTTTCAATGGAAACAAAGCCCCAATGGTTTAACTCGAAACATTAAAACTTCACACCCGCATTTTTTTTTTTTTTTTTTTGTGATTACGGCAGTTTTAGTGAAGAAAAAATTCCCAAAATTACGAGGTGTCACATTGCTCTGTGTTTTTCGATATCTTGTGCAGTTTTTTTTTGGATATCGCACCTCAATCTTTTGCTTTGGGGTCTACAGCTAAACCGTAACTACCGGCTCGAGCACGATGGCAACCCCTGTGATTAGCTGTATGTCTATCGTGCGACGCAAAGTTCGTACCGCGGTACCGCAAACCTTACGGCTGGCCTAGTCGCAAGAGCAGTTCCGATCAGTCAGGTAAGATCTTTACTACTTTGCATCGTAACTATCAAACATTGTTACACATTTATAAAGTTGCCGGCCTAAAAGCAAGTTCGCCACACTCATGGTGGTGTGTTATGAATGTTGCACAGGCGTTGTGAAAGCTAATCCTAAGCTCGTGCTGAGCAGAAACGGACTGAAGTATGGCCGCCAGTGAATGCCACCTTCGGAACTACGACGCGCTTGGGCGAGCAGAGAGTCAATAATTTTCGTGCGCAATCACCGAGAAGTACTTACAAATTACGGCCGCTGAAACCTAACATAGAAAGCAGAAATCGCCCACTGGTACGACTTAAACCACAGAAGAAAAACTCGGCGAAAGAAGTGGCAGTACAAACAAGTAACTTAGTTCCTTGAGTACGAATATGATATCAGGGCACAAGGTTGCTTGACAAACAGCCAACCCGCTGAATGCCCGCTGAGAAGCTGGTGGTAACATTTTGAATATCGGTTTTAGAGTGGATCGCGGTTTTCTATTAGTCTAATATTTTGGCAGTGCTCATATTTTATCTTCATAAATTGATATCAGCCATTTATTTTGCTTCGACCTTTTACCGGAGTTAAGGAAGAATACGGATTTGACGCCGGTGGTTCACTTGTGATGTGGAAATCAAAAAATGCCGGTTTTCGCCATGGTAGGAAAACCTGTAGCAAATACTTATTCTCGTTCTCACGTGCGCGATTGCAATCGACACCTTAGAAGGCGTTGCCTAGAGAAGCTTGAGATATGTAAACTTAGGAGAAAATAAGTGTCTACATCAATACGAGATCTGAAGGTTGCCGAAAGCTGCCGTCAATATTGCACAAAACGATAAGGGGAAAAAAAAAAGAAGATTCTGCCAACTAGTAGATCAAAGAATGTCAGATATGCGCTAATACTTTTCAACTATTTCTTCATTTTTTTCTACGCCTTTCATCTTCTTCGTCAGCCTTTAGAATTATGACAAGGACCATAAAACATGGCGGAACTTACAGAGCAAGTGTGTGGTTACTATACACTCTAAAAATCTCGAGTGTCTACTTTTGCGCACGTAGGTGAGCTAATTACTGCCGTCTACGAAGAGAGTTAGGCGAATGACGAGCTATAATACCCCTGTTACATGGGCACACTTAACCGCAGTTAACTCAGCTTAACTGCTGTTGCGCGGCACCACAGATACCGCACTATACTCTCGGACAGCTATTCCATAAGAAGTGAAGAGCGCGCGTGCACTGCTTCGATAGATGCTCAAGGTGCTCAAGCGCACGTTCGCCCATAGCTTTGAGTGCGTAGCCGCAGAATGGTGTCAGCAATTATTGTGCGCTAACTGTGGCTTAGCGTAACTGCAGTTAAGTGCGCCCGTGTAACAAGGGTATAAGTTGGCTAGAACATTTTTTTAGGCGCTCACCATAAAATCGGCCATTCCAAGCTTTTTGGGCTCGATGAAGTATTTTCGCGTATAACATAACACGCATCATTGTACAGCGATATATCGAATAAAATTAAAAGGCATGTTTGCTTACCCCCAGTGAATCAGGCTGCTCGTGTCGGTGGCAAAGATGAGCAGTTCTGTAGGGAGTATTCACTGGACGCCATATTTGTGGGTGCTGTTTAGAGCGCTTGCTCAGAACGAGCTCACATCAATAGGCTGCTAAGACCGACACTCTTGATGGTGCGGAATGCACGTTGCAAAAGAACTGTGGATGCTCGCCGTCAACACGCACGTGAACGATCAAAAGCGTCGCTGTGGTCGGCCCACCACAATTGGCCGAATGCTGACTATGACGTCAGCAAAGGATTTCTCATCGACGCGAATAAGAGGAATGTAAGAACTTCGACTTTGACGGTGTTGGCAGTGTTGCTTTGAGGGCGCTATGATTTCAGGCTTTCACCATGTTCATTACAAACACCATCGAACTTGTTGTTCATAAGGTAATGACGTCACGAAAGGTAACCAAACGAGGGCGCCACCAAAACATCTCGCCGCTAATAGACGCTTTCAGGCAGCTGAGCACGGGCGCCGCCATAACCGACCTTCAGTTTGTGTTTCTTTTTATTACGTTCGCTTCACTTCATCATTGCCAGAGCAGGACAGGTTAGTGCCACTTCAGGTGCTACTGCGTCCTTATCCCCAGCATAGGACTTTGGGGAGGCTCGTCAACGCCCACTTCATTGCCTCGGCATCTCGGTAAGACAAGAAAAGGTCGGCAATGGCGGTGCAATTTGGCACGTGTTTAAAGCCTCTATTGTTCGCAACGCAAGAATAGACCCTTTCACAAATTCAGTGCCATCTAGTGGCTCAAATATCAGTCTACATTTCTGTATGCTAATGGCGGTTAGAATGTGGTACATATTTATCAACGGCAGACGTGCGAAAGTTGCGGTTTTCTTCGCTGCAGATTTATTTTTCTATTTGTTTCAGTTGCGACGGTGTGTACCACTCCGTACAAGGCTCTCGGTGGAGTCAAATTCTTGATAAAATTCACCATATTCTATTGCCATGAGATGTCTGGGGCGTGCCGAAGCCAAGCATTCCAAGGTTTTACATGACACCCTCAAATGCGTAGCGCGTAGAAGCTTATAAGTCTCGTCACGGTAACATAGGAGAATAATGCAGCAAACTACCGTCTGGAATTTTCAGGCTCCGCTTCGGTATTTTTTCTCCACCAGTCATCAAAAGAACGCCATTAGCATGTACAAATAATATGAACTTAAATGATGATAGTTATTGAAGTTGCCAGACAAAATTTCGAAAAGGGTCTATTGACACACGAGTGGCAGACTTTTATCGCAAGTTTTAGTAGTGTTGAACACAAAGAAGAAGTCGCCGTCATAGGGGTTCATGCAGGAAGTTTAGCAACAGGTGTCCTCATCTCACGCCCAAGATGTATTTCAGCCTAATTTCGTTACGTACACTCACTCACACGACAATACCCGAAGAGCTACTTGCAATGTAACGCGATTGCGTGATAAACTTAAAGTTTAAATGTCAAGGAAGGCTTTCTCCGTGAACTAAGATAAACAGGCGCTTTACTTCAGGCGCTTATGCGAATAACTTCTAATAAAAGTGGCCAAGGATTTTTTTTTTATTTTGCGCTCGTAATGTCATTGAAATAAGCGCTTGCACACAGCTGCGTCGCACTCAACTTTTATGTGTGAACTTTCAGCTGCGAGAAAGCGGGTGGGGAAAAAATGCCACATTGATAGGTCTTCGCGTTACTTACAAGAAGCCTACGCACAAGTTAAACGTTGCATCAAGCACGCTATTCAAGATACCTGTCTTCAGAAATTGACTTGGGGTAATAGACCCTCGAACATTGCACTTTACAAGGAACTACCGCATAAATCTTGACTTGTAACTATACTTCGTCTCACCCTAGGATGGACTAAAGGTAAAAGCTACGGGCCTCCAGATCCAATCAAAGGCCACTTACAAATTGCATGGTATTTCGCTTCGATGCACGTGTCGGTGACTGCGTCTACGATCACTAATGGGTATGGGCGAACAGTGGTTCAAATTGAATAGCACTGAGTGACTCATCAATTTTGCATCCCAAATAAAGCCACGACATACAGACCCTTTGCAGTGTCGTAGCTATAGAAATGATGCAGCGCTTTTTGATTCGGGGCATTATTCGTCCACCCCTAATCAATGTTAAACGTTTCATAGTTTAGCGCGCAACGTGATTGGACCTGGCTGCCCGTGGCTTTGGCCTTTAGTCCATCGTAGGATGAGACAAAGTATAGACTCGCAAGGTTGTTTGGTTTGTTTTTTGTTTTATTTTATCAACAGCAGCATAAAAGCTGAACTACAGAATCGTTTTCTGCCGGGCAGAAAAGCGGTTCCCAGTTTCCTTTTTTCCATCCCTTCTCGCGCTCTTCTCCCCTCCTTTCCCCATAGGAGCGGGTCTCTGCGCGATTTTCCCCGTAGGAAGGAGAGCCTCTCTTTTTCTCGAACGGAAAGGAGGAATTGAAGGAGAGTTTCCTCCTTTCTGGTTGTTACTCATCCTATCGCGGTTTCATTTTCTTCAACCCTCCGTGGTGCTAGTTTCCTCAAAACATTCATGCCTTTAGTCTTCTTTATTTTTATGCTATCAGACGATCACCCCGTCTCAACTTTATTTAAAATCAATTCATAAAATTTAAATACAATGACAAGCTTTTTTGTTTCAGCGGTAGGGATATTTTTTTTTTTTGTTTTGATTAATTAAATTGTCAACTTAACCCGTCCCAGACAAACGAAGCAATGGACTTTCGTTAGAGCCTTTTGATGAGAGTGTGATCATTGCTCTGGCAGAACTTATAAACGGGTTGTGTTACGATTTCAACCCCCGATCTGCGTAGCTCCGCCCCCCTCTCAGTCGAGACCAAAATGTATGTCCAAAAACAGAAAAGGTTGTTCTTCATCGAGACCTCACGTCGTCTCGCACCTGGTTTGTTGTTTACTGCGCTTAACCTTGCTTTCAAATTGACTCCGGTCGACATATGTGACTCACTCAAACTATTCACGGTCTCGTTTATGTCAGAGCCATTCAGCGCGTCAATAACGAACAATATTCTCTGATGAAGCACGAGCGATAGTGCTATCGTCGTATATATATTTTTAGAGCTCAGCTCTTAGGCGCCAGTTTCCGGGTTGAGCGGCGTGGGCGTCCCGTCGCCGTCGCCGTCGGCGTCGGCGTAACCGCTCGCGTTGTATTATGGGAAGAATACAACCGGGCGTAACCGCGCGTTGCATTATGGGAAAATTTAGTGGTAGATTGAGCGGAAATTCCCCGCTAAATGGGAGCGGAGGAGGAAAGGAGCGGCATGCCCTCCCCTCCGTACCGTACCCCTCCTCCTCAAGAGCTGCGCTCTAATTTCGGATTACAGAAAATTGTAAACGTCTTTTTTTTTATTTCCGCTCTTTCAGTGAACATATTTTCTAAACCAGCTTGCTCAACGCTATATGAGCGCAGATCATAATAGTAATAATAATAATAATAAACATAGTTCCAATAGAAACAACAGCAAAGCTAGTGAACGAGCATTGGCAGCAAGTGGAAGCGACCCTTCATATGGATCTAGCCGGGTGCTTCCATTCGACTTGCCTACGTGAATGCAACACCAGCGAATAAGAGGAAATCGGCCTGTTCATTCTGTGTATGCAAATAAATCGACTGCCTAACTAGCGTATAGAATTCAGTCCGTTTCAAAAAACAGCCAGCCCAGCGCATTCTAAATTTGCCTCCGAACTATCATCAATAAGTGCTTGCGTGACTTTACAGTGGGAAGTTAGTCATCTCCAAGTTGCGTCTGGTGTCTCGGCTATAGATGATAAATTTGGCCTGTGCAGTATACCACAGCTATCCTTCGTTTCACCTCACGATGAACCGCAGATTACGCTACGAGCCAACGAAGCCTATCCGATGCCGTTTTGAGCGCCACGTGGCCTCCGGGAAAAGGCGCAGCAACGCGAGTGTCGCATAGTCACTGGATATGGTCACAGCGTTCCGCAGGCCCATATGCTGGTTGGCTCGTAGCATCCAACGCAGTCCAACGTAAGGTGAAACGAAGTACAGCCTGGTCAATCAACGTAATCATTATGCGGCTGCGTGCCAGATTGATACCAGTCGTATCCTGTAGGTGACAAAAGTGCCTCCTCAATTTTAATTATAAAATTTCTTTTAGGAACAATGCCTGGGGCCAGAGCGAAATCAAGTCCTTTCGAAAGAAGACTTACATGACCATCCGAGAGCTGTTTTGTCGACAGGTTGTAGACCACTGTCGCCGGTGTTGACAGCACGTAATTCTTAGGAGTTTGTGCGCCACGTTCGAGGTCACGTCCTTGACAAGGATGACTCAATGGTTTCTTTTCATGTTGTGTCATGGTTTACAAATGTCCCCACCCCTCTAGGTGTGAGAGAAGCTGAAACGCGCCCATGTAATGATGACACGCTCCCCTCACGCACATCGTTAGCAATCGAGGACATCGTTATACTGCTCCGGTTTTGTCTTAACCAGTCTCACTTTACAATTCGTGGACAATAATATCACCAGAATGAAGGTCGTCCAATGGGTAGGCCGGTTTCTGTGACCATGACTAATCTTGTCATAAAACACGTTGAGGAAACCGCTCTACAGTGGATTGTGTACCCAGTAAGGTTTTATGGGCATTACGTCAACAAAACTTCCATAATTCTAAACAAAGATTATGTTAATGACTTTCATTTAACTTCGCACAACGTTAAACCGTCACACGTGAAGTAGAACAAACAGCACACTGCATTTCCTAGATGTTAATGTATACCGAAACAGTTTCGGACACATAAAAAGAACTGTGTGCCGTAAAGCTTGCATCAGAGGTAACTTCTTAAACTTCAACTGGCATAATCCAGTTGAGCACAAAAGAGCAGTCGTAAAACCCCTGCTACATCGGTCCGAACACATTTCTTCTAATCGGAACTACGAGTATCTGAAGATGAAGTTATTGTCGACTGACTGGTGAAGCCGGACAATCACGTTTTATCGAAAACACGCGTAAGCAGATTGGACAAGGGAGACGTCAGGATAACAATCATAATAACGCAAGGCAGGTAACAATTACGTATATTAAAAACGTTTCTGAGTCTATTTGCAGGGCCCTCGCTCCTTTAAACATCCGAGCAGATTTCAAACCCGATCTTACACTACTTGACCTCGTTTCCAAACCAAAAGGCGAAACCATTCCAGAGTCCCATTGGGGTGTTGTGTTTAAATTGAGCTGTCTAAATTGTACTGCATCGTATATTAGGGAGACCGGCTGCAAACGTTGCACCCGTATGAAAGAACATTAACGTGACGTGGCGAAAGCCACGCATGCCACTAGGGCAAAGTCGGAGCTGGTTGACCATTGTTGAACAACGGGTCACAGTTTTGACTTCGAGAACGCGTCGACCTTGGCACGCGAACAAAGGTGGGGCCTTCGAAGGTACTTGGAATCATGGTGCATCCGGGTTGATTCATCTGCTCTAACAGCGGCCCCCTTCCCGACGTGTACGCAGACCTCCTTTAATAGGATTTCTAGTTGGCGTTTTTCTCTTTGCTTCCTTTTGGCTTCACTGATGATGTCTCATGTATGGGAGATGTATGTATGTATGAGAAACGTTTATTGGGCAAAGATACAACTGGCAGTTACGCTAAGGTAGGGCCAGAGGGAGCAGGGGGAGGGGGGGGGGGGGCTGTCGGGGTAGAATCTAATTATATGTCGTCTCCCAGGCCGGTCTTCTCTAGGTAGGTGAGGACACTGCCCAGGATGATTTTCTTCTCGCAGTCTCCCCGACCGGGTTGAGCCAATCTTTAATCGTGGTTGTCGGTCTTGTGGTTTGAGTTGGTCGAGTGTTGCGTGTCTTGCCTCATCGTGGTGTTTGCACTCCCACATGAGGTGTTGGATGTCGGCAGGAGTGTGTTCCTTACAGTATTTGCACTGGTACGGCTCCGGAACAAAATCTGGATTTTGGCGAGCTTCCTTCTTGTCTTCCCATCTCTTGAGGACTGACGGAGTGATCGCTGATCCTGCTTGAAGCCTTCTTAGACGAACCGTTTCATACCTTTTGAATCCTGATGGCATTCCGTACTCTGCTTCTTTCTTCTTGTGTGCTAGCCTTTTCTTTATCGCATTCTTGGCGACGTCGATAGCTCTTATTGGGTCATAGATGCCAGGCCTAGGGTTTTCCTGTTCTCCGGTGTTTTTACCGAGCGAAGGGTGGGAAGTCGTCAGGCCACTGCAGCAGAGGTTTGAACGATGAAGCTCCCTGGCTGCAGCGTTGACGATCTCATTTCCCTTAATCCCTTCATGTCCGGGAATCCACCTTATGGAGGTCTTAACGTTCTTCATCTTGAGTTCAATGGCTGTTACTAGGACGTCTTTAATCACAGCGCTTGTTTCAAGATGCGTTTTGCATGCTCTGATGACGTCCTGGGAGTCTGTGAAGACTATTATCTTTGAGTTGCTCGGAATCGATTCTCCTATGTTTTGTTGCGTAGATGCAATGACCCTGGCTTCTGCTTCTTTCGCTGTGCCGCAGGTAACGGTTTCTGTTTTCGTAATTTCTTTCTAGGGACATGCCATGCTATTGCTGTTCCTTCATCTGAGTGGGCCGCATCGGTATAGCATACTGTGATGTTGGGATCGTCTTGAAGTACTTCAACTTCTGCTTCGTGTTGTTCAGCTTTTCTTTTTCTTCTTTCCTTGTTACCTTTACCCATTTTTTAAGGTATGGGCTTGGGCTCGGTCACAACAATTCTTTCCCAGGGTGGGAGGTAATCCGGGATCCTTCCTTCATCTTCGTAGTCTCTATCTAGTAGCTCGCCAATGCAGCGTCCTTGTTTTGTATGCTTAAGCTTGAGGATTTGTATCTCTTCCTGTTGTTCCGCCATTTCCGCAAAACTTGGGAAGGGAACACACTCGTGAAGCTTTTCTAGCTTGGTGTTCCTCGGGAGGCCCGAAATGCACCTTCGTGCCTCGTTTAGGAGGGTTTCCAATTTTGCCAGGTGTTTCTTCTGTAGCCTGTAGAACCGCAACCCATACAGCACCTTAGATATGAGTGCCGCTTGTACGATGGTTCGGGCAATACGCTCTCCGATTCCTCCGAGCTTGCTTGCTACTCTTCTAATTATCGATAGCCCTTGTTTCCACGTGCTCGTAATCTTTCTGATCCACGTTCTGGGGTTAAGGCTGGAGTTCAGGTGAATTCCAAGAATAGTGTGTTCTTCGGTTTTGTTAATCTTGTCTCCATCGAAGGTGACGAAACGTCTGATTAAATTGTTGTTTGTGTTATGTCAAGTCGGTGTAGTTTGTTAAATAATGATGAGTCCCGGTTTCTGGAACATTTTTGCATCTTTACCTCTTTTGGGGCGAACCCACATCAGTTATACTCAGTTCCACCTTATGTTTTACCGCAGCCAAGGCTAAAAGCGCGAGCCATAGCGCCGGCAGATGTACGAGAGCTTGTACCGCCGAGATCTGCCTGAGTAAGGAGCTCGCGCTTGTAGCCTTTTCAGCGGTACATCATTAGGTAGGCCAGCTCAGTTAAACTCAGTTATTGTTAGCAGCTTGATGACAGTTGGCGCCGCCGTGTAACGATCCGGCCGATCGCTATTAATACCCCTGTTATACCCCTGTTACACGGGCACGCTTAACTGCGGTTACGCTAAGCCACAGTTAGTGCACAATACTTGCGGAGGACATTCTGCGGCTATGCAGTCAAAGCTATGGGCGAACGTGCGCTTGAGCACCTTGAGCACCCATCAAAGCAGTGCACGCGCGCTCTTCACTTCTTCTAAAATAGCTCTCCGAGAGTATAGACCTTTCCAAAAACGAGCTTGTGGCCGGTGCCATTTTGAGTGTTCGTGCGTATGGCGCGTGCTTTGCTCGCTTTTCGAAGCGACGAACACGCACGTGCTGGGCTGTGAAGATCGCACGCTGGACTGTGATTTTGTAAACATTGGAAAGGTCTATAGTGCGGTATCAGTGGTGCCGCGTAACAGCAGTTAGGCTGAGTTAACCGCGGTTAAGTGTGCCCGTGTAATACCCTTGTTACACGGGCACACTTAACTGCAGTTACGCTAAGCCACAGTTAGCGCACAATACTTGCCGACAACATTCTGCGGCTAACAGTCAAAGCTATGGGCGAACGTGCGCTTGAGCATCTTGAGCATCTATCGAAGCAGTGCACGCGTGCTCTTCACCTTGTTATATAATAGCTGTCCGAGAGTATGGTGCGGTATCTGTGGTGCCGCGCAACAGCAGTTAAGCTGAGTTAAGCGCGGTTAAGTGTGCCCGTGTAACAGGGGTATAACAGGGGTCACTTATACCCCTGTTACACGGGCAAACTTAACTGCAGTTACGCTAAGCCACCGTCAGCGCACAATACTTACCGACAACATTCTGCGGCTATGCAGTCAAAGCTATGGGCGAACGTGCGCTTGAGCATCTTGAGCATCTATCGAAGCAGTGCACGCGCGCTCTTCACGTGTTATGAAATAGCTGTCCGAGAGTATACCGGCATCTGTGGTGCCGCGAAACAGCAGTTAAGCTGAGTTAACCGCGGTTAAGTGTGCCCGTGTAACAGGGGTATTACAGGGGTATAAACCGCGGGCTCACTTAACCGCGGTTAACTCAGCTTAACTGCTGTTACGCGGCACCAGATACCGACCTATACTCTCGGACAGCTATTCCATAAGAAGTGAAGAGCGCGCGTGCACTGCTTCGATGTATGATCAAAATGCTCAAGCGCACGTTCGCCCATAGCTTTGAGTGCGTAGCCGCAGAATGTTGTCGGCAAATATTCTGCGCTAACTGTGGCTTAGCGTAACTGCAGTTAAGTGTGCCCGTGTAACAAGGGTATAAGTCAACTCTCGTTGGCTTAAGGACAGTTATACCCTTGTTACACGGGCACACTTAAGTGCAGTTACGCTAAGCCACAGTTAGCGCACAACACTTGCCGACAACATTCTGCGGCTATGCAGTCAAAGCTATGGGTACTATGGGTGAACGTGCGCTCGAGCATCTTGAGCACCTCTCAAAGCAGTGCACGCGCTTTCTTCCCTTCTTATGAATTAGCTGTCCGAAAGTATAGTGCGGTATCTGTGGTGCCGCGTAACAGCAGTTAAAGCTGAGTTAACCGCGGTTAAGTGTGCCGTGTAATACCCTTGTTACACGGGCAAACTTAACTGCAGTTACGCTAAGCCACAGTCAGCGCGCAATACTTGCCGACACATTATGTGGCTATGCAGTCAAAGCTATGGGCGAACGTGCGCTTGAGCATCTCATGAGCACCCATCGAAGCAGTGCACGCGCGCTCTTCACTTCTTATGGAATAGCTGTCCGAGAGTATACTGCGGCATCTGTGGTGCCGCGAAACAGCAGTTAAGCTGAGTTAACCGCGGTTAAGTGTGCCCGTGTAACAGGGGTATAACAGGGGTATTAAAGGGGCCCCGCAAGGCGTTTCTGGACATTTGTATTTGCATCGCTTTCGCTCGGACTAGTGAGTGGGACCCTAGTAACGCATTAAAACAAAATAAAGAAGAAATCGGATGTATTTTGAACATAATAGGCGAAAGAAGTTCAAAATGTTGAGCATGTTTTCTATTGTTGATGACCTCCTTGGTCTGAACCAGTAGAAAACAGAAACGACAAGAGTGTGCAACAGCCATGTGCGATCTTTCTATTTGTTGTAATTATCATCCAGTTGTAAAGGTGTGAACATCCAACTGATTTGCGGGTGTTCCAAGCAAAGAACCACGCGCTAGAAAGGATCAGAATGGGTCACGTGCACTTATTCAACCAGTCCTCCCTCTTGAATTCTATGCCGTCATTATCCGACGCTCTAGACCAATGTCGTCACTGAACGCTCGTGTTCGACACTGATAGGCACACCGTTCGAAACAGCATTTGGTTTGCTTCGTCCCTTTGCAGTGCCCCTTTAAGAGCGCTAGTGTGACTGCGGCATTACACGACCGCGCCCCATTATACCATCCAGATCAAAACGGGTACGCCACCTTGAATAGTCAAAGCCAATGGACTCTAATTTTTACATCATCAATGTGAGATCACTCTAAGACATGTACTGAACACAAGTGCTACCTCAGCGTTCTGCTGGGCCTCGTGTCCAATCAACTCGAGATACACCTACATATATCTTAATTAAATGCATGAAAGGGGAAATTAGTAACGTTCCGCAAAGAACCGAACTTCTTTTTATTGTGCTTCTTTAGGTGATTACGAGTGTATATGGTGTTGATGGGGGGGGGGGATGTTAATAGGAATAAAGATTGAATGCAAAGCGAGCTTTCGTTCCACGTGCTCCGAGCTGCGATGAGTCAACACTCTCGGCGTCAAAGATTCCGAACGCCGCGAGATTCGACGCTTTCGCTTTGTGCTCCAAGTAATCCATCAGAATCCTTCAATTGATGACCCATCCACCGGAAACATAGACTTCATCATGCCCCAAACGATTTCAGTCTCATTGTCACACCAACATAATCGTAGGTAAGTCCATATTTTTGGTTCAACGCCCATCTTCATCTCCGCGGCGGCGGCGGTACCGTTAAGCCTCGTTAAGCCTCCTGCCCAGCGCGGCGCTCCGCTATGACGGACGCCGCGTCGGCGGCGCCAGCGCAGCCACAACAAGCCGCATTACTCTCCGAACAATACTCAGACGCCACAAACATCGACGCCGCCTCGGCCTCCATCCAGATACGGATCACGGATGGATAACGCCGGGCAAAAACCGAAAACAGCGCCTCGTAGCTCGACCGCAGCATGAACTCCATACCATTGTGGTACGAGTCACCCACACCCTCCGTTTGGAAGACAGCAAACCGTGTGCATTCCTATCCGCCTTCATTTCAGCTGCGGCACTTCCACCCCGAGCTTGCCAAGATCTCACAATAGACACTTGCTTGCTATAAAGAGTCATCCTCCTCAAAACCGCCTAGGAAAACACAGCAGAGAATTAATAATCAGCTCCACCCAACTACATCATATCTTACCGCGCCACTTAACTCATGCAAGGACGTTACACATGGTGTCGAAGCCAGCACCTCCTCCGATGAATTACTGGCCTCCCTGGGAAGCTATCAAGCCACCACTATCAGGGCAAGAAGGATGGGAGCTACCGAGTCAGTCATCATAACCTTCGAAGGCACCACAGTTCCCCATACCGTCCTTTTCTGACGAGCAGAATACAGGTGCCGCCCTCATCAACCAAAAACCATAATATACGAACGCTGCAGAGCCTACGGGCACCCCGCCCTGCCGAGACGCCGACTTTCTGGCGATGCCCCACGTGCGCCACTCCTTTACAACAATAGCAAGACCCCCACCTATGCACCCCTTGGTGCTACCACTGCGGCGGTACGTGAACACCCCTCATTTGAACCAGCATGCCAAGTCCAACAAAAGATGGACAAAGACAGCATCACGGCAGCCCACGACCAGCAACTCCATCTCCGGGAAACCCTGCCGAGAGTCAAACCACGGTCGTCATTGTCCCCTATGCAAGACTCTTATAGGCATCGGGCGGTACCGACGCGCACAGCCAAGCTCACAATGACACACAAAAACCAAGAGGCGCCCTCCCCTCACTAACAGTCTGGGCAACCACAGCAAACCAAAACATTGACCCCCGAGCCAACACCAAACCTTCCTCGTACGGAAGAATGGGAACGCTGATCTCCACCACCTAAACCACCGGCACACCAACTAAGCCGGCTTACCACCCAATGGCCACCTCTCCGACCGGCCACCCTACCGTATCCAGCCAAATATTTTACGACAGATGCTTCAGCATCGCCGCTGGCATCTACGCTACCGCCAGCAGACCCCCAAGAACAGTCTCACCGCCGACGCTACCAGGTACTTCTCCTCTACCCCCTGCTATCCGTCCCCCTTTCCACCATTCATAACACCGTCCCGCCCCCCTCTATATACGTCCTTATTATCAGCAAGCCATTGACCAGCAATTTGCATTTATTAAGGATTGACTGGTCCCATCTGATCAATAGATTGCTCAATTCACCCAACGTATGATGAACCTGGAAAACATCTGTCCAACATCTTAAAAATGGTCGACCCCTTGTTTCCCGCGTTGATGAGCTCACAAAGGTGGCTACTTCTTTACAGAAGACCTTAGTCGTGCTCACATCAACACCCACGCCCATGGAGGCCCAGTCCCAATTCCTTAAAAGACCCCGATCCCCCGAACCCATAGAACACAGCACCCCACTTCCGCAACCACCCCCTCACACCCCGACCTAACCACAACACCGTAATGGTCAAAGATACTGCACTCCTTGTCATAAAATGGAAATGCCGGAGTATCAAACCCCTCCAAAAGTGGCTTTTTACCCTCGATTCAAAAACCCAGATTCTGCTTCTCCAGTAAACATGTCACGCGGTAAATGTCCCAGGCTACCGAGTTGTACACGCTACCCCTAACAAGGCCGCTCTAGTCTCCACGTATATCCGACGAGATCTCCAGTACGAACAGCTGGACATCATCTGGGCACTTTCACATAAACTAGTGACATGTGCTCATTATCCCTCCCCCACCCAGAAACCGATCTGTTTTCTCAACTTTATCAACCCCCCAAATAACATCGTTTTTTTTTTTTTCAAGCACCTCTTTTACTTTGCTATGGAGTTGACATCCACATACGAGGTCCTCCTGGGCAGACATTTAAATGCACCGAATGTTATCTGGGGATATCGATCAACTCTCCGGCCAGGGAAGTTTTACATTCTTACATTTGACAGATCCACTTCTCCATTTTATAACAAACCCGACATCCCGACAAGATAGGACACTGGCCGGCAGCAATCCTCTTCTCCGGACCTCACATTGCTCCAAGGTGAAATTGAAGGCACCTGGACCCACACCCAGAGAAGACTCTTCAGTGATCATTTTATTCCTTCTATAACACTTACCACCTCCACACGTCTCCGGAATGTCTCCATTAAGCACACAAACTGGAACACCTTTCGTACCATATTGGCCTCCTCTGAGAACCAGTCAGATTGATATGAGGCCTGGATATGTTCAATAAAGCAAGCCCCCCGTCAACACAACCTGATCCTTACCTGCTGCGCCTCTGGAAACAACGAAAACGTACCCTGAGAAGCATCAGCCAACAGCCCCTTAATCACTCGAGATCGATTAGACAACCTCAATGTGGACATCAGTAAGCACTGTAACGTCTTAGATGCGTCGAACTGAAATAACGAGTGTGACAAAGTCTATGAAACCCTCCATCAAAAATCCACATGGATTCTACTACGATCCCTGCTAGGTCCCCACCCAACTCTCATACCCACCATAGCTAAATATTTCCTCCCCAGGGCTCCACGCAGCTCACTCAGACACTACAGAGTTTGTACATCCAGACACCACTTGCATCAAACTACCCACCCTAATTAGGTCCTGAAACTTCCGACTTAGATCGTACCTTCAGCCTAGCAGAACTGGACTGGGCCTTGACACAAAACCAAAAAAAAAAAAAGAAAGTCACCTCCCGGGGTGGATGGCCTTACGTATACTCTACTTCGTAACCTCCCCCCGAGGAGGAAGAACAACAACTTCTAGCTAACATCAATACACACTGGTCGGAAAGCACCTTACCACAAAAGTGGAAACCCGCCGCTTTTTAGCTACGGCGCTGTTTTGGAAGACCTTGGCCTTCAGACTCTTCTTGACAGGAGGCTTGCACGTGATATGACATTTTTACGCAGTGTTGTACGCGGTACACTTGACTTTGACGATCTATTGTCGTCGCAGTCACATCTGGGAAAACACATAAATGTATGCACACTTTTTACACAGACATGCACGTCAACTGTCCAATGACCCGGTTGCAAGAGACATACAATTTAAAACTTTTGGAGCACGACATTTTTAATTTATTTCGTTTTTTACTGCGCTTTTGACATCAGTGTTCCTTCTATATTATTTATGCATTGTACTGCTAAAGCATTATATGTCTGACAGACATTTCCGCCTTACCTTACTTGATTTGTTCAAATTTTGATGACGTTTATTTCACTTTTCTTTCTACTCTGCCTTTGGCAACGACAATGACTGTGTTTTATTCGACGAAGTGTACTGTAGGCCTCTCGGCTGTTGACAGGCACTGAAATAATCAATCAATCAATCATCAATCAATCTATCTATCTATCTATCTATCTATCTATCTATCTATCTATCTATCTAGCTAGCTAGCTAGCTAGCTACCTAGCTACCTAGCTACCTACCTACCTACCTACCTACCTACCAACCTACCTACCTACCTACCTACCTACCTACCTACCTACCTACCTACCTACCTACCTACCTACCAACCTACCTACCAACCTACCTACCAACCTACCTACCTACCTACCTACCTACCTACCTACCTACCTACCTACCCACCCACCCACCTACCTACCTACCTACCTACCTACCTACCTACCTACCCAGAGCCGTGTATAGAGAGAGTTTGGTCAATGGGAGGCGCGGGCAGAGCCAGGGCGTGCACCAGACTCGGAAAGAGGGCTTGGCATGCTCTCTTGACCAGCCAGAAGCCGAAAAGAATCCCCTAGAGGTGGTAGCGAGAAACAGTTCTGATCGAAGGTATATGTTTGTATATGGTTTTAATAAGCACGTAAGAGTGAAGTGTAGTAACTCTTCGTGGTTGAAAATAGGGTGCACGTGATGTTTCGATTATGATTATGCAGAAAGATGTAAGAAACGAATGCGCCGCTCAACTCTGTTTTGCTCGGACAGAGTGTGACCGCTCGGACGGCAGATTCCCGGCCCTCGGCGCTTGGCGTAAGGATTATGTCGATCCTTCCGCTAGTCGCACTCTTCCACCATCATTTTGGATGAACGTGATTGAAACATCACGTGTACCATATTTTCAGTCACCAAGAGTTACTCTGATGCACTTATCAGGTTTGTTTCTCGCAACCACCGCCAGGATATTATTTCCGGCTTCTGGTTGGTCACATTTGAATTTCTGAAGACGCCCTGGAACACGCCCAGCCCGCTTTCGGCCAATGGCGCCTCCTCATCTGTCTTCTATACTTCCCAACGAATGGCCGAACTCTCTACATATACGGCTCTGTACCTACCTACCTACCTACATACCTACCTACCTACCCACCCACCCCCACCCACCCACCCACCCACCCACCCACCTACCCACCTACCTACCTACCTACATACCTACATGCCTACCTACCTACCTACCTACCTTTCTATCTTTCTATCTATATCTATCTATCTGTCTATCTATCTATCTATCTATCTATTTATATCTATCTATCTATCTGTCTATCTGTCTATCTATCTATATCCATCTATCTATCTTTCTATCTATATCTATCTATCTATCTATCTATCGATCTATTTATCTATCTATCTATCTATCTATCTATCTATCACTATGATACCTAAACCGGGCAAACCCCCTCCCTAAGCAACCTTCGCCCAATTTCCTTTAGTTCTTGCGTGGGAAAAACGATGGAGCGGTTGGTCCTGTACCGCTACCAGGACAATCTAAAAAGCCATCTCGTTATTTACATATACACTAATTGGATTCCGCCCCCACGTATCCACCCATGACCTCTTTCTCCTCCTTCAGCATACCTTTATATAACCATCTTCTGCTCAAGTTCATGCCCTAGTCACTATTGATGTTCGTAAAGCATTCGATTACGTCAGCCACGACCATTCACTCGCCTCAGTTTGAGAAACAAGCTGCGGACACAAACTATATACACATACATCCTCAACTTCCTCAAATATCGCATAGCCAGCTTTAGTGTAGCTGATGAGACGTCCCCATCAATCACGCTCACACGTGGCACCCCACAAGGGGCGGTGCTTTCCCTTACCTTATTTAAAGGGATACTACAACGAAATTTCGGCGCTCATTTTTTGGTCTATATCTGTTCAAAAGAGCAGTATCACATGGAACATACCAATATCTTGTTAAAAAAGACTCGAAAAGGAATTTTAAAACGAATTAAACGATTAGCAAAGAGCACCTGGTGGATGTCGCTAACGCCTCGTTTGTAATGCTCGTCTAGGAACCTTGACAGCTAGTGACGGAGGTTGTCTCACCTCCGGCCACGACGAGAGAAGAGAGGAAGGAGGAACTCCCCTCTTCCCGAGAATCCCTTTTGTGTGTCGCAGAAGTCGCTATTGTCCCCCTACAAGATTATAGAAGATTAACCCGTCACTCAAAATTCGTACAAAAGCAGCCGCTTCGGTGGCTGGAACGACTAGGCCATCCTCTCGGCGTCCGCCTCGCCGTAGCTTTGCTCGTCTCGAGACGACCTACGTCACGATTGCGTTGGATGTCACGTGCTCTAAGCTGAGCCTTCTCTGAGCACTTGCCAGAGTGGGCCGTTTATAACGAAAAATACAGCCACCAGGATCAAAATACAAACGTGTGATTGTCATTTACGGATATTGTGGATCATATTCAGCCTATTTTTGAACACGACGGGAATATTTCAAATTTCGTTGAAGTATCCCTTTAATCTCGGCACGGCCGACCTGGCCCCTCGCCTCCAACGAATCCTTCATCTGTCATACATCTTCTACGCGGACGATCTCACCCTCTTGTGCACCCACGGGTTACCTGGAGAAGTGGAGTCAACCCTGCAGCAGGGACTGGACATCATAAGTAAATACCTCGCACAAGCAGGCCTTCAACTTGCCCGAGACAAATAAGAACAGCTTCTTCTTGCACATACGCAATATCAGCGCTATGTTAATCATCACATATCTCTACACATCGGCCAAAACCCTATCCGGAGAGTCTTCTCATGTAAAATTCTAGGCATGCATTTACAGGAGAGGAAACACCATGCCAATGTCAATTCAGCCGTAAACACATGTCACTCGGTTGCGTGTCTGGTACCCAGAGTGGTCAAGAAACATGCAGGTCTTCATGAGAAACAAGCGAGCCAACTAGATCATGCATTAGCTCTCAATTAGATCCTCTATTCTATACCATATTTTACGCTCACACAACAACTCACCAAACTCTCATCAGCATTGAAAACCATATACAAGGCCTCCCTAAACCTTTCTATCTTCACCTCCGACCTGAAACTCTACGACAGGGGACTGTTTCTCCCCCTCACTTCTCTTTTGCACCTATATTGGGATCGATAAATAGCCCGCCTGTCGGGAACACCGCAGGGTAGATGGATCCTGGAGCAGGCAGGACTTTCTCCCATTGACCTCAACTTACATATACCTACCCAAACCCTACCCTCAAACCTGCGCTTTGCCCTTGTACCTCGCCACATGTCCCCGGACATAGACGACCGACGCAGGAGGGCGCATGCTAGCTTTCACAGCCCCTCTTTTCACACACAAATCGTAGCTTATTCTTATGCGTCCGTCCCTAAGACAGGAGTCACGGGAAATGCGGCATACGCAATCTACACACCACAATCCCCAACCCCCCAACTTCACACCAGCGGTCCATATAGCAGCGCCCCCAATGTCATCACACTAGTATCAATTCCCATCATACATGCAATACAAGATTTTGTCAACCTGCCTCGCACATCAGAATGTACGAACTATACGGACTCCCAGGCTGCCATTCGCGCCTTGCAGCAGCTCAAAAATCCCCGAGATCTCTGAGCAGACCTTGAGGTGGCTCTACACGCACTTTACCCATCCTCGGTCATTATTCGGTGGGTTCCAGGTCATTCAAGGATTGCAGGTAATAGCGGCGAGATGTTTTGGTGGCGCCCTCCTATGGTTCCCCCTTGTGACGTCATTACCTTGCAAACAACAAGTTCGATGGTGTTTGTAAATAGCATGGTGGAAGCTTGAAATCATTGCGCTCTCAGAGGAACACTGCCAACACCGTAAAGATTAAAGTTCCTTCATTCCTCTTATTTCCGTCGGTGATAAATCCTTTTCTGACGTCATAGTCAGCGTTCGGCCAATATTGGAAGGCCGACCACAGCGACGCTTGTGTTCGCTCTCGGGGCTAAATGAGCTGGTTCTCCAACTCGCCCGCAAAAGGCATATCCGGGCACCTGTGATCCCTTGGCCTAGCCCCCCGACAAGTGATGCGGCTTCTACAAATGTTCAATCAAATCTCACTACAAACCGCTCCGTAACTCTCAGCATTGCCAACCTCGGCCCCGCCCTAACCTCGATGTCACGCAAAACCCACATCCCTAGAAAGATCCGAACAAATACCCTTCTAAATCCCGCTAGGCTCTACCGCTCTCGACGCCGTTCCTAATCCTCCTGTCCTAACTGTCCCTCCCTACACGCCAATCTACAACATTGCCTTCCACAATGCCCGGTTGCTGTATGCAACCCATTCCTCCATAACCCCCTCCCACAGTCTAGAGTGCCTGGCTAGCGCAGGAACAACTAGAAGATCAAGCGGCCTTGGTCTACCAAGTCATTAACATTTTAAAAACTTAATTTGTGTTGTTTAATAAAGTGCATTATCACTCTCTCTCTCTCTCTTTTTCTCTCAGCATCAGATTCCCTTTGCTCGTATACATGGTGTTCTTTTTTTTTCTTCTTTTTTTTCGTAGATAAATATTTGGCTTTTTTTCGTATAAGGATTGCTATAGAGCCTTGTATATTATGTCTATTTGATTGTTTCTTTTCTGTCGCTTTTTTGTCGCACCTTCGAGGGCCCACGCCGGACCCTTCGGGAAAGCCCGACTGGCTTTCGAACTCCTCGATGGCGCGCAGCTGGATGCGTCTCACGGCAAGCCGTTGATTTATTTCCGCGGGCGGAAAAGGCGCAAGCCGGGGAATTGGCAGCTCGTTCTCCGCTGGCGGCCCGGTGGCCGGGAAGCCGCTCTCGGGCTGCCTGCCGTCGCCACCGCAAAGCGACTCGGCGAGCGACATGGGCCTCAGGTCTGACGTCCCGTCCGTGGCGCCTTCTCTGTCACTGGCGTTCCTGTGGAGTGTCTTCTGCGCGCTGTGGACAGCTGCTGATGCCGGCGGCGGCTCCGGTGAGCGTTATCCTATCTCTGCTGGAAGAACGATCTGTCTATACTTGAGCGTAATTTTTATTATTTATTTAAGTGTATTATAATTAAAAAAAAACACGAGTGAAAGCCATGTTGTTTTATCCCGGAGTATCAGTTCAAGTAACAAATATTTTTGGTAATCAATTACTATTTCCAAATATCAAAACCCTGATTTGTGAAGAAAAGAAACATCGACTTATAAGTGACATATTAATTTTTTTCTAAGCAATGCAAAGTTAATTGTAATTGTCTTGTGTGTGTTTACACAGGAGAAAGTTAGTACCAAAATGCCTCTGGCGTCCTCTGTAGAGAAGAAATTTAGTCATTGCAGTGCCACTGCTTGCCTCAGATTTTTAACGTATACTACCGCGGACGATCTGAGGGTAAATAGTTAATCATGCTCATTTGGCGTACCTGCCAGCTTTTGAAAGAGCTGTGGTTCGAACTAGAAGCGGAATCTGAAGTTGAGGTCTCCTGCTTCGGACGATTTGGCAGATTCAGAAATACTAGGGACTTTTATCAAACCGTTACCGTGTTCCCCTATACCGCACTACCGGAGCCTTTGAAGCACGCTTTTAAGCGCGTGCCCGGGGGATACTATACTCTGTTTCACCTTGTGTTGTACCGCAGGAAAGGCTACGAGCGCGAGCTCCTTGCTCTAGGGCACATCTCGGCGGCACAAGCTCTCGTGCACCAAGGGCAGCTGCCAACGCTATGAGCTCGCGCTTCTAGCCTTCGCTGTAGTACAACATAAGGTGAAACGGAGTATAGAACCGCGAGCCACGCGCTTAAAAGCAGACTTCTACGTAATCTGTTACAAGTAACGAATTTACTTGGAATCCCTCACCTTTATCGGTAATACTAATTTTGTAAGGTAATAAATACATTATTTACAAAGTGAATGTAAAGTAATTTCTTTATTTATTTACGTAAGGGATTGATTGTGATCCCTTACTTTCGTGTTCATTCACGGGGGGAAGAAAGGAGAAAAATAAAACACCTACAACAACAAAATCTGCACTAAAAAGAAAGGTTTTTTTGTTTTGTTTTGTTCTTTTCTAAGGGTAAGCATTACGGAAATCTCACTGTCACCTGCACTTCCAAAACGCAAGGTCTGGCGTTCTTCAGATGCTGAAAACCTTTCCTCATGTCATCTAAACTTTCGATTCGAATCTTTTTTTCTTTGTCGCTTGCTTGATTGCAATTTGTAAACCGTGACATTGCGCGCCCACGGCGAAGAGGCAAACACACTGACACAAATAACCTGACAAAAAAAAACTCTCAAACTGCAGGCGAATTGGTGTAGCGCCTCTGTGCGCGCCTTTTCTTTTTGTCCCTTATTTCCTCCGAATCTTCCGGAGACGCCGAGAGGACACAACACGATCGTGGACTGCGCGCCTTCCAAAAACTCGAATCAATTAAGAATGCCCTTTTCGGTTCTTGTGACTACGACAGGCGTATTGTCACAACAGGAGGAAACTCTCTGTTTTCCGCTGAAGAAAACTCAAGGCTAAAATTGACTGAAAAGGATGTGACATTAAATGGCATGCTGCTCAAAATATATTAGAGCACTTATCATCTTTGGGAGATACGGATGTTTATTTAATATCGTGCTGCTTTACACCTAACCTTCCAAAAAGCTTCAGGTTGCCTACATCCCTGTCACCCCTTTCGTGCGTCATGCATTCTTTTTAGAACGTAAGGACACGTCGTCTGTATTATATGGCAACTTTCAGCGATGGTGGTACCGCGGTGTGAGAATCACGCTTTCCAGCTCCTGCATGATCGGCTTCAGAATGAAGGAGCTTGCTTACACCTTCCAGACGTTGAAGTATGAGATAAGACTCTTATATAGCTCGTATTTCACAAAATAAGAATGACTGCTGTCGCAGCGGGGGGACGCTACCGTTGCTTCACCTGATATTTAGCTGAAGAACGCTGAGCTGTGGTACGGCCGACCTCGTGCTACATGCGTTTTGGACGGCATCAAAAAACGGTAGGCGTGCGTCTACCTTTTCGTTTTAATCCGCATTATATTTTTGTTTTCTGAAGGATCTCTTGATGGTTTTGCTGGATATGTACCCAAAAAGCTCCATCATCTTATTCACAGACGTCTCAACCAAAGTACGACGTTTGTTCAGAAATAAGGAAACATTGATATAAAACATCTATAACTTAATTGGTATGTGTAATTAACGTTTCTGGTTACTTTTCTGTACCACAGTTTGGCGATATATGCGGGCCAAAAAATATTTTATATAATATATTCAGATACATTGATTTTATTCGAGGTTTCACTATCTTCATTACAATTCTTAGAGCTTGGCGATTCGAACAGAGTCAAACACGGGCTGTAACAACGATGCTTTGCGCTTTTCACCAGGGCAGATAGGTAGCTGTTCCATTTCTCAAGAAGCAGGCAATGCAGTGCGTCAGGCACTCGTGAGTGCCTCAGTGGAGAGGGTGTTCAGCGCGACGGACGACATCTTCGCTTAGAAACGAGGCAAGACGTCCGACGAGACTTTCGTGAGCCAGCTGCTGCTCAAGGTCGCAAAAATGTGACAGGTGGCAATAATAAACGCTTCAATGACACCTGTGTTTTATGTCTTGTCAGGACAGTAAGGTAGAAAGTAGCGCCGCGGAAGTAACGGGTCACATTTTGTGGTCACGGTTACTTACTTTTATGGAAGGGTAATTGTAACTGTAATTATTTACAATTTAGCCTTGTGTAATTGTAAATGTAATTTCTTAAAAAAATCGTAAGAGTGCAGGCGAGCTGGTGAATATTAACCATGTTGAATTAACCTGAGACTGGGGTAGAGAAGAAACATCAAAACGTAGAAGGGACAGAAAATTGTATGTGGAGAGGGCGTGTTATGATTCAGAAGTATGAACTGTGTCTAGAATAGTAGGGGAAGAGATCCTTTTGTTCAAGTTTGAGGGTGAATGGATCTTGCCTTATTGCGTCGACCTGTAAAGGTTGTCAACGTTGTTGCATTGTGTGATGGAGACTTTGGCGCTTGAACTGTATAGACTTCGTCCTTTTGTGTTGGTGAAGATGACCTTGAGATTGAGACTATATAAGGAGGTGGACTAAGTAAACGAGTTAGCTGAGTTTAAGACGTCGTCCTGTCTATTTTCTGTTCCTTCCACGTTTTGACGTTTCTTCTCTACCCCAGTCTCAGGTTAATTCAACATGGGTAATTCCTTACTTTTTTTAGTAGCGTGTACAAGTCTGCCTAGAAGCATGATTTAAAGGCTCCGGTAGTGCGATACGCGAAACACGGTAACGGTTTGCTAAAATTTCATATTAGAGGTCTGGGGACCGTAGACAAAGAAAAAAGTTCTTATCGGGTGTTTAGCTTATATTCTACGCGGGGGTATACATCAAGTAGTAATCATACACAACCGCACGCTGGTGCGAGGCTCATCGAGATCGAAACAGGCAGTTGTGCGGATCGAACCCAGGATCCCTAGGTTCTGCCGCACAGCTTTCGCTCCACGTGCTCCTATCACAACCCAGCGAGATAAAGTAATAATAATAATAATAAAGAGTTTATTTCCATCGAACGTTGATGGTGGCGGTCAAGGATAAAAGCTGTATGGCACAGCTTGACAAATCGAGATAAAAACGTGACACTTAGGCTCCACTCCAAATCTTAAATGGATCTGAGTTACTTCGGCGGGTCTTGTCACGTGACAACACAGATTGAAAAACTCTGGACGCGGGTATGTTTTAGAACGCCAAAGTACCAAACCCTTACCCTGGAGTAAGATCGAGTAAATTTTGGAACACGGCCATAAAGGTCTTCTTCATTCAGCATCGCACCAGTGTGTGTTCGATTATAACTGTTCTGTGATACGCGTTAAGTCGGGGTCAAACTGCTCACAGATCATACAAAAAGAGCCATGCAAACACGAGTCACCGCAATATCCGTGGTTCGAATGCCGCGTGCCAAGTTTTTCTTTGAACTCGTCGCCCAGTGGCGTTCGAAACGGACCTCGCGGTGACTCGCATACGAATGTCTATTCAGACTGCCTTTTGTATGGAGTATTAGCAGTGTGATCCCGGCTTTCGAAATCCCATGCTGTCAGTTATTCTGCAGATAATTTCTGATCTACAGGGTTGACGTATTAAACACCTCTTCGGGCAGACTAACTTTCCATGGCTAAGCACCTTTCAAAACAAATTGCGCATTACCATAGCCTTTTCTATACTCACAAAGCCTGGCAGTTCGACGACGGAGCCATAGAGTGCCCGGTCGCAGATTTGGAGCGCGAGGATCTTGTAGCACAGAACATCAAAGAGCCATTTCTCGTGGAACCTGGACGTCAGCGTACAGCTTTTGCAGCGGCGAGGACCCAAAACACACTTGTTCGCTCGGGAGAAGCGTGTTTCGGCGTCTCGCCGCAGCGGGACGCCAGTCAAGTGGCTCTCCTCTCATCCGTTGTCTGCCGCTCCACCTTTTTCATGTCGGTGGCTGCTTCTCGTGGCGATCTTCCAGGCTTTGTCAGTATATAGGAGGCTACGGCATTACACTCAACTGGTTTAGATAATGCGCTCAACTGTTTGTTTCGATTGAATTTGTGATTTTTTTGTTTTTTGTGTGTACAGCCTGTCTTATTCTGTCCTGATCCAAGCTTTTAATTCTGTTCGTTATTTTTGTTTCTTTGCTCAATCGACTGTTCCTTTGTTTTGTCATCATAAATGTTGACTGAATTTTGATGTCACGCGGTGATCATCACTGATTATTCAGGGAATTGTGCGCATTTTTGTGTAGTTCTCATATCTGCATGAAAATACTTAAGCGTGGTCACTATTACAACAGTATTTGTTGACATCACTGTAAGAAGTCTCGAAGGGAAGGAGAAAATATATATCAAGTTCAGGATAGATATACAGTATAACGTCATTGCTTGATTTTCTCTTTTAATAACGCATTTAGAAAAATATTGTGGCCAGACTGATTGTGTCCTTTATAACCGATTACATGTTACTCAATTACTCCTCTAAAACCAAACCTTTCATAAGTGCGACTGTGTGCAGCCTTAAAACATTAATCGTAAGTGTCCTTATGTTCACAAATGGTACCAAGCATAGTTCTGAAGTTAAATAAATTGTTTCGGGGCTCTTAAAAGAAAATGTGTCTCTAATAAAAAAAAAATCGTTTTTGAAATTTATTATTTTGCATATTTCTTTAGCCCAGATAATTATTCAACGGTCCATCAAAAATAAATTCTTAAGTAATACCAACGCGGGTCTCCTGTTCCAGACCTTCGTCAAGCTCTCTTCAGTTTTTTTTTTTTTTTTTTTTTTTTTTTAATAGATTTATTTCGGCTATAAAGTGTTGCTCACACTCTATAAAATCAGTATTCTAATCATCTGTAGATTGAGAGCCTTTCACTGCTATAGCTTACTGCTCGTGCAAGGCCTGAAATAAAGCCCCTTAAAGGGACACTGACAGGGTATTCAGGCTCGCTAAGGTTTTCATTTGTACATGACATATGAGAGCGCAACTACCCAGAGCACAATTTGCGGCTCAAAATTAGTCTTCTCACCGCCCGAAAACCGCCGATCGATAACTGACCGGTTTGAGTCGCGCTCTCTCTTCTCCGTGGTCACGTGCCGTTTTCTATTGTTTTGACACAACCACCAGAGATAATCAAAGTCGTGGGTCATCGAATACACACCCTCAATACTAACAATGTACAGAAGATATGATACCAATTTTTGTGGCTTCTAAAAAAATGCAAATACGTTAATGGAAAACAAAGAGTAAAAAAAATGTCAAATTAGTCGTTCGTTGTTTATTCGCAACTTTCAGCGATGGTGGTACCGCGGTGTGAGAATCGCGCTCCCTAGCTCCTGGATGATTGGCCTCATGATAAAAGGGCTTGCCTACACCATCCTGACATGAAAAAATTATGTAAGGCTCTAATACTGTTCGTATATAGCAAAACTAGAATTACTTACACGTCGCAGACCAAGCCTCGTACCGTTGGTCTACGACGATCATCCAGATGACAGCCATTTTGATAGGCACCGGTGCGCCCCCTATAGATCGTGAAAGTTGCGAATAGAGCAGGAGGTTATACTTCGTTTCAGCTTCGGTCCGAGCGCGGCCGATGTAATGAGCCGAAGGGCCAATCAAACAGCGAAGAGGCACAACGTCATGGCGTGCTCTCTGCAGTTGATAGGACCAGCGGTTATTCGCCGTGTCTCTGTGCGTGCTCCTACGCCGGCTAGTCCTATCAAGCGCAGAGAGTACGCCATGACATTGCGCTCTTTGCGCTGTTTGATTGGCCCTTCGGTTCATACCATCGTCCGCGCTCAGACCGAAGGTGAAACGAAGTATAGTCTGCCAGAAGATGGCGACATTGTTACCCATTGCAGATGAGCAATTTAGCCAGTGCAGTACAACCGCTAGACTGGGGTCTTTAACGTGCACCACGCAGTAGTGATACACGACCGCACGCCGGTACGATGCTCATCCAGATCGAAACGGGCAGGGGTGGGGATCGAACCCAGGATCCCTGGGTTCTGCAGCGCGAGCTTTCGCTCCACGTGCTTCGAGCTGGTGTGCGCTATAGTTGATTGCAAGCTAAGAAAAAACCGGAAATGCCTCTCAGAGGAAAATGTATTCCTACGCCGAGAAACGCCAGCCAATCGTTTTCATGACGTCACGATTCCGTGGACCAATCGCGATCCTTTTGAAAAAAAAAGCTCAACATGGCTGCTGGCCTTAGCAACGCGACGCTAGTTTCTCGTGACAATAGACCCTTTCCGGAATTCAGTGCCATCTCGTGACTCAAATGGCAGTTTGACTTTTACCGTACTAATGGCGGCGATGAACCTGTGGTCTGCAGTACTGTATAAGGCACCGTCACTTTCGCAAGTCAACGGTGAATGAGAATGCGCGCGTCACTGACCAGTTCTTTTTAAATCTCTTTCAGTGGCGATTGCGAAAAAGATCCAACCAGTAAGAACGAAGCGCCAGCCCACATAGACGCCTTGATAAAATTCTATACATCAAGGGGCTTTGAAGCCGAGTGTGTGCTGCTAACAGATTGACTGGGCCCGAGTTAGGAATGAACGCTTACGCAGCTCTTGCATCCGATTCCTGCCTACGTCGCGCTAACATCTAGAATGTATAGGCATCGAATCATCTGCTTAGGAGCATCTTCAACTTCTTCTTTCATCACTAAACAGATGGCCGCCATTAGTATAGCACATATGCCATTTTTCAGATGATGATAGTGATCAAAGTTGCCAGTCTGAATTCCGGAAAGGGTCTATTATTCTGCTTTTTTGCACCGTGTTTTACGTGCCCGAGGTTACGCCACGAAATCTTAATGGTATCGGCTTGCGTTTGCAGCAGTTTTTGCGCGACAACGTGAGAATCCAGCGACGCTATCGCCAACGAAAATTTCGAAGCGGGCGCGAGGCTTAGCACTGCTGAGAGGTGAGAAGCTACGCCGGACGTCGTCTGCTTCGTTGGATTTCTGTCGCCTCTGCCCCACGTTGCTACTCAACATAGCACCGGCACCGCTGCTTCAATTCGCTGTGGTTTCCGCGGGTGAGCTGAGATTGCCGTGCACCTCAGTGGGATCCATGACGGAAGACAAAGAGAGCGGGGCGTAGGGTGCCTACATGTCTGTCTGTCTCAGGGTGAAGACATCCATTGTTGCACTGAATGTTCAGCGCGTGACGCTCTCGCGCACTCGTTGCGTGACCTGGGCGCTAAAATGGCATCTATGCATTAGCCAAAGCTACGCGCTCGACCTGATTGACACCGGATTGCGCGTACTTCAAAATGCATAAAAAAACGATTGGGCGTAAAAATGGCTGAGATGTCACCACTAGAGTGCCTTCATACAAACGCGCGCTTTTGCTTGAGTGGTGACATCTCAGCCATTTTTACGCCCAATCGTTTTTTTATGCATTTTGAAGTACGCGCAATCCGGTGTCAATCAGCTCGAGCGCGTAGCTTTGGCTAATGCATAGATGCCATTTTAGCGCCCAGGTCACGCAACGAGTGCGCGAGAGCGTCACGCGCTGAACATTCAGTGCAACAATGGATGTCTTCACCCTGAGACAGACAGACATGTAGGCACCCTAGTCACCACTCAAGCAAAAGCGCGCGTTTGTATGAAGGCACTCTAGCGGGGCGCGGTGGTGGTGTCGATGACTTGGGAGGGTGCCGATTTGTCAAAACCCGAAAAGTATAATTATTCTTGTTTTCTATTCATCCAACAAAATAAAGGCACACATTTCGTGCGCAAAGCCCACAAAACTAAGTAAATCACTAAATATTTATTATTTGCAGGAACTATAAGCGCTTTGTTATTTATAATTTTGGCGAGAGAAAGGTTGGTTTTGTTTTCGCCGCTTTCCCTCAATCGAAGGCGCTGGAAGACGTATGTTAGACAGTATCTTGGACAGAAAATGAATTGGGAAGACGGTACATTGGACATGACTTTCTTTCTTTACTAAACAGCGATTTCGTTGACAAAAACGTATTCTAACTTATTTAAACGTCCTGAATGAATTAAATAAATATTGTAGTAGTTTAAGACACGTTTACTGGAGGAAGAAAAAGCAACGTTGCTAGCGAACTACTTTCTCGACGGCGGAGGCACTTCAGATGGGCGCAATGCGCTTGTGGGTGGAGCTAAAAGATTGTTCTGAGGTTGCATCCGACTATAGCCCATTCGGCCACCGATCCCCCCAAAAAGGAACAGTTGCACAGCCACGTGATTTTTTGTAACTTTCTCTTCCTCTATATTTCTTCTTCCTCCCCAGTCCAGTTTCAGTTTCGGTTTCGAGCAGTTGCGTATTTTGACTTTATTAATAATATACGTGAAGCTTTAGCAAAATATTGATGGGTTAATCTCACACCATAAAAAAATCGCTTTAAAACTTGGGGGTGTTAGTGTCCCTTTAAAAACATCAGGGCAAGGTAACCGACGTTTCTGTTTCTTATGGGCTCAAAAAGCGTCTTTATCATTTAAAACCATGAAGCAGCTAAGAGCTAGTTTTTTTGTTGTTTTTTTTTTCGGAGGAGAACGAGCGTCTTTGGGGCTTAGCGTTTTCAGGACGTTGGTCAAGCTCTCAGTTTCTACGGGGCTGAAGAATATTTAGATTCTATAGCTTTCTCGAGACCCTTAAAGCCTTGAGCAAAACGTGCACAGTGAAACGTCGGTTGCCATGTTGAGGCTCACAGAAGATTCTTTTTGAAGTCCTCCATCCTACCAGCTTTGACGGACTTCGTGATATTTATGTCTCTTTCTATAGCCACTGAGAGCTTAAGAAACGCAAAGCGTGGGTTATTATGTTCCCGGTTCTCGCTTTGTGACTCGTCATTCGGCGTTCTTATCGGCTTATGTAGCAATCTCATTGACTGCGGAGCGTTGATAAGGTGATCGGGACCCACCACAAAGCTGTCCGCGACTAGATTTTAAAAATAGGCTGACTGTTACATGAATATCGTACACATTGACAAATTACCAATGAAACAGGGGGTCACTGCGCAGTCTCGCTGGAGAACGATCGGTGTTGTGCTGTACGATTTTTTGTCTCTACTCTCAAGGCTTTTGGGTTTTTGTGTATTTTTTTTTTACTATAACTTATTAATCCCGGCAGACTTTCAATTCGAGCATAGTTCTCTCATTCAATTAGACTTAACTAATTTAACTTTCTTAACTACCGACTTTATGGTTGGGAGAAACCAGCTGAACCAACCAACCATACAAATGAGAGGAGAACATGAGAGACGCATTCAGCCGCTGATGCGTCTTTCAAGTTCTCTCATTTGTATGGTCTCTCACGTTCCTCTCTCAATTGTACGGTTGGTTTGTTCAGCTGGTTTCTCCTGATTATGTTTTACCAACGTGCTCAACTCTTTTCCGTCGACTTTATGGGTCATGTTGTAGGTAAATTTGGCTTAAGGATAGTCATTACCCCACGTTAATTGTTTTTAATGCGCTAACACTACAACGCTCGTTTTGACGAAAGCCCGGCGGTGTCTTTCGTTTGTCAGTTGTCGCGTGCGACGCACCCATTCGTCCCAAGCGCTGACGTGAGTCAACACCTAGATAATAAACCCGTAGGGCTGATAGAAATGCCATCAGCGAAAGCCAGCGCTGGTCACAGATTGGACACGATGAATGCGTCAACATTTGGCTCAACCTTGCTCGAAGCCGAGCGCTGACGCAGCACTCGTTACCAATCTGTGTCCAGCGTTGGCCTTTGCTGGTGACGCAAAAATGTCAGCACTACGGCCTTGTCTTCTGGGCGGTGTTGCGTGACCACGCCTGAACCTCTCCCTCTCTCTCTGGTGCTGATAAACTGACAGACACTGCCGCGTTCTCCTCAGAACAAGCCCTTACGTTTTCGACAGTGTCACGCGCACAGCTGGCGCGGAGCCAGGGAGGAGGATGCGCCGCGCAACATCTCCTAGGCCTCTAAACTCGTCAAACACAAGGTTGGGGCCGAAGTTGACGGAGCGCACCGATTGGCCTGTCACGACGATGACTTGGCGCCTTTTTCGCCAACGTCCTATCGGCGCGCTCCGCGAGCTTTCGGCTCCAACTTTTTCTTTGGCGAGTTTAGGGCCCCTAGATAATGAAGGTTTCGTGCTGAATTAGATCTCTTAATCAGAGAAGGCCAACGCTGGACACAGATCTGAAAACGAGCGCTGCATCAGGCTTCGAATCAAGTTTGAGACGGACGTTGAGGCAATCGTTGTGTCCAATCTGTGCCCAGAGAGAGAAAAATTGGTTTATTGGAAAGGTGAAGAGGTTATCCCGCGGAGATTGGCAGGATGGCTACTTCACACTTGGGGGAGGGAAAGAGGGAAGGTAAAGATTAGAAAGAGAGAGAGAGAGAGAGAGAGAGAGAAAAAGAAAAAAAGAGAAAGGTATGTACACATATATACATACTTATATACATTCATCTATGCACACGTATATACATATATATATATATACACATATATACACACACATACCTATATGCATATATATATATATACATATATATATATATATATACATACATACACACATATACATACATATGCACAAAGGAAGATTCCGTACGTTATTGTTTGTTCATGTAAAAGTATGTCCTGGATTTAGAGTATTCGGTCCAGTTTTGTTTTCTGAAGAAAGCGGATTAAGGAGGTCGTTGATTTGACCCTTTCCGATGCTGAGTCTCATGGTCCGAGCAGGTGAGTCAGGGAAAGAGCTTCTGCGCAGTGTTGGAGGTAACGCGTTACTAGTAATGAGGTTACTGGTAACGCGTTACATTTTTTGCTAACGCAGTAACGTACTCGTTAGTATTCTGAATGTCTAACGAGTAAAGTATTTTCGTTACGTTTTTACGGTATCGGCTATCAAATTACGTTACTCGTTACTCCGTTACTTTTGACCAAAACTGTTGAAATACATTTGGTATTTGGGAAAAGGTCACGACGCCTGATCTAATGTTTAGAATAGCAATCTTGTGCATAAAACTGGAGACGTTAGGGGAACTAAATTTAGGTCACTAAGCTCAATGGAGGATCTAGCTTCTCTGCTCGAGGGGCAACTACTTGCGCTCGAGCACGCAATGCCCATGCAATGCCGTATTTTGCTGCTAAGACTTCTGAAACTTCGATTTCCTAAAACGGTGGGTTTTCCAATTATCAGTCCATCTATTCACCCATCCATCTCAAAATCCTGCACAAGCTTATCGCTGCACGAAACCAGCATCCGTCACAGTACACTTAAAAAAAAAAAAAAACATTCTGATCAAAAAAGACATCCGTTAAAAGGCGACACTATCTCGCTTCTCGAAGGCGAAAAAGCCGCGTCGGTGGCTCCGAGGCGAGAGCGCTGGCCTACGGATCCCCATGTGGCGGGTTCGAATCCCGGCCGAGGTGCCCGCAATCTGACGGAGGCTTATTGCGGAGGAGGCGCCGTGTAACCGAGCTTTCGGTTGCACGTCAAAAGATCCCCAGGTGGTCCAAATTAATCCTCAGTCCTCCGCTGGGGCGTGCCAGATGCCCGTCGTTGGTTTGGCACGTAAAAACCCCAAAACAGTGGACAACTATTGGTGAAGCGATTTGCTCGTTTCTCCAGTTACAAAAAAAGAAAAAAGAAACACCCTTTGTGGAATTCTTTACTCTCGCTGTCCCCCTCGCTGCCTGAAAGTTCCTGACCCAATTTTGTACACAGAAGAATCTTTCGCTTGATTAGTCTTTACTTCCCTAAGGTCATAATAAAAAAAAATAAGAAAAGTTTTAAACCTGGAAATAACTTTTTTTTTCGCAGAAAAACTAAGAGTCATTGCTGGTAAGAGGCAGCAAGTGATTCTAACCAGTGTGCTCGTAACCGGTGTCCTGTTCCACATAGTGAAGTAAATCAGTCTCTGGTAATAGTATGAACCGGACTGTTACTAAACCGGTGTAAAGATGAGGGGTGTTGGTTGGCTGGTTCTGTTCCAGCAGTCCCCGTTCGCATGCTGCCAAACATAAGTACAGAGCGCGACACTGTTAGCGCGAACAAGCGATCGCCAGTTTTTTTTTTTTTTTTTTTCCCTTAGAACTGAAAGGTTCTAATCAAAGACATAATTGTTATAGAAAAACTCATTTAGGGCTCTTATATAAGGGGTAAAATTGTGTGCCCACTCATATTTTTTCCTGATACAATGCGAAAAGGCGCCGATGTCGTGTTCGCGCTAACAGTGTCGCGATGTGTACTCGAACACAAAAGTAACGTAAAAGTAACGTAAAAGTAACGTTCGGTATTTTTGAAAAGGAACGGTAACGGTATATCGTTACGTTTGTAAAAAAGTAACGTAGCTAAATAACGCGGTAATTTTTACCAAACTAACAAGTAACGCTATTTCTTTACTTTTTTCGGTAACGAGCACAACACTGCTTCTGCGTTGGGAAGATGGAGAGAGTTTGCCAAATAATTTCGTTGACTTGTGTATAAGCTACACTGTCACAGGACATGTTCGAGTGTGTCTGTGACGGCACAGTTCTCACAGAGAGGAGAGTCTAGCTGGCCGATAAGGTTGAGATAGAATCCCGTTGAAGCTACGTTGAGGTGTATTCGGTGGAGTGTAGTTTCAGTCCGGCGTTTAAGACCGCGGGGTGAACGAAAGACAAGGAAAGGGTCAATGCTGTGCAGGTGTCTGTAATAATAAAGCGAATTTGCCCAGAGGGAACTTATCATAGTCCTAACAACATAGTTGATTCTGGCCCTAGCATCCGTTCGTGTAAATGCGATTTTTAGACCAGAATTACGTCGGTGAGCATCCTTGGCAGCTAAATCAGCACTTTCATTGCCTTGGATACCACAGTGGCTTGGAATCCATTGTAGTATCAGAGTATGCCCATTTTCAATAGCCTCCTGGGAAGTTTCAAAATTTGATGAACGAGCTGTGCATTGACGTTCTTGTTTTTAGTGGATTTGAGGCTCTGAAGAGCTGCCCTAGAATCGGTAAAAATTGACCAATCTCGTGAGTCACATGCAGAAATGAAGCGAAGTGCTTCTCGAATCGCTACTAATTCTGCTGCTGTGGATGATGTCGTGTGACCTAATTTTCCATGAAGTCTCTCATTGATTGATGGTATTACGAAGCTGTAACTGGAGCTTTCATCAGTGCAGGACCCGTCGGTATAGACATGTGTTCGCGAACGGTGATGAACACTAATTATTTCCAAAGAATGTTGCCTTAATACGGTTAACGGAATGTGTTTTTTTGAACGTAGCCCTGGAATATTTGTCTTTATGTTAATTATTGGATAGGTCCATGGGGGCGATGAAGAGAACTCTGCTGGTTCGAAATCTCGTGGAGTGTCTAAGCTGCCAGAATTGATAACTTGAGCAAATCCAGACGCACTTCTGCTATCTGCTATATCTGCAAGATAGTGATCTTTATGTCTGGTGAGATGACGAAGGTGTGTTCGAAGGGTCTCTTGCAGTCTAAGGACACCTATGGGATTAGCGCCTGCTTCAGCTACAGTTCCAACATTGGAAGTACAATTTGGGAGCCCTAGACAGGCACGTAGGGCTTGAGTCTGCATACTCTCAAGCGCTCTTATATTTGTGCGGCACATTCCATGAAGTACGGGCAGACTGTATCGAATATTGCCGACAAAAAGAGTGTTATATAGTTGAATAAGTGAAGCTACAGATGCACCCCACGTAGTTCCACTTATGAATCGTAAGAGCTGGGTAATGCTGATAAGCTCTCTTTTCAGTTGCCTAACGTGTGGCGTCCACGTTAAACATTTGTCTAGGATAAGACCAAGAAATCTGTGAGTTTGGACATAGGATATAGGGTGAGCATCAATAGTTAGCTGATGCCTAAGCGTACTTTTTCGTGTAAAAGCTATAGCTGCGGATTTTGAAGGGCATAGCGATAGTCCACGGCATTTTAAGTAATTTGAAATTATCTCAAGTGATTTCTGTAAGCGAATCACATTAAATAGCTGCGTGATTGATGAGGTCCATATGCAGATATCATCCGCGTAGAGAGTTATTCTGACGTTTCGAGGAAGTTTGCTTACAAGTCCTATGAGGGTGATATTGAAAAGTGTGGGACTGAGAACACCACCCTGTGGCACGCCACGAGCAACAATATACTCAGCTGTTTTCCCTTCTGTCGTCACCATATGTACTGTTCTATTTTCAAGATAGTCTAAAATCCACGCATATAGACGTCCTCCTATCCCGGCATAGCAGAGTGCGTTGCGGATAGCCTTGTGGCTTACTGAGTCAAAAGCGCCCTTAATATCGAGGAACACTGCAGTAGTGATTCTTCGGGATTTCTTTTGTTTTTCGATGCTAGTTGTGAGGTCAATGATATTATCAAGAGAGTTGCGACGGCGTCGGAAACCTGCCATAACCTCGGGGTATATGTCATACTGCTCTAGATACCATTCAAGTCGGGTATGTATCATCCTTTCCGTGATTTTTCTGACACAAGAGGACAAAGCAATTGGACGGAACGATGAAAGGTCTAAGGGGGATTTACCTTGCTTAAGGATGGGTATAATGCGCGATGTTGTCCAATCCCGGGGCACCTGGCCCGTTTCCCACGATGTGTTGTACAGTTTCAAGAGCCTCACTTTGCCCATTGTACCCAGGTGAAATAAGGCCGCGTAAGTTATACCGTCGGGACCGGGAGAGGTGGAGAAACGTAGTCCAGAAAGGGCCTCGTCTAGTTCGCGTATATCAAACGGTGCGTCCATGTATGGACACGCTCGGAATGGGCTGTTGAATTTCACAAGTGGAATGGTCGAATTTCCAACGTTTTCCGTGAGCTTTTTACAGTACTCTTCAGCCACAGCTAGTTCCGAAAGATCTAGTCGGAGGGCTAGTGCGCGAAAAGGTTGACGCTGTTGTGGAGTCGTCCTTAGAGCACGAGCAAGACTGTATATTTTAGAAAGAGGCTTACGAGGATCTAATGTTGCGCAATGATCCCTCCGATGACGTTGGGCTAGTTTATCTAGATGACGTTTTATGGGTTTTTGTTGGCGTCTTACTTTACGACTATCTTCAGGATCATGTGTTTTTCTTGCCTTTCTTTCGTATCTCCTGCGAAGCGCACGAAGACGTTCGTACTCCGCGTCAATCATAACAAACCTTCGGGGTAGTTTGTATGTCTTTGTGTGTTGTTTCAAAAGTTCTCCGATACCATGGTAGAAATCACCGTCGCTGCTAAATGAATCACATGCTTTTTCAAAATTAACTTTGAAAAGGCACCAATCTGTCCGTCTGATTGTTGACGATATGGTATTGGATGCAAACCCCTTAAGAAGCGTGTACGTAGGACTATGGTCACTGCTATGGCATTCAATATCTGTAAACCATGTAAGAGAATTCGAAAGGCTCGAGCATGCAAATGTCAAATCTAAGCAGCTGCTGGTAGTAGCGCCCCGGAAAAAGGTCGGACTTCCGTCATTCAGCCTTCTCTGATAACGCCATCTCATTCAGCACTACGGTTTTGTTATATAGGAGGTGTTGCGCCACGGCGCGGTGGAATGCGGGCGAGCTCAGTTGCCGCCCTGCTGTCACCGGTTGTTTTTCGCTCTGGGTTTCCGTAGTAGCGGTGCGTGGGCTGTGATGTGTGTGTGTATACACCAACTCATGTTTACAAACAAACCGGAGCGCCCCTAGCGGACGCCACCGGCGCCGCGCATGCGCGGTGGACGGTGGGCAAGAAGCCCGCCGTCGCCCATAAACAAACCATTGAATTGCGTTGTTGTCGGCGTCGGTGGGAGTCCCCGTGCTCGTTTTCGCCTTGGAATTGTTGATTCTGCATCCTCCTAACAATATCTGACTACTTGAGCGGCTTCAGCAAAATTAACGAGGCAAAACTTTGCGTGAATAATGTGACGTCCGGCGATTCATTTCACGTGGACGCCGCAGAATGGGCGCTAAAGCCTGACTCCCACGATGAGATTCTGCTCGCTATTTTCAGTCGTGATATCGCTCGGGCTGCAAAAGCTTGGACCGTAGCTTAGATGGTGGACGTCGATACTGAAGACCGCAAGTAGAATCGGGCATTACAAGTCGGTGATATAGGCACTGGTAACAATGATCAACATTTTCTTTTATCTACTGTTTACACTTAGCCTACTTACCCCAATTAACCTTCAAAAGTGTTTTGAGGCCTGCACTTAGTTCTTTTAGCAATTACCGGGTCAACGTTTGGTTTACATGCCGCTGTCGTTTGAACGAGCTGACGACAAAAAGCAAACAAGTTTGAAAGAGCAGACGACAGTTCGAACGCATGCACAATGGAGTGCGGGCAAGAAGCACGCGTCCCGCGTAAACAAACCATTGGAATGTCACGTTGTCGGCGTCTGTGTGAGTCTGCATACTCTTTTTCGCGTTGGAATTGTCGATTCTACGTCCTCATAGCAATGTCTTACCACTTTAATCGCCTGAGCGAAATTATCAAGGCTCGTTACGCCGCTAAACTTTGCGTAAATAATTTGACGTGCGGCGATTCATTCGCATGACCGCCACAGAATGGACGCCAAAACCATGATGAGATTCTTCTAGCTATTTTCGGTCACGACGTCGCTTGTGCTGCATAAAGCGCGAAACACATGTACGACGAAACCGTCCGATCCGACGGGCGGACTGCCGGAATGACCTTGGGGGGCGAGGGTTTTCGTAGCACCGGAGAGCGTTGAAAACCCTCGCCTCAGACCGTCGTATCGCCTGATCGGACGTCGGATCGGACGGTTTCGTCGTACATGTGTTTCGCGCTTAAGTGTAGAAGGTAGCGGCGATGATCGACGTCGACACTGAAAATCGGAAGCGGGAACAGACCAAGCGTAACAAGTCGGTGATGGCCACTGGTACCAATGATCAACATCTTGTATCTACTGTTTACACCGAGCCTACTTATGTCTTTTGAGGCCTGCAATTACTTTTTATTGCAATCACCGGGTCAAAGTTTGGTCTACGAGTCGCTTTTGTGTGAACGAGCAGACGACAAAAAGCAGACAAGTTTGAAAGAGCAGACTAAAGTTCGAACGATCAGGCGACCGTGTGAATTTGAAGACGCACTGAACCCGTGGGTGGTTCGGACAACTTGGTGGTTTTCTCTCGTTCATGTTGGAACAAAACAAATACATCTGGCGACCACGAAGTGTTGCCCGCACAAGCAATCGTAGTTTGACAGCGTCTGGTTTGCCCTTTTCACGGCTACTATCCACGTTCTCGGACGAACGGAGGGGGCAGAAACATAGGAAAACTGATCTTCAAACCTTTCCAGGCTCTCTTGGTACAGCCCCCGTCGCAGCATTTTGACGAGAAGGCAGGTTTTTTGTCTGGTTTCTTCCGAGAGAATACAGGAATGCATGTCTTGCATGGCGACTTCTGCCCACCGCCCCAGACAGGAAGTGCGCCGGACGCGCCACCACCGCGGCATGACGTACGAGAGTTGAGTTCGTGTATAGTTAAAACGATGGGTGCGGTTCACTCCACGAGTGATATGGATGTAGTTCCTTTTACGAGTGGTATAGATGTGGTTCTTTCCAAGAGTGATATGGATTATCGTAGCCAAGGGCGTCGACGTTCTCTGACAGGCAGAGTACAAAAAAGGGGTGAACAAAAATACAGGAAGATATATTGGCGGATTCTTGGAGAATCCGTTAGCATGACCCTTGGGAAACGCCACACACGTCCCTATTTGGGAAACGCTAATGCTGACCCTGTAACGAGGCCAAAAAAGGCAGCAAAGAAAAAGAGAAAGACAAATGAAAAAAGTGACGGTGTCAGTGTTAGCGTTTTATAAAGGGGGCCGTGTGCGGCATTTCGAAGGTTCATGCTAGCGCAATTCCAAAGAATCCACCATTGTATCGTCCTGCATTTTACAGCGAAGCTGTATATGACTCACCGGTCCGATTTCTGAAATTTTTCCGTGTCGTCAACCTCACAGGAAAAAAAAAAAAAAACCTTCAGCGATTAAAGCGAAAAGCGCATATCACGTGTACAACACGCAGCACAGCATTCGTTTCAATAAAGAACAAACATAAAAAAAGTGTCCGAACAAGATAATTGATGATAAGGCGCTACTGATAACAATGCGAAGCACGTAGCGCTCACCGCGTACGTTTCGCGGTAAAGATTGCTATTGCGCAAGCTGCCACGGCGACGGCAGCTTGCGACGTGGGGAGTGACGCCACTCGCCTTTCATATATAAAAAAAGTTTTGTACAGTGCATTTACTTTTTTTCGTCAATCGTTTGGTATTAGGGGCAAAAGTGGCGCCCTTCTATGCTTCCTTCTGGTGACGTCATTGCCTTGCGAATAACAAGCCCATCGTTTTTGTAATTAGCAAGGTGCAAGCTTGAAATCATTGCGCTCTAAAACTAACACCGTCAAAACTGAAGTTCTTACATTACTCTTATTTCTGTCGATAGGAAAACATTTGCTGACATTTTTCTGTTTACAAACATGAACTGCCATTTGCGTCCTAAGCGACTCCCAACCGCACCGTGTTTGCAAGCCTGTTGAGCTTGGTTATGTCTACAGTGCTAGAAAGCATAAACGCTACACGGACAACAAAGTTTGAAATTTAACGAGGTCCTTCGGCTGTACAATATTACAACTTGGAGGAGGCAAGTTGGTTTACAAGAATACTCGAAACGTTTTAACAGATCTCGCACTTCTTCGTTCTTTTGGCGTTCACCTGGAGAATTGGTGGTTGAACTTTTCATCTACATTTCAAGCAGCAGTGTTAATGTGGCCTTTGTTCGTTCATTTTATAAACCCGAAGTTCTCTGGGACGTCAAAGACTGGAGCACCTCCTGGTGGCGTTTGCTATAAAAAGGGTCAGAGGTGCAGTGGGAAGTCGTTGCAGATGATACCACAGATCCGCTGTCCAACCACCTTCACAGCGTGGATTGGAGCCCCAACTTTTTATTATAACTATTCGGTAAGGGAAACCTAATATGAGATCTTAGTGATGAATTATTGTTGTTATATCTCATCATTTTATAACTGGGCAAAAAAAAATGTACCTCATCCCCTCAAAGTGGAGACAAAATATAGACGCTTCACTTAAACCTATTGACGGTTCATAATACCGTCTTTACAAGAATCCGGGATGACCAATTTCGGACATAATTGGGGATTCCACTCCCCTGCAGAGCACTCGAAGACCAACCATTGTTATTTACAAAATGGGGTCTGCAATAGACTGGGCACCGCTAATATTTTGCCTGTGAAGGCGAAATTGAACTGGGACATTGAGATCGCAAGCATATGCTCAGAATTCCAAGACAGATCCCACTTTGAAACGCTGACAGCCCCTTTTCAATTGTTGTCTTTATCTGATATTTGCGATAAAGTATACGTGGGTACGGTAATAGTTCTGAGTTCGTGTAAGTATACTGCATGTAACAAATACTAAAATACGGCGATTTTTATTTAGTTTTCAACACCCTATGAATGATTTTCATTGAAATACACGAAAAGAGGGTTACTGCTCATGCATACTATATTCCGGCCATTCAAAAACTCACGCGAGAAAACAAGAGGTGTATGCACTGGCAAGAGAACCAATCAGACATTTTTTTAAGGAGATGCCAAAACGTTCCAGGATTGCTAAAATGCTTATAGTTCTTGAGCTTATAATTAACGATTTTAGTAACATGCGAGATGAACGAATTTCCATAGCAGCCAGTGAAATGGCCCAGCGAGAGAAATCTCTTAACGAAACGTCGTTTTTGAGTTCACGTGCTGCTTTTTTTTTTCTTTTTTTTACAATAGCATGGATTGAATGGACTGAGCACAAGTCATAAAAAACCGTAACGGATCGTGTGACTGAGCACACGTCTAATATACGCGCAGCATCTTATCTGGAATGATCAGAGCGGAGGAAGTCTCATAAATCAAAACATTTATGGGCATCTCGCGAATGTTGGCACGATCTTCGGCCTACCTCTTTGGCGCAACTTCCGTAATCGGCAGCGACGTTTGATTGACGCTACGTTTACGATCATACATTCTGCTCCTCTCATTTACGAGTGTGTAATCAGTGAATAGTGTTCATGCCATCCTCGCAAATACCGAAATTTTGTCTGGAAACTAACTTCCAAATTTACTATCGACATGTCATTTATTCGCGAATATAACATCGCGTTACGTATCAAAGCGATAATAAAGTGAACTTTCTTGAAATGTATTTCAAACATCGTCCGCCACGCTTGCACGCATATTATACTATAACGTAGTTAATTTATGCACTCAAATAAACAAACTGCAGATTTTCGCTTTTGGCTTTACAATTTTTAGCCAACCTGGAACAGTATTTGCGTGAAATTCTTTATTTACTTTCGGGTATCAGGGTCGAAGGCGATAGGCGCAGCCGTTATTTGCCCAAAACCACCGTTACAGCGCGTGGCCTGCCATAGCCTTCCTGCTGTTCTACCAGACTATCTGATCGACGACCCCTGAAGAACCTTCTATCATTTTTCGAAACATTTCTTGATCATTGCAGCGAGCGATTGCGCGAAGTCACAATTACGAAGCATACGTGAAAGTAGAGGGTCTTCTGTACACCAATTTGGGCAACAAAAAACATGGAGAAAATCCTGAAAATAACGCCTAATATGGGTCTCTCACGGCTTATAGGGGTGGTGCAACGATTTTTTTACAGCGGAGCTGTTAAGGGCTAGTTTCCCCAGGATCGTGTCCCCCGCAAAGAAATGAAGAAACCGAGATCTGGACACCTACCGCCATCTATGATCGACAGCGGCAAGCTACGTATCTGGTTGCCGCCGTCGCTCATAGATGGCGGCAGCCTTTCCACTCTGACGTAGTTTTTATGTAGGCGAGTTTTTATGTACATTCACCTGCAAGGCTCAGCCATATCTCTTCACACCGTGTACAGGTACCTCGGAATAACACTGTCGGCTAGAGAGGACTACTTGACTGAGCACCATGAGGGCCTCAGGAAGTCCTCAGTTAGTAAGCGGAACATACTGCGAAGGCGGAGCCTATGGAGCTGTGACCGGTACATTGTCACCCGAGAACTTTGGAAGGCTGTGGCTGTGCCCGGGTTGACTTTTGGAAACGCAGTCATATGTGTTCCTAGTGAGCTACGCACATATCTTGAGCGGCGCCAGAGGGAGGTCGGACGACAGGCACTAGGGTGTCATGAACAAGTAGCCAATGAACTGGTAGAAGGCGACGTCGGCTGGTCTTCCTTTGAAGCGCGGGAGGCAAACAGCAAGCTTCAGTACTACACACGTCTCCGGTACATGGACGGAGACCGGTGGGCTAGGCGAGTTTTTATGTACATTCACCTGAAGCATATCAACTCGACGTGGAGGAAGCGAGTCACTCGTCTTGGGACAAAGTTTAATATCTTCAGCTTGGCCACTGAACCTCCAACAGAAAAGGAGTGGATAAAAACAGTGCGGGAGGAAGTGAAGAGGGTTGAGAGGGACCGTAGAATGAGTGGCATGCTACAACACCCTTCCATGCACATGTACGCGTCTCTGAAGACAAGATTGCCCCGGTGACTTTCTGCGGGAACACACTGGGCAGTCGACTGCTTATTGAGGCCCGTGGTGGTGCCCTCCGTACCCGCCTATACCGAAGCAAGTACGATAGCAGCGTGACTGACACGGTATGCAGTGCGTGTGGAGCGGGCGAAGAGACAATCGAACACTTGCTGCTTGCGTGCAGGGCACTACACCCAACGCCTGTCGTGGGTGCCCGCTTGGAGCAGGCACTTGGTTTCAACTTTCACCAACGAACACACCCATGTAGTATGCTCCAAGCGGAGGCTCGAGACATGGTGGCAGACTCGACTGCAAAATCGGGGACGTGACCAAGATGACCAAGGGGACCAAGATGGCCAATAGCCGCTGCCTTACTTTTGGCTGAAGGGGCAAACACTCACTAAAAACGACGTTGTCATGTGAACTGATTAACTTTGACTGTGCGAAAGTGACGGTTGGCGAACTCTGGACGCACGAGCTAACCATTTCTCTTTCGCTGTTGTCTTTTTTTTATTTCGTTTTTCTTTTTTTTTTTGTTTTTATTGGCGTGTCTTACAAGACTCTCGATACAAAGAGATTGCGCCGCAAATATACATACATACATACATACATGGATTGCCGACTTGAGGCCGGCAATTACTTCCCATTGTACAGCTCCGCTGTTCTTTCTTCTTCACCAAAGTCGAAAGGCTGAAAGTTTTTTTACAGCGGAGCTGTTAAAGGGGTCATGAAACGATTTTCCTACTTCTTCCTCCTTAGCTTTAATCCTCAACTCAAATGCGAATTGTGAAATCACGTGGTCGTGACATTCCGTCGGCACCGGTGCGATGACTCCTAGCTTCCACCGTGCTTTTTATGCACACCATAGAACTTGTCATTCCCCAATGACAATAAGTTCCGTCAGGGCACTCATTGGCCACGAACGCGAATCCAAATATTCGTCGACGGATTGATTGTTGACGAGCGCATACGTCCGAGTGACGCAGTTCTCGTGTCCAATGCGTGAGCTGGGCTCTGCTGACGTCAGTTTGGCGCCGGTGACGCGCTTTTGGAACCGCGGATGTATCATAGTGAAAAGGCGGAGAGCTTTCGAAGGCAAGAAGGTACAAAATAGTCCGCTATATTTTCAAATGTTCGTACCGAAAAGCTGGCATTTGACTTTCTAGCCTCTTTCTTTTGGCCAACTAAACGATATGCGATTAGTAAAGTCCCAATTTAAAATCATTCATCCCAACCCAAAATTCGTTTCATGGCCCCTTTAAGGGCTAGGTTCCCAAGGATCGTGTCCGGTATGTTGACACAAAATTACCTGCCATCTATAAGCGACAGCGGCAACCAGTCTGGTTGCCGCCGTTGCTCATAGATGGCGGCAACCTTTCCAGCTATCATAGAAGAATGGATAGTTGGCGAGTTGGTGGGAATAGACCGATCTCACCAGTCAGTTTGACTACACTGTAGTTTGACTGCGCGACCGCTGCCGCAATGCATCGAGGGAACTTTAGTGTTCCTGCACGTGCGACAACCTGGCTGGAGCTTTGAGCATGAGGCGGCACGACCCGTCTCGTGCACTGGTGCCTGTCTCCTGCGAACTAAAGTTATGGCGGCGTCACGCATGCGCCAGACGCTTGGTGAGATCGGTCTATAGACGCTTTACACACGCGCCAGATTGAGCCGCCATAGCCGCCCTTCTCTTGTCTTACCTCACTGATCTCAATGACAATTGCTGGATCGCGTTTGCCCGCTCCGCGAATGCGGTCACTGGCGGCCATCTTTAGGTAGAGTTATATCACCTCTAGCCAAGATACAGCTGCTGAAGCCACTTGGCAGCCACCATCATTCATCCATGGCAGACGACGTTTTGGCAGTTGTGGTGGCAGGCTGCCATCAAAATAGCGTGGGGGATATTCCGCGATTGATTGAAATTGTTTGACGAAACATGTTTTTAAAACCCGGCGTGAACGGTAGCCCGGTCTTTGAGGACCCGGTGAAAGTTTCACAAAATCGCGCAGCACCGGGGAAAAGCAGCACAGCACGCATCGAAAGTCGCATCGAAAGGAGCATTGAAAGCAGACGCCGGTACGTAGTCTGCTTTCGATGCGAGCTGCGCTGCTTTCCCCCGGTGCTGCGCTTTCGTAGAACGTTTGCCGGGTCCTCAAAGACGAGGCTACCGTTCACGCCGGGTTTCAAGAATCTGCTTCGTCGAACAACTTCAATCAAGCACGAAATATCACCCACGGCACAGTGTACTAGATCTACGGCTATTTTATGGCAGCCTGCCGCCATTGCGCTGTCCGCCATATTACTATGATGGCTAGAGATGATATAACTCTACCTAAAGATGGCCGACCGTGGCCGCATTCCGGTCCATAGGCAGAGCTGGTCAAACGCGATCCAGCAATTGTCATTGAGATCAGTGTCTTACCTAGTGCCACTAAATAAGCTCATTTAGTGGCTCTAGTCTTACCGAGATGCCGAGCCACTGAAGCGGGCGTTGACGAGTCTCCACAACGGCCTATGCTGGGGGGAAGGACACAGTAGCACTTAAAATGGCAATAACCTGTCCTGCTGTGGAAATGATGAAGTCAAGCGAACGGAATAAGAGGGAACAAAAACTGGAGGTCAGTTATGGCGGCGCCCATGCACAGCTGCTGTGCGAAAAAAAGACGAGGACGAAGAAGAAACGCACGTGACGAGCGCAGCGCACGTCACGTGTGTTTCTTCGGCCTCGTCTGTTTTGCGCGCTGTTTCCTACGCTCTTTTCAGTTTCGGTTTGGACTCACGATGGATCGGCCGCGTGCCCTTTCTTCGGGCGGGGAAAGAAGACCGGGTGCGGAAGGAGCGGCGTCGTACGCAGCAGCGCGAATGGGTCCGCAACCGCCGCGTTCGTCGAGCGCTTCAGATTCCCTTGCGAAAGAAGAGCAGATCGCTCGCAATAAGGAGTATTCACTGGGCGCCATATTTGTGGGTGATGTCTAGAGCGCATGCTCTGAACGAGCCCACATTAATAGGCTGCTAAGACCGGCAATCTTGAGGGTGCGGAATGCACGTTACAAAAGAACTGTGGAAGCTCGCCATTAGCACGCGCTCAGCAGTCGTGCACACAGCTATGGCCGCCAGTGAATACTTCCTATAGAAGCTACAGCTCCACTCCTCTTCCTTCTTCACCAGAGTGTAAAGGCTAAAAGTATTTTTCTTTGCGTAAACAGCACTTAGAATAAGTCCCCGAAGTTTATAACCTATAAAAAACGCCTTAATTTTTCTCATTGTGCCATGTAAATCGCAAATTTAAAAAGAAAGAAGAAAAACTGGCAGCATTTTACTTTATTTCGCAGCCAGTGTAGCCATTGTTGCCATAGCAAGCGGCCACGTGATCTTGAGCCAATTATTTGCCGCCAATGTTTATAATAGCCACACGCTGGTGTTGGCAAAGCACAGGACATGCGCTGAGTACCATCGGTCCCCCACGATCGATGGCCGCTATTCCAATTTCGAACGCGGTAGCGCGGGCACGTGGAATGGTACGCTCCGCTATGAGTCCCGACGACGGCGGCTCCGAGCCGCGGTGATACCGTACGCGGCGATGTTCCAAATGACTACGCAGTGATACCAGGGGCGGATTTATGGCTAAGGTTTGGGGGGGGGGGGGGGGGCGGTGGTGATTTTTTTTTTTTTAATTGTGCGGGCTAGCGATTTTTGCGGCATCTACAAAAAGCAACTATTAATCGTGTTTTAACGTTTGTTACAGCCTAAATATTCCCACCAAATTTGTATTAGTTTCTTGTTCTTTTATATTAACCCGCACTTGTTGCTTCAGTGGTTCAAAGATTTGCACTATAAGTGGTAAAAAAAAATAGAGATAGAGAGAGACATACGTGTGCATGGTTCTATATTCTATGTCTAAACAGTGACTATCCCCATTTAAGCAACACAGGCAATTGAGGCACGCGGCGTGAAAGAGTTTGTGCAGGGACTCGATCACACAAAATACATCAATTTAGACAAAAAAAAAAACACCACAAAGACCGGAGAAGAAAGGATTTGTTATCAAGACAAATGTAAGACGGCCGAATAATATGGAGAATTTCTAATTCCTGGAAGAACGTGATCAAAATACCTTCTTATTTTCATTGTTATTTTATTGACTCACTCTCGAAAATGCACAGTTCTTGAGAAAAGTGAGCATTTAGTTGGAGTAATTAAACTCTAATAAAAAAACAGTGGGTGGGATTTCTCAGCGACTTTACTCTCAATGACTTGGTATTTTACGGGAAACAGCCAAACAAAAATAACTGTTCGATTCTTTATGGTCTTGTGGATCCGTGAAACCAATAGAAAACAAAAATGCGAGCTCAAATGGTCTTCAGCGCAGTGCCTAGGCGAATTGCGTGGAGCAACATTAAAATTATTTATTAAACAGATTCATGTTTATCTGATGAGATGAAGAAAAAAAAAACCCTACAATTGGGGAGGACAGAATACAGACATAATTATTTACACAAGTTATCAACTTAAAGGTTCTTCAGAGCACGAACATCGCCTTCCTTCGTCGTGCTCCCTGCGCGTAGCGGTCTACCACCTTCTCTTGGTCGACGTTCACATCTCGGTGGACGTGGAGGAGGGCAAGACCGTTGAGTCGCTTTTCGCCACACCGCGATCGAATCCAAGTTTTAATTCGACGAAGGGTGGAAAAGGACCGCTCAGCCGTCGCAACACTAACTGGCAGTGTGGCGAGAACGCGCAGCAGAGTCCTGATGTTGGGGTAGAGCTCTGGCTCCGACTCTTGAAGTGTCTCCACAGCTGTCGATGGAAGAGGCCCCTTCTCTTGTTCGCGTCTCCATTTCGCCGCCCAAAGTGAAAATTCGGCTCTGATGATGGTCTGCAAAGCTACATCTCCCATTCCGAGGAGCACGCCGTATTTTGCTGCCAGGATACTGAGCTTTCCTGGAGCTCCCTTCTCATTCACATGGCGAGGCAAAAGTGTGTTGAGGCTGTACACTTCCAGCACCTCTTCCGGAAAACGCTGCTTAAGATCTTCTACGACAGATTCCACAAGAGGAATGTATACATGTGCGCGGAAGTATGACTCGGCTGTCTGTGGAGGCAATTTTGCGCAGTTCATTTGTCGTTGGACTAGACGAGGCACATCTAGTTGGGCTCCCATATTCTCGGCAATTTCTTCTGCATGCGCGAAAATTTCTTTGAAAGTCTTCTCGACGTTTAATGGGTTCCGCTTTTCGCTCAGGACGACGATTGTGTCTTTCACGATGTCCGAGGCACTGTTCATTTCCAGATCCGGCTTTTGGAGCAACCGACTTAGGGGAAGCGTGACTGAGAGTACATCGTAGAGAGCTAGGGTTGCGATTACAAATTCGGCATCCAGGATTGATGTAAGCAGTGATCTCGCCTTGGCAGCCGAGCTTGGTTCTCGCCACTGCGAAACCGTTTCCAACGCCTTTGCGATGCTTCCCAGGCTCTCTCTAAACTGCAAAACAGCGTCGTGACGTTCGACCCAACGTGTGTCGCATAACTTGGTCAGCTGTTTGCCAAGCTGGAGTTTCAAAACGGCGTTACGCTTGGGCGAGGCCGTAAAAAACGCAATGACTTCCCGCATTGTCCCGGTGGTGTTTCGGACACTTTGCACAGTTGATGTTTTGGATATAGAAAGGTTCAAGCTGTGGTTGAAGCAGGGGCATCGAACTGCATGCACGGCTACTTTTTGAATTTCCTGAATGGCACCGCAGAGCTCGGAGGTCATTACTGAGCATCCGTCTGTTGCAATGCCTACACAGCCTTTGGGGTCGAGAGACAATGACCTCAGTAGACTTAGCACGATTTTTCCGAGCTTGGTACCAGTCAGTGTTGGCTCCAGTGCGTCGTCTTCGTCTTGCTCTTCCTCGTCGGACCCGCTGTCCGACATGGACGAATTCTGATTCTGATTTGAATCTTGAGGCTTGAGTTCTCGAGGATCTAAGAAACCCACAAAATCTTCTCTGATCTTTAAATCATGTTCATACCTCAAAACAAGAGATAGCTGAGACTTGTGAGCCACGTCGGTTGTCTCGTCGAACATAATGCCATAATATTTGCTCTGTCGAACTCGTGCCAAGATCACGGACAGAACTTCGTCTCCGCAACATTCAATAAGGGCATTTTGAGTTGTTTTGCTTGTGAACATCTTCCTTCCTGTGGCTGTGGAGAGATGTTTTTCGAGGGCATGGTCACCACATTTCACTCTGAAGCGCAGCAGCTCCTTGAAGTTTCCTCCATTCTCCGAACTGTCATTGCCGTTCTTCCCAGTGACCACTGGGCCGTCATCCCGATGTCCACGGAAGGCAATATTCTGCCGGGCCAGGAACACAACGTTGTCGACAATCGAGAGAAGCCGCGCGCGGTTTTCAGACACCTGCCGCATTCGCTGTGTATCGATCTGGTTTGCCACGACCCTTGCTGGGTCGCGACAAGTTTTCAGAAAAGCCTTGCCCGCTTCCACTGCTTCGATGTGATATCTAGCTTTGGAATGGGTTTCCAAAGCTCCATCTTTCCCCAGAAGCTTCGCGAATTTTTTCAAAGGCTCCGTTACAAGAGCCTGAAGGGCAACTGTCTTGTGTTTCCCCCCAATGTGCCCGGTGGCAAAAAGAGGACAAAATTTGCAGAACAAACCTGCCTTGGCATCCGAGACAACCAGCCAAGGATATTTCAGTAGGTGGTCACTTCTGACGTACCTCCGTTCGACTGTTTGTCCCTTGTTGTGTTCGGAGAAAGGGAAGGAGTAACCTTGCGGTGGCATCCAATGGCATTCGAGTAAGCCAACCACGGTGTGGTCGTCTGGCCTCGCCCCAACGAAGTTGCCAATGTCATATTGCAAACCAAAGTCAGCTGCTGGATTCCGAAGTGTGTGGACGGCCGGGGCTAGTGGGGTAGTTCCGTCAGAATTCTCGACCATGGGCGACGGGAGAGCCTCAATCGTGAGTTGTTCGTCCACGCCATCAGACTTCAAAGTGAGCTTCGAGTCGTTGCTTGCAATGTCTGCCTCAGTGACAATCTTTTTGGGCACAGCTTGGAAGAAGTTATGCAGAGTGGTACTTTTCCGCTTGGATGACTTTGGTGGACCATCTTCACTCTATGTAAAAAACACTTGTTTTACTAAACAGATAGAACCCATTCATAAGTGACGTAATTTATAAATACCACGAGTGACTGATTCAGCACTAATTACCAATATCAGCTGTGCGATCTTATGCGTCTCAAGCCGAAGTGTAAATGGAAGGTGAAAGTAAAGGCTGCGTACACAAATACAAAGGAAAAATTATTACAAAAATTAGCTCAATATAACATACCAAGTCCCAAACGCTGGTTGGCTGGGAGTTCTTAAGCCATCAGTGTCCTTCCACCCCACAAAAAGATTTAGTGAGCAAATTTCGCATAAATATTTTGATTATCCATCGACCGAAAGAAACGCCGCACACAGTCTATGACTAATTTTTATGCATAGAAAGAGGAGGAAACAATTAATGTCTGCAGCGCGATGTTTTTTTTTTATGTCGCTGCGGATGGTGGCAAAGAAACGAACAATTCACACGTTCCATTTAGCTTTTCTTTTCCTTACTATCTATGTCAATTACTTTTTCGGCATGCGTCACGGCTACCAACCACCTCATACGCGAGCGAAGTGCAGAAAATGCCTCGTTATAATTTGTCAAAAGAGCAACGTCATTTTACGGACTAAAGTGCAACTCACCATTGTAGCGGCTTGTTCGAGGCGGGGTTTAAGCCGCACGTCCGGAGGCTTCCTGGCTCGTGACGACGACCATTCCCCGAAGTGAAGAACCCAGGGGTCCAGTGGAGGTGGGAGAATTGGTAACGTAACGAACGGTTTAATTACATGGTAGCGATACAGTCGTCAAATCCGAGAGAACCACGGAGCAGCCTCACGCTCCGCCTTATATAGGGTCCGTTTTCTCCCTCACTCTCCGCCAGGGCAGCAGGTGCAACCGCCAAGTGCGTTGCAGCAAAGTCCGCCGCGTCGTAGCCAGAAGTGCGTCGTAGCCATGGTTCTCCGCAGTTAGGCCATGCCTCTCTCCCCTTCCGGAGCGCACGAACCCACACGCACACACACACACGTCCCGTTGACGTCACGGACGCGTTGAGACTCGTTTTGGACAGGCTTCGACAGGCTTCGACAGGTGGGCGACAGTCCTGAACAGATCGTGACTCGTTTCGGGCAGGCTCCAACAGGCGGGCGACTGTCCTGAACAGATCGTGACTCGTTTCCGCAGCGTTGAAACTCGGAAGAAGGTCGCCGAAGGTTCCATTCTTAACAGGCTGCAGAACTCGACTCCCGGTTACTTCATCCGCCTTAGGCTCACTTTGTCTCTGGAGGTCAACAGCACTTTCTCGTTACCCGAATCACCGTTTTGCCCAGGAGTGAACGTGTGAACGACAGGTCGAAAGCGCCGCCACTAAGCTCGAACGTGCGCGTCACCACGTGCTCCAAGTCAATCGTCACTGAAAAACAGCGATCCGCGACGGAGAAGGGATGAATGGTGCAACACAGTAAAGAAGTCCACGTTTGGTTTCCCTCGCGGATCTTGAAGCTGCACTGTTCTCGGCGCTCTAAGCTACCCGACTGACTCCCCTTCAAAGTAGCCTGACCGACCGTTCCTGACTTGTGAAACGTGAGCGCTGGCATTCCCGAGGTACCTTCGCTCAGGCCCGGCGGCGCATGACTCAGAGCCCACACACGCACGCGTGTACACTGTGGTGACCCACGTTGCTCACCGCTCGAGAGAACTCGCCCTGCCTCGTGACCTTGCTGCGCTCCCGATAGACCGGTTCTTCCCACCCTCCCGCTTCGGGAGAACGTAGCCAAGGAGAGGGGAACGCCCGTCGCCCAAGACGGGAAGCAAAAATAAACCAGTTGAGTTTTGGTATGCGCGCCTCGCTATCGCCATCTCAACAACACCTTGTTATGACCCGTCCCATCTCCATGTGTGTGTGAGTGCGTGGGAAGCTTACCGAAGTATTTTCCTAGTCGTTAGGACCACTTTGGGGGAAGGATTAGCCCAGGCTTAGCCGAACGCTCGGGGCGTTGCCAGTCTGGCTGGCGTCAGTCGCTTCCGGGGAAGCGCCGCTCAAGGACTCCCCTCCCTCACGTCACGTGTCAACCCTTCGGACTTCTACCTGCGGCTGGCGCCGAGGCGGCGGAACGCGACAGTGTGTGTTCCGAGCTTTCCCGATTCTTCTCTGCCACGGTGGTGGGAGGGGGGATTAAACGGCGCCGGCTGTCTGCGGGGGAACAATCCAGGGATCGTTCATCAGCCAATTCGAAGACCTTGGAACTGTTTCCCACCCCCTTCGTAGGATTCCAGAGTGGGGGATAATCGTCGTCTCGCCTTTCCCAAACGTTAAGCTCCCCTTGGGGGAGAGCTCCGCTGGTCCGACTGCCCTCGGTCGCTTCAGGAAAAGCACCGCCCACGGAATCCTCCTCTCCCTCGCGTGTCCACAAAAATCCCGACCGTTCGAGAGACGGTCGTCTTCGGTCACATATTTCGCTATGAAATAAACCTGTTAAGTTTTCCCGACTGAGTGGTTCGGGCGTTGTTCGTGAGAAAGGTTGGACGCCAGCGAGATTACCATGCTCCCCGAGAGACAAGGCTGGGCGTCGACACCTAACAACCTCCCCTCCACCCCCTTAGCCGAGTCTTGCGGTCATAGTGGACTTTTCCCGCCTCTCTTCGCCTTTCAACCAGTGGTGCCAATTCAGCGGCACAGGATGGCTCCACAGAGAGACGGAGGGAGCAGGGAGCCTCGATACCAAAGCCGCCGCCTCCGTACAGGGTGGAGAGACGCTTTGGACGAGCCCGCGCCGCAAAGCTGCTATCTTAGGTTCTGAACTTTAAACAAGCACCGCTTTCCCTTCGCAGGTACATTTCGCGTCTGGTAAACTTGTCCACTCATCTCTCTCCATTTTTTTTATTAAATAACAAAGACGTTGCCAAGGAAAAACAGATGGCCGAATCTACTGTCCTGCTTCGACAGCACAAATTTAGTTTGCTGACCAAATAATCGCTACACCAAAACCAAATATTAAAAAAAAAAATTCAGAATTATTTTTATTTTTGGCGTCTCGGGGGGGGGGGCGGCCGCCCCCCCCCCCCCCCCCTAAATCCGCCCCTGAGTGATACTGCCTACCCTGCCGACAGGAGAAGCAATGAAACGCAGTCTAGTGCTGCATGCTGATACCCGGGGGCGGCCGTACCGTGGTCATGACTTCGTAGGGCCTCTGAACCAGGTGGGAGTTCGGGAAGACATAGCAGGACTTGGTGCGTTTCAAATGGGGCACGTCTGGCTGCTGAAGCTGCACACCACCTCCGCCAAAGGGAAACTTCAGCGAGAAGGGACCATACCGGTGAAGGGGCGACCCTACCTGGTCATTGGTCCAGACAAACGAGAGCTGAAGGTAAAAGTCCACTGGGTGGCATTCGACGTTTCTGCAGACGCCCTTCGACGGGCCTTCGAGCCATACGGGGAGGTCAAGGGTGTCACACGCGAGAAGTGGAGAATCGAGGGTTTGGCAGACGCGGATTCCACTACCGTCATTGTACGCATGGTGCTCCGTGAAAACTTAACACCGGAGTCTGTGCCGCATCAGCTCCGCCTTTATGGAGGCACGCTGCTGGTTGTTATCCCCGGACGCGCAGCGGTGTGCCTCCGCTGTCGACGCACGGGGCACATACGGCGCGACTGTAGAGTGCCGAGGTGCGAGGAGTGTCGAGCCTTCGGGCGTGAGGCCTCGGATTGCGTACGGTCGTACGCTCGAGCTGCTGCCAGCAAGATCACCGAAAGCCAGGGCAGAAAACTCGTAATGAATGAGGAAGAGGCCGAGGCGGCGGCGACTTCAACCGCGAGGATTTCTTCGCAAGACCCTCAGACTTCCGGTGAGCAGCAACGCGCGCCGTTAGCGATGCCAGAAGGTTAGGTCTCCGTCGTAGCATTGACGGCAGAAAGCACTGTTGGGGGAAATGAGCCAATACGAAGGCCGCCAGTGAGACGACAGCGGTTGCAAAGGACGCGACTGATGCACTGGACGCCGGAGATGGTACAGCAATGGACTTCGTGACTGAGGCGGTCAAGCGGCGGCTCAGCGACCCGGAGGAGGATACCGACCAGTCGCTCCAGCAGACTGAGAGATCCTGGTTGGTAGCGACGAGCAAGAGGGGACGACGCGCTGGTCGCAGCCGTTCTTCGTCTCTTCCCAGGTAGAGCAAGAACGGAAAATTTCCGGTTAAAACATGGGTGGACGAAAAGGGCATATTTGTTCCCTGGACTGTGAACTGTATCTTGTGCAAAAGGTCCGAATAGATAGAGCATGTGTTGTTCGATTGTTGGGACGCGGTGTTCTACTAGGATGTACTGCAGCGAACACTGAAAAAGAAACTTCCTTAAAGTGCTTACGGGATACGTTTTCTGCCTGCTGCCCCTACCGACTCTGCACCGTATGATTTACTCGTGGTTATTGGCTTAAACAGTATCTGGAAGAGCCGCATGGCAGTGCGGTCGTGCTGGTGTAGATGCTCGACCAGTGTGGGACTATTTTACTCAGAGCATTAGTCAGATTAGAGAAGTGTATATATTTTGGGAGTTGGGCTTGATTGGTTGCCAATCCTAGACGGACTGGTCACTTTAAGATCATGTTAATCAGTCTGCGTCAATTGTAATTAAGCTTGAACTTTTTTATAAGTGTTTCTGAAAGTGTGTTTTTTTTTTTTTTTACGTATAATGTCTGGCAATAAAGAAAAAAAAAGGATCGATGGCCTAGTGGGCTAGCGCACACTAGAGTAACTGCATATGCTCTGCTTGCGGAGCAGAGTAGCGCAATGGTGCTCCCAGGGCGGCCATGCTGTATCCAAGGCCGCACTGCGGGAAGCGACCGTCGCTTCTTCAGGAGGTACGGATGCGCGGATGGCATGGCTGTGAAGCGGCGCGCGCTGCGGCGTGCGGAGAAGAAAGGATATAGTGCGGCGACACGACGCGTGTGTCGTCTCGCCCTTTGTCTCCTGTTTTTCTTTATGCCTTCGACAGAATGCAGTAGCCGACAAAAACGTTGTCCCTTTGAAAGCCTTAGCTGCGCGTTGATGTCGGGTCCGAAGTGCCCGGATGTGCCGGTCGAGTATCACTCCGCGAGCGACGCAGACGCGAGCAACGCGATCGTGCTCTGTGTCGTCTGCTTCCCAGACCTTTGGAAACATGTTTTAAAACATCGCTCGCGTTGTAAAACAACGCGATTATACTGTACCCAGTGGGTACACATAAAGTTCAATGGTCAAGGAACCTTCCAGTTTGTTCGATTTTAGTGTAGGATGTATCTCGCAAACGCAAAGCGTGAAACCTGCTCCAGCCGAAACTCGGCGCCAGCAAGTTCGCTTTCCCGCATGAGAGTCGGATTCAGTTCGGCGCACGTGACCGCTTCTCCGCCAATACAGAGTCGGCGGCGCAAGGAAAAGGAACGCGATACTCTGGCTCTGCAACCAGCTCGGAGCACGTCGAGGGAAAGCTCGCGCTGCAGAACCCAGGAATCCTGGGTTGCCTGGGTTCAATCCCCACCCCTGCCCGTTTCGATCCGGATCAGCATCGTACCGGCGTGCGGTTGTGTACCACTGCTGCGTGGTGCACGTTGAAGACCCCAGGCTAAGTGGTTGCACTGCACTGGCTAAATTGCTCATCTACAGCGAGTGACTCGTCGCAACTTTGAAATTGCTGACCAACTACACGCTGTATAAATATCCACACAACCCCAATTATTAATTCCACACAGTGTTAAAGGTGCCCTGAGGAGTTTTCTGAGATCGCCTAAATAGGGCGATAACTCACTCTGCGGGCTCTAAGCGTCTTAGAAATCTATAAATCATAACGATGCGCGGTCGATTTCCCTATTAAAAAAGCAATCAAAGATCGCAACACACCGAGGTCATCTCTGGCGATGGGAGGAGCATTCTTACGGCAACGAGGACGACATGTGACTAACAAAAACGCGACATTTCGTTGAGATGGCAAACGCTGTTATTGCAAAATGTGTATGTTTTTTTAGATGATAAAAGAATATAAGAGCTAGTCGAAAAGGTTAGTTTTTCGCGAAAAGGGTACACAATGCTGCAATAATCGTCTCAAAAACAACGCACTATGTTTCTTTTTTTTTTTTTATTGCGGGAGTGATGTGTCCGGTCGTCAGCTCTCGAGCGCACGCTCGCTGGGTGGAATCGTAGTCCCGGCTGGGCAACGAGCCGCGCGCCTTCGAGGCATCACTCCGTGGTTCTACCGGTTGGAGCGCGAGGATCCTTCGCTTGCTATTGGCTGGCAGTGGTCCTGGTATCCAAACATGCTACTCACATCGCCGGAAAGGACCTCGGTGTGTTTCGATTTTTGATTGCTTTTTTAATATGAAAATCGGCCGCGTATCATCGTGATTTATGGATTTCTAGGATGCTTAGAGCCAGCAGAGTGAGTTATCGCCATATTTAGGCGATCTCAGAAACCTCCCCATGGAACCTTTAAGGTTCTATAATACATATCTTCGCAGCGATTGGGCGAGAGCCGCTACCCGAACGCTTGTCAAGCTTTTGATTATAGGGTTCCTGCACGAGACCATGACTCAACGTTACTTCCGGTTCGGATATCTCGCCGGAACCCACTAGAATGTTGGAGGCATTCTTTAAACATGGTTAAAAATCGCGCACAAAAGAGAGGAGAACAAACGAGGAAGGAACACTGAACACAGACAGGCGCGCACTCACAACTCTGGTGTATTAACTGAAGAAAAGAAAAATGAAGCACGATTTATGACAGGGGACAACGGCATCAGGGGGTAAACAATGGACCTTTTGTAGAAATACGCGGTGCGCATGCGCGGAGTATTTCATGCGCCTGGGTTCGAGAGTATCTAGTTCCAAACAATCCGCCATCTTGCATTTCTCGCCTTTGAGCGGTTTCGTTGTGTCGACCTCGGGGCGGAAGATTACACACGATGGGGACAAAGGTGAGCTTGGGGGAGCCGTATCTAGGTCACATCGCCTCAATGGGTGAACAGGATGTAGGTGACGTTTTGGGTGTGGAACGGGTGGGAGAGGCCTTGGGCGCGTGTTGTTTTCCAGTCACCTAGTCTCGAACCGATTCGCGTGTCTAGGTGGCAGCACATATTCGTCAAGAGGTCCATTCAGTTACTGTCAAATGTTCGCAAGAAGGCAACTTCTTTTTCGCTCAAAGCTACCGACAGCTGACTAACGCAGCGATCGGCCAGGCTCAAGATGTTCAACGTTTACCAACTCGCCCAGCTTACTACTCCACTAGAGGCATTCGTTGCTGTTATGCTATGTTTCGTGTGCTTTGGGCCGTGTTCGCGCTGTAGTTTGTCCACTCACTCGGCGTTTTATATAGCCATTTGCGCCGTAATTAATTGTTCTCGCCATTACACTCGACAAAATAGAACTACGTTCAGCAGGGTTTTTTTTAATTTTGGCATTTATTAGGAATCAGGACAAGGGGACACTTGAGCAATCGCTTCACCGGCGTCATGAATGGCTCCAACGGATACGCCGGCGCAATCTCGACAGAAAATTTTCGTACCAACTAAGGGTTTGTGGACTGCACTTCGTGTCGTAAATGGACCTCTTGGCGAATATGTGCTGCCACCTAGACACGCGAATCGGTTCGACACTAGGTGACTGGAAAACAACGGGCGCCCAAGGCCTTGTAGGCTGGTACGAACTACAGCACGAGAAAGAGAGCCAGTAGGCGGGGTAAAAGACGACGAAGGAGCACGGGACCACAGGGACACAGACAGAACACGGGCCTTGGACAGCATGGCGGACGGGCTTATGCTACCTCACCTTATTCCTAGTAACGTCTGTAAATAAACGGTTTATTCGTGTAAACTACATGGTGTCAGAAGTGGGAGTTCTTGCACAAGCTCGACACGCCCAGCTCGTACTTGTGTACTTTTGCGACGCCGTTTGGGAGGTATAGATTCCTGCGAATGCCTTTTGGCATATCGTCTGCTCCCGAGGTGTTCCAGAAGACAATGCACATGGTGTTTGAAGGCTTAGACGGAGTAGAGATCATGATAGACGACATCCTCATCTGGGGAAAGACGACTGAGGAACATGACTGTCGGCTTCAGGCGGTACTACAAAGGTGCCGAGAGGTCAACCTACGACTGAACAAGGAAAAGTGCAAGCTCTGCATGAAACAAATCAAGTACCTGGGTCACATTTTCTCAGCAGAAGGACTCACAATCGATCCGGATAAAGTGAAAGACATCCTTGCTCTACCAAGACCGAACAATGTGGGCGAACTGAAGAGCTTCCTAGGAGTGGTAAACTACCTGGGAAGATTCATTCCTAACATGTCAGACGTGAGTGCGTCGTTGAGGCAACTCCTAAAGAAGGAGACAGCCTGGTCATGGACAGAAGAACAAGAGAGAAGTTTCACAGCCCTTCGGACGGCTCTGACGGTCGCACCCACGCTGCGGTTCTACGACAAAAACAAGCAAGTAACGCTGTCAGTAGATGCAAGCTCCAGAGGAACAGGTGCAGTGTTGCTGCAGGAGGGACATCCAGTAGCTTATTCTTCAAGGTCCTTGAGTGACGCTCAGAAGAACTATGCACAAATCGAGAAGGAGTTGTTAGCGATCGTACACGGATGCAGTCGATTCCACGACTTCATCTTCGGACACACCGTTGTCGTGGAGTCGGACCACAAGCCATTGGAGGCTATCTTCCGAAAGCCTCTCAACCAGTGCCCTCTCAGGCTACAGAGGATGAGACTAACCCTTCAAAAATATGAACTTCAAGTTAAGTACACCCCAGGAAGAGAGCTATACATTGCTGACACACTCTCTAGAAATCCATCAAAGGAGGAAGAGCCAGAGGTTTTCGAGGTGAACGTCTTGGAGTGCCTCCCCATCAAAGACAAAACCTTAGAAGAATGTCGGAAAGCGATAAGTAAAGACAAAGATATGACCATCATGTTAGAGTATGCAAGAGGTCAGTGGCCAATCAGCAAAGAAGAAGTACCAAATACTCTGAAGCAGTATTGGCCATACAGAGACGAGATACATGAAGAGGATGACTTGCTGTTCAGGTCAAATAGACTCATCATTCCAGAACAACTGAAGAATGAAATACTAGTAAAGTTACACAGGGCGCACAGCGGTGTAGAGAAAACACTACATCGTGCCAAAGAAGTTCTCTACTGGCCTACAATGCAGAAAGACATAAAAGATAAAGTAGAAAGTTGCATCGTGTGCAAAGAAAACAAGCCACGACAACAGAAAGAAGCTCTCATTAACCATCCTGTGCCAACCGCACCATGGCAAGTGGTTGGAATAGATTTGTTCCAACACAACGGCCACCACTACATTGTGATAGTGGACTACTACTCGTTCTACTACGAAACACATCAGCTTCAATGGACAGCTGTCAATCAAGTGATCAACTGCTGTCTAAAAACATTTGCTGTGCATGGATTGTCAGTCAAAGTCGTTTCAGACAACGGTCCACCATTCAACAGTGCAGACTTTAAGGAGTGTCTACAGCACCGAGGAATCTCCCACGTGACATCCAGCCCCTATCACCCCAAATCCAATGGAATGGCTGAGAGACCGGTGCAAGAAGCCAAAAAGCTCATGAACAAATGCAGCTATGGAACTACAGACTATTATGACGCCCTACTGGAATGGCGCAACACACCTCGAGACGGAGTCCTGGGATCTCCAGTTCAAAGGCTTATGAATAGACACACAAGGACAGAAATTCCCACGCATCCTTCGCTGCTTCAAAGCACAAAAACAAACCACACAGAAGTACAACAGCGGTTGAGGGACAAACAAAAGAAACAACAGCAACAATACAACAAAAATGCCAAAACTCTGCCCGAACTCCACACCGGAGAAGATATATTTCTCAGGGATCAACACAGCGGAAAGTGGAGGCCTGCTATCGTTGTAGCAAAAGCACCACAGCCAAGATCGTACATCGTCCAAGACGACGATGGTGTCCAGTGCAGGCGAAACAGCATAATGCTCCGCAGAAGCCAAAGAACGAAAAGGAAATCAGCCCGCTTCAGGGACACAGACTTCGTCAACAAGTAGGCGAAGAAAGAGAGATGTAGGCTGGTACGAACTACAGCACGAGAAAGAGAGCCAGTAGGCGGGGTAAAAGACGACGAAGGAGCACGGGACCACAGGGACACAGACAGAACACGGGCCTTGGACAGCATGGCGGACGGGCTTATGCTACCTCACCTTATTCCTAGTAACGTCTGTAAATAAACGGTTTATTCGTGTAAACTACAGGCCTCACCAGCCCGTTCCACACCCAAAAACGTCAGCTACATCCTGTTCACCCATTGAGGCGATGTGACCTAGATACGGCTCCCCCAAGCTTACCTTTGTCCCCATCGTGCGTAATCTTCCGCCCCGAGGTCGACACAACGAAACCGCTCAAAGGCGAGAAATGCAAGATGGCGGATTGTTTGGAACTAGATACTCTCGAACCCAGGCGCATGAAATACTCCGCGCATGCGCACCGCGTATTTCTACAAAAGGTCCATTGCCATGTTAAGATAGAAGGTCACGTCGTCAACAGCGTCTCCCTCGTCGAGCAAAAGAAGATGGACGGCTCCACACATCGCCAAATTTTCTACGTGGCGCGTACGAACTCGACAGGCCAGACTTATGGCATTTGCATTTAAGCTAAGCATCATTAATATGCATAAAAATGAAGCAAACAAGTAGAAAATATGAGCAAATATTCTTCAATGTGGTTATACAAAAACGGCTCAATGACTCCAGGGCACTACTGCTGCCGCAATAAGGCGCCGAGTTCATCCAACATGGCGCCGAGGCACTGATAGGTTTCGATTTCGAGGCTAACCGGAATTGACGTCAGGTGCAAGACCCCTATCGCGAGCCCTAATCGAGTGCTCACGCAATTTCCGGGTCCGGTCTATGAGCAGCATTGAAATATCGACACTGGGGGATTAGATATCTTCACTGGAGGACACTGCGGCCTCCAAACTACGTCATCAAGTTTTGCGAAGGATAGAGATAAAAAGAAAACGATCGCTTTCATTCTTGACGTTCACCACAACAAATAGATTTTTGGTCAATGCTGTTGTGTGCGAGTATACATAGATCCCTCTATATAGTAAGCTCGTGTAAAGTGAAAAATATTCCACCTGAACATCGTTGCACAGCCCCTTTAAGAAACTCAAGGCGCGCCAAGTCCTGAGCATGTTATTGTCTCTTCGAAGTCAATGAGATTGTAATTTCAGGTGATGAGAGAGTTAAAGAACGAATCACGCAGCAGGCAGCGTAAACAAAATAAGCGAAACGTTGCTTTTTTTTTTTTGTTGTTGCTGTTTTTCAAGCCGTCAGTTACTATAGTAGAAGGTGTAGGGTAAGCCCTACACCTTCTAGGCCTTAGTAACAGACTACAGACTGCGATTTTGGCGTATACGCCAAAATCGCAGTCTGTAGTCTGTTACTAAGGCCAAGTGCATACGACGCTATACGATCCAGTGAAGCCAACAAAGCAGCGCCAAAAGTGCATCGTCACGGCGCTCGCCGTCTCCCTGCGTTTGCTATCGCCGGCTGAACCGATCACGCGCAATGAAGGCTCCAAGATCCTGCGCTTCTTTCCGTGCGTGATTGGTTTAGCCGGTGATAGAAAACACGCAAAGGCAACGAGCGTTGTGACGATGCACTTGTTGCTCTTCTCGGTTGGCTCCATCAGAGACAACCAAAAATACTTTCCTCCAGAAATGTTGCGTTCGCGTGGACATGCGGGAAATGCCATTTGAAAGTTATATAAAAGTAAACGTCACCTGGGCTTCGGGAAAGATCGAAAAAAGAAGAGGCGTTGTACGGCACGAAACGGACTTTCCCTGCTCTTGCTTTATGCCGTATCTCCCGAGAAATTTTAGCCGCGGATTACCAAACTTTTATGCACCAGGTACGCCGAAAGTTGATAATAACCGACCCATACCATATTTTCGAGCTTTCTATACAATTTTCGAACTTCAACGCCAATGTCCCGCCGACCACGATAAAGCTAAGCATTAGCTAGGCTTAGCCTCGACTCCGCAGTTATGTAGGTCGTCGTCAAAGCCGAAGAGATCCCCCCCCCCCCCCCCCCCCCGAGGACTTGGGCAGCGAGGAATGGACTCAAATCCTGGGCGAGCAACGGAGCCCTATCCCTCAAGAGAACCGTAACTACCGAAATCCCCAACATGGCGCCCGAGATCGTCTCACCGACTCCCCGCAAAAGCCGGCCGCTACGTCGACCCCCACCGATGGAGCGCTTGCCGGAGACCGACATCAAAATTGTGCTACTACCGAAAGGGAGCCTCGACCTAAGGTCAGTAGCACAGGCAACCATTGCCAATATTATCTTTAAATTCGCACCAGTCCCCCTGAGTACCCAAAACCAAGTTCTTATTCACCAAAATCCCAACTACATTATGATCAGTACCCCCGGCCACCTGCGAGAACTCAAATTCGCAAGCATCAAATCCCTGATTCTCAACAAAAAGCAATATGAAATCTCCACGCATATCTCGACCCCCGCCAACATGGTGATGGGAATTCTTTTCAAAATTTCCAAACAAGATACCACCGAAGAAAAGAAAAGATCGAGGTACACCTAAGCATTCCTTATGAGTTGTGAATGTAAAAGCATGCAAGCCGCTCAGTCCGCTCCCTTTTTCGTCTGCTGCGTATTTTTCGTCGCCGGTCGGCGCGTGTGCTCCCCTGGTGACCTTGGACGCTCCGCGCTGATGGACACGCAGCGCTATGAGGTGAGCGGTCGTGGAAACTGACGAGCGCAGCGGCCGATGGGAGCCCCGTCGACGCGCGCCAGCCAATGGAACCGAAGGAAACTATCTGCCGTTTACGCGCTTCAGACTGATGACGTCAGCTCGCTCCATGAAACAGTTAATGCTTTCGCATTACTAACACGCAACGTGGTGGGCTTCAACCCTGGACCTGCCCATTTTATCTGTCAAGCGACTTGGCAGCACGGACGCCGCTCTAATCTTATTTCACGGATACAGGGTACCGTTTTTAGATCAGATACGGCTACACCACGTATAACCGCTGCACGCCGTTCTGGCATAAGACCGAAGCTTGCACGCATTGCTGGCAGCGGGTCACCGATCGGACGTCTGCCCGAACCCGACGAACAGATGTCCCAGATGCGGCATTGCCAACCCCATGAGGGGCACTCGTGCAAGCTAAAGTGCATCGTATGAGGAGGAGCCCACTTCACGGGGTGCACAGCATGCCCGCTGCGCTTTAAAACACATCGCCCCCAACGCCCACCGACAACGAACCCCATCCAAGCCCCCGCCCAAAGCCAACCCCAAGAAATGAGCCAGCCCCCCCCCCCCCCCCCCCCCACGACATCACAGAAGCCCGCGTAACGACAAATCGGTAAGCTTCAATAACGGGGCCTTCCATTACTCCACCTCTCCCCAACCCCAACCCCCCCCCCCCCCCCCTCAACCTTCCCCAAAAAACTAGCAGCTGAGCGAGCCAACATAGCAGCCGACACGGCTGCCCTTAGGCAAGAAACTAATGCACTAAGACAGGAATAATCTCAAAAACAAATTTCACCGATAAAGAAGCCCCCCCCCCCCCCTCCCCCTAAGAAACGAGCGATTGCGGTAACCTCGATGCGAATCCCCGACCCCGCAGGAGAATCCCTTCAGCAACAAGAGGTAGACCGTAAAATAATCGCATTCGGCAGAGGCAACGCTGCACTCCACGAAAACAGGACCACCATGCAAAACAGCATGGAAACCTTCCAATCAGAAATGAACTCGCGCAGATCGGAACTACACACCTTTATGCAAGAAATAATGAACAGGCTCGGTATCGCTACCAATCGCATACCCCAACCCGAAACACATAATGGCCCACAATAACAACAATAGGGACAACCACATTAGGGTCTGGCAGTGGAATTTCCGAGAATATAAAAGTAAAACACATAATTTGCAGGTATATCTCCAAAGCCTAAATCCCCCTCTCCGGAAATTATAGCACTACAGGAGACAAACGGTTGTCAAATTGCCCAGCTATAAGGCCTTCAAAAATTGCACGGACCGCAAAACGGTGGTTTTCGTACGCAGAAATATACTGGCCTATAGGAGCCATTTCGACGGCGATAACATCCCCCACGACCACGTTGCCCACGACCTAATTACTCTCCTCCCACGCAAAATGAGAGCGAACAGACTCTATATCCTAAACATCTACAGCACCCCTAAATCAAGGGCACATCGATTCAGCCGCTTATTCTCGCCCTCCGAGTTAAAAGTTACCTCTGGGAACAAATCCAGACACACCATTTCACACTAAAAACAGCATCAATGTCCCTACACGCAGCGGCAAAAGCGCACAATGAGACACACCCTGGATCTCACTCGCTCGATACCCACCACTAGGGTTAAGATGGGGGGGGGGGGGGTCACCGACCAAACACTGGGCAGTGACCACCTCATAATCGAGACGGAGATGGTACCCAAACACAAACTCACTCAAACACTCAGACGGAAAACCCTGACCGACTGGGATAAGTTCAGAGCGCTACAGGAATACAACCACGACCGGTCGTGAATACAACATTAAGCACGTGGACGAGAGCGAAAGCACGGAATGCATTACGGATATCAACAGGTGGACACAACAACTCCTCGCAGACATAAAAGCAGCCACCAAAGACCTAGATCCCTACATCCCTTCCGACGCGGTAGACTTTCGTCTCATGCTACCTTTGGCTGGCATACCAAGGAATCCAAAAACGATGGCGCAGAAACGAGCAACTGCAAACTGCGGCTTAGACTGGCCTGACTGTAGACGGAGATTGGGGCGCACACGACCACGATCGCGCGCAACCAGTGGGGCCAATGCGAGGAAATCTTGGAATGAAGACGACATGGCAGCTACTAAGACACCTTCTCGACCCAGATCAGAACAAGAAAGAACAGAAACACCACATGACCAAAATCCTCCAAACATACGCAGGCTCGAACGACAAACTCATAGCCCAAACCCGAGATATGTACCTCTCGATAGGACCGGAGATCCCACTACCCCCTACACGGGACATACCAACAGTGAAATTGACAGAGACATAACCAAGGTCGAGGTCCGACTGGCCATTCGCAAACTCAAGTTCAACTTGGCCCCGGGTACCGACCAAATCTCGAGCCGGGCGCTACGAAACCTTGACGACTTCTCCATCACCGCAATCATAGATTTCCTTAACACATGCGGGAAAGAACGGGACAAATACTGGAATTGGGGAAACACGTCAAGGCAATCCTCATCCCCAAGACAAACAAACCGCTCGCAATCGAACACCTCTGCCTAATCTTTCTCACGTCGGGCTTAGAGAAACTCATGGAACACGTCATCCCATAGGATGACGTGTTCCATGAGTTTCTCATGTATGTGGTGAGTCGGGCTATAGCCCGACTCACCACATACATGAACGACACGGAACACTTCCCTCACACTATGATCGGATTCCGAACCGGTCTCTCAAAGCGAAACATACTCCTACAACTCTCAAAACAAATCATCAAACCCCCCAGCGGCATAGACACGGCGGCGATCATGGCCCCTCGACCTAACTAAAGCCTTTGACAACGTCGCGCACAAGGCCATAATGTCGGGTCTATAGTCGGTTACAAGTTAAGAAGGTAGGAGAAGCTCCTCCCACAAGCGTGGTGCGCCGGTTTCAAATCCCTCCGCAATCGAAAGAAGAGTTCACTGGAAACGCTTCTTGTTCCGCTTCAATGGATAGATAATGGCCACAGAGTGGTGCCAACTTATCTCCGACCCCCACTTTTTAAGAAAGCGACCTTTGTATTCATTGGAGAAGGAACCGAGCCCCTGAAAGCAGCCTTTGTATCAATCGGAGGGGGAAGCTAATCCCCGAAAGTCGTCTTTGTTTCCATCGGAAGGGGGCTTCCACAATGCTAAGTCAAAGTCGAGAGATAAAGCAAATATGTGCAGAAAGGCACGACCCTCCTCGCGCGTTGGCCGCAACGTCACGGAAACGATGGGACGCTATTGGATGCGGAGGTGGCGGAGGGATATATGATTCCCTTTGAGGGGCATTTGCCGCTACCTTCTTAACTTGTAAACTACTATAGTGTCGGTCAATCCGGGCAGAAAACCTACACTTACATTAGGAACTTCTTATGAAACCGGACAGCCGCCATACATCTAGACAGCCTCGTCTCAGACACGTTCCCGCTAGGCAGTCGAGGCACTCCGCAAGGAGCCGTCTTCTCGCCATTACTCTTCAACCTGGCAATCATAGACTTCCCCAAGAAACTAGCACAGATCCCACACCTTTACCACAGCCTCTATGCAGACAAGATTACCTTCTGAATTACCCGGGGAGTGATGGGCACATAAAAAAAAACGCTGCAAAGGGGCATAGCGGTGGTGGTAAGTGAAGCGAGTAGAGCGGGCTTGGCCTGCTCCCCAGTCCAAGTCTGAGCTACTCGTCATTCCCCAGAACCAGAAAAAACAACGCTCCTCCAACATCAAGGTACACAATGACGGGAGAGAGATCCCGGAGGTACCTTAGTCAAAGTTCTAGGGCTGCAGATACAATCCACCAGGCTCAATCACAACTTTCTCCAGGCCATAGAAAGGAACGTCAACCAAACTATAGGTGCTCTCAAGAGAGTCACCAACAAACACGCAGGCCTGACCGAGCATTAGAGGGTCCGCCTGCTCCGCGCCTTCGTCATGAGAAAAATAGTCTACTCCATCCCCTACCTTAAATTAACCGTGGCAGAAACCGACAAGTTCAATATCCTCATTAAAAGCGCCTACACGGCGGCGCTACGCCTTCCCCCCGGCACGTTCACTGCCAGACGTGAAGGGTAAGGCATTCACATTAATGCCAGCGAACTTGTCGAAGCACATCTAATAGAACTATACGAACTCCTAACCCACACCCCCACAGGAAGACCCATTCTCCGAAACCTAGGAATAGGATACCGCACCCTATATCAAGGGGCGACAACCCTTCCCCTAGATATCCACGCACGCAGTGTAGCCAAATTACTCACCCGTAATATGCACCCCATGCACCACACCGATAGGAGGGAATGAGCTCGCGCCCTACACGAGAAGCACAAAAACGTCCCGCGAGTCGTGTACGTAGATGCAGCGGAATATTGACATCACGAGGCCTTCACCGCAGTCGCAGTTCGCAATAACTCCAGTAACAGCCCGCTACGTTCGATCACAGTCCGGACGCCCATCCCGGAACCGGCGGAGGAGGCGGCGATAGCGCTGGCCCTAACGCTGAACACTAACCCGCTACAATCATTACCGATTGTAAAATCGCTCTCCAAAATTTTGCCGCCGGACCCAGTCCGCAACGGCACTCAAACTTTTGCACAGAAACCCCCCGCAATCCCAAGTCCAACTCATCTGGACTCCCGCGCATGCTGGGCTTGGGGGAATTAAGGCGGCCAACGATCTAGCTAGAGGACTTACTATCTGGGCTGGGCCGAGCCCGTATCCCTGGCACAAAGCCCCATCCGCGTGGGACCATCTGATCGGGTATCACGACATCACCACCTATTATCTCCTCTCCTGCCGGATCTATCTGCAGGAGGACAAATCCCTTAGCTTACAACGATCCCACGTCTGGCACCAACTCCAGGCAGGAGTTTTTTCCAACCCGGCCACCATGGCCCCTATCCACCCCAGCATTCATCCAATCTCGGCGTGCCCCTTATGTGGCGCCCATGCCAATTTGACCCACATCATCCCCAAGATCCATTCCCCGACATCCCTTCCGAGGAGAGGTGGAAGGCCTCGCTTCGCAGCTTCAACCCCGACCTACAGGCCCGCCTGGTCAAAAAAGTGGAAGGGGTTGCCGGAAGGCCTCGGCCGACGGCCACCACGGAACTACCAAACTAAATCAAGGAGAAGACGTCCAGAGGGAACGGGCCTTCGGCCCCTTGTCCACCACCACCAACAGGACCTCTATTGCCCATAACCAATTTCCTCAATCAATAAAGCTCTTTTTTTCTATCTTTTTCGGGAAAGATCGAAATCATCGCTAATACATATTTTTTCTTCGCGAACTGCCTTGCACGCGAGGAGTTTTAAGACTTCAGTCTATTCAACGAGGTGTTTAATTAATCAAGTAACCAGCAGCCGTGGAAAAGGTGATATGCTAGTCACTGACATAGTTAGAAGGGCAGGGTTGTCCTTCAGTTGTCCCAGATTTTTGCGCGAACTTCCTACCTTCGATATCACGTCGGCGCCTCCTGAGCCTCGAGTCCGCACTCGCGACCGAAGTAACCAAACCAATTGCGAAGGCAACGAGCACATATGCTGCAGGCCGGTCGTCGGAAAGAGATGCCCTTGCGCTCTTATCCTGTAAGTGGCCATAGACGTTTTGCGCGTATTTATAAGCATACCTCTTTAATATAACTCTTAATTTGGGACCTTTTCTTTTATTATTACACGCACATTATGCGAGACCTTCATTCATCTTCATTCAAGCCCTTTTACTTGCACCCGATGCCGCAGATAAATTATGCTGTCATATCAACACGTAAAGTCATATTTCCTGAATTTCTTGCGGGCCTCGACAAAGTATGCTGGCGCTTACACCTTGTGTAAAGTTTCGTCCCTCGTTATGTCCCAGAGTGCGGCGTACGACCGCTCCGACCCCTGGGGCGGATTGTGGGCGGCGTGGCCACCAAGCCGGGTGACTACCCGTGGCAGGTGTCCATCAAGTACAAGAGCGGCTTCGTGCTCACCCATCTCTGCGGGGGCGCCTTGCTCAACAGCGAGTGGATCGTCACTGCGGCGCACTGCTTCGAACAGTAAGTGGCCCTGTAACCCGCCGCAGAGGAACGGCGTTCATCGTGCCAGACTATTGGGGAGGATATTCTACCACCGCGCCCCTAGCGCCTAAGTTGAAAACTTTAAACCCATGGGGACAATAACCGCGTGAATCACTGATCTCCACTAGATGGCGCTTGAGCAAGCGGGTAGATATGAAGCCACCGGTAGCAAGCTGCTTGTCCCGGAATTGAGCGCTTGGCAGGCTTTTCAACTCTTCCGAGTGCTGGTTCGAGGAGAATCCAGGGCGCTGGATTTTTGCTTGTCATCTCAAGAGAGCGTGCTTGTTGCGACTAACAGCGCAGGCAGATGGCAAGCCATTCATGGTGAATATTTTGAGACTGTGGTAAATCGAGTGTGCATATGTTCCCCGTTCGAATGCCTCGTTTTGGGATATAACTCAAAACGGGATTATTAAACCCCACTCACGGTATTATTAAAACCCATATTTGAAAACGGGATTATTAAAACCACGGAGGCCATTGGAAATGGCCGCCGTGGTTGTTGGGTTGGTGACGTCGCCTGCCCAACGCGAGGCGTCTCCTTGGACGCACTCTAAGACCGGCCTTTCTTGGTGTCTCGAGCTTCAGGTTCCTCGTTCACCTTCCTTGTTTCGAGCATAAAGTTCGTGACGATTACGTTTACGGCATCGCTCGCTTTGTCGAACTCTTCGACATTGATCGCAGCAGCGATGAGATGGGTTGTTATCACGATATTTTGGAAGCTGATCATTTTGACTGCGACCCGCGGGCGACCAGCTCCAGCGACGACGAGTCATGGGCGAACTTGCCGTGGTCGCCATTGTCCGTGACAATCTCACAGGTGCATGCAGGATGAAAGGTCCAAGGGCTGGGGTCGGCGAGAGCGAGAATAGCGTTGGAGTAGCCCAGTTGCGTGAGTGGTTTTGATCGTAGCGTGGAGAGTCGAGCTTAGGCGATCATGGGGGCGCCTAGAATGAAAGAGTGTGCATGATCACGTTGTCTATAGGCACCACGGTTGGATGGCTGGATGGATGTTAATGGCTATACCCTTTGTAACGGGCGGTAGCTTGCGCCACCTAGCATAAGTCTAAAAAGGCAAACATATGACTCCTTCCGCCCTTCTAAGCCAATTTCTCCCCCTAAATATCACCAGGCAGTGTGGTATATCACCAGGATGACCTTTACGGGATCGGGCAAAACAACAAAAAAAAAATAATCACCACCCGTCTCTTTCCCTCGGCGAGTTAGTCGCCATTTTCCTCTGGTCAAACCTTCTCGACGTTACCCCCCTGCCGGACCCACTGGGGACAGGGAATTGAGACCTTGGGCCGGAGCCACGCGGGTGAAAGTCCAAATTTTTCTCTGTCCCGCCTGTCCCCAGCTGTGCTAGTTAGTAGTGCACCATTCAATTTTCCCTAGATAATTTCCACTAATCGTCTAATCGCCTCTTCCTCACTAATCCTTTTCTCTTTCGTCCTTCCATTGTTGCCAGCAAACCAAAGGGCCTCGACTGAATCTGTTATCCCTTCAGAAATGGCACGGCGAAGCCCGTACACTTCAAATCCAAGTGCTCAAGTGTCTCCCTCTTATTGTGGCAGGCAGCACATAATGTGCCTGTCTCCTGAAATTTAGTCCTATACGTGCTGGTCCTCAAAACTCCCGTTCTCACCTTAAACAGTAAAGAACTTCCCAGTGAATTGTCAAAGACATTTTCCTTTCTTTTGTCCTGTTTTTGTATCCTGTATATTGTTAGAGCTGATTTTTCCTGCATTCTTACCTCCCTCATTTGTCTTTTTGCCTCTTTCACTCCCTTTCACTGATATACTCTGCTGAGCCCCATCACTAGTGTGTAGGTATTTAAATGTAAGCTTTTGGGTTCGGTTTGCCCATTTTGTGTTTAAACTTTTCATGTATAAATACTTGAATACCTTCCGTGCCCACCACGTATCCTCTATTTCGGTCAACCTTTGTTGAAATTTCAAATTGCTAATTGCCTCCCTGCTCCGAAAAGACGAGCAGCCCATGTTCCTTGGATTCCCTCATTTGGTGTCTCTCCATGTGCTCCGGTGCCAATCTGCCTACGCTTCTTTGTCAAATTTCTAATCCTGATAGAACCTCTGATTTCATGCGTAGTACCCCATTGCCAAAAGACAGTCCTGGTACCATCCCTTCTATCCATATACCTATGACCACTTCATATCTACAGGGTGTTTTTTTTTTTTTATGCTTTACAGATCTGATTTGGAAAATCCGTGGAAGTTACATTCATGAGGTTTCTGCAGGTGAGTTATACGGTCAGGGGGACATTATATGCGTGGATAATGTTTGCGATAAGTCGGATAATTAATTAAAATTCGTTAAATAACTTTTTAATTAGTGAAAATAGACATTTGGTTCCAATTAGAAACTTAGAGAGCATCATCGAAAACCACTAAATTAACTCTTTTTAGAGCGACTTGAAGCTCGCGGGAAACTCGGGGGCGCACCAAAGTTACCACTCATGAAGCAGGTTCAAAGCTGGCTGTGGCGAAACGCGATGATAATCTAATCATCCGCGTTTTGCCACTGTCAGCTTTGCGCCTGCTTCACGAGTGGTAATTTTGGAACGCCCTCGAGTTTCCCACGAGCTTCAAGTTGTTCTAAAAAGAGTTCATTTAGAGGTTTTCGATAAAGCTCCCTAAGTTTTTAATTGAAACCATATGTATATTTTCACTAATTAAAAGTTAATTAACGAATTTTAATTAGCTAGCCGACTTATCGCAAAGATTAGTCACCTACATAATGTCCCCCTGGCCGTATAACTCATCTGCACAGACCGCTTAAGTGTAACTTTCACGGTAAAAGCTTGGTCTGCTGGGCAAGTTCGTAATCGACATTAATAGTATAAATACGCCACGTTTTTGTTGAGATGCGATTACGTGCGTGCACGGCGATAGCAAAGTTGGAAGCGTTCAATAAACTTTAGTTGCCAGTTAGCGCTTGTCCTTTGTGCTTCTTCGTATTTTAGTCCCGTCTTTTTCTGCGCTACTTTTAATGTGAACAACTTTCACGGCTTTTTTTAAACAAATCTGAAAAGCTTTAAAAAAAAAACTGTATTTTAGTTCTATAGTGTGTTGAGCTTCATAATAGATTTACTTATTTTCCCTTTTCTAATTATATTCTCCTCGTGTTCCTCTAGATATTTCCTACCCTTATTGAGCCAGACTCCCAGATATTTGTAATTTCGTACATGGTCCATTACAATGTCTTGTATCCTCAGGGGTTCCCTCTTTTCGTGGTGTGACTAACTTGGTCATTGTTGCCTGGTCGCCAGACGAAAATGATCAAAATTCGTAAATTGATCATTGCAATTACTAGAGCTCTATAAATCGCTAAACTTGGTGTATTTACTACTTAGCCTATGAGCATTCCATTTCAAGAATAATCTACCCGTTTAATATCCGTTTGCTAACGTTCTCACGACGCCAAAATATTATTTTTAGTCACTAAAATATTAAGCTTGTTTTCACTCTACACGTTTGCAAACACAGCGTCCCGACTGTTGCCCTTGCGTTCAAGCACGTGCAGCGTACGTGTAAAGGTGTCTTTGGCGGGTTTGCAATTTCGCATACTTCCTCACACGAGCAGGAACATTGCGGCGGCCAGAGGCCCTGTTTATTGATATATGAAAACATCTGACGCTTGCGACTTTGGTAGGCCTTAAAGCAAGACGTAAATACATTCCTTGCAGTCGACTCAACCTCTCGAGGTATATTTTCCGGTTCGGAGACTTTAACAAGAGTGCTGTTGACGAAGGCGAGGTGGACGTCAAAGGCGACAAGGTAAGTTCTGGAGGGATAACATGTCTGTTCCCGTTTTGTAAGATGAGCCGAGGGCGTAGTTACTATGCTATTACTTCAACCACTTACATTTTTAATCTTTTATTTTGACGGAAATCCACAATTCAGAGGTCGTTGTTCGACGTTTATGCTTTGTGCAATATGTGCTGCCACCTAGAACGCGATCGTTCGGACTAGGAATAAACAACGCGATCCCAAGGCTCTCCCACCGTTCCACACCCAAAAGTCGCTACATCCAGTCACCATTGAGCGCTGTGACATAATTACGGCTCCACCAAGCTCACCTGTCCCATCGTGCGTAATCTTCCGCCCGAGGTTGACACACGAAACCGCTCAAGGGGAATGCAGGGCGGTTGTTGGAACTAGATATCCGACCAGGCGCATGAATATCCCGCATGCCCGCGTATTCTAAAAGGTCTTACATTCAAGGGCGTTTGTTTTTGGGGTTTTTATTGAAAATCTCTTTCGAAGTTATTTTGCTTCGTTTCCAATTCTCGAACGAGGCGCTAGGAATATATAAGTTTCTGTTTCATCAATTGCTCAGAATGCAGAATACACGTAAATCCCTCATAAGATCTCATAAAAATACAGTATAATTGTGAGCGAATTACCTGAGCAAGCTATCACGTGGGGGGGCCGCGAGTCCTACCATGTTATTCAAAGTGAGACATTGAACGAGACACCGAACGACGTTCTGCCTGTGATGGCGGCTTCAGAGCATTCTTCTCACGACCTCCCAGAGCGCGTGCGGTGCTGGCCTCGAGCCTTTCTTTTATTTTTATAAGAAAGATAGATCGGTGGGTGCGCTGCACCCTACAACATTTTCAAAGCTTCCTGAAGTAGATTAAAGTTCGCTGTAATAAGCGTATGATTGGGCAGGAAGTCGAACTTTAGCACCCGTATTCACCAGGCGCAAGTAGGGCCTGTTTAACCACCGACTAGCGACGTCGTCGACAAAAATGATCACGTGGCGAGCGATAGTCGCCACTAAGTGAGCGCTTGGCATTCATCGGTCGTGTTTAGGGCCTAGTTGGCCCACTTGACTAAGAAGTCGACTAACAAATCTTAGATATGGGGTAGGGCTAGTTTAGCCGGTATTTAGCGGGTGACTAGCGGCTCAGCGCCGTGGCCGACCCGTATCACCGCTGACCGCCAGCGCTAACGAAGCACTTACTGTGTCGGAACGCTGGGGGACACATGTAGAAATAATTGGAGGAGAAAATATTGTGTAAACAGCCATGTTCAACGGCCAGAGATACCACTAAAGCGATCTCAGCAGGGCGCTGGACGGCGAGAATAAACGCATTTATGGGTGCGTATTTTCGGCACCGATTTGATTTCCAGGGGGCGCCTCCAATGACCTCATGGGCGTCCAAATTCTATTTGGTGCTCTTTGAAGCAAACACGTTTTATTTTGAATACCGCCGACTGCATTTTGAAACGTCGGTCGGTCGGCGAGTGTGTGCGCGTGGTCGGGTGCTCGGCGGCGCGGCAGTGTACTTGCGTGTGTGCGTCGACGTGCCGCCTGTGCTCGTCTTGTATCAATTGCCGACATCCAGAGACAGTGTTTTCCAATTTCGTTCGCCCGGTGCCGTCGGTCACTCCTGTTGCAAAAGAAGATTCGTAGTGACTACAGTACCGTCCGACGGCACGTTTGCAGAGCGTTCAAGTGCCGTCCGAAAGTCTCGTATAAAACGAATTGACAAAACCAGATTTCCGAAGTTTTAGCGTAGCTTAGCGGTAAAGATGTCTGTCTTATGCGCAAACGGTCGTGGGTTCAAACAGCAATGAAAACTTACTTTTAGGGGCGGAGCTCCTGGGCCGGTTTGCTCATCTTGCGGACGCGACCGCGGCTGCGGCCAAGAGGGATTTTTCTGTCACGTGACCAGCTCCATGGGGACAAGGAAGTACCTAGCGTCCCTGCCTAATGGCGGAGAAATCCGTATCGCTTCAAGCACAATAGCCTAATTTTGCTCGCAGAAACTGACTGCAGGGACTTTCAACTGTTGTCCAATTGACCGCCCCTTTATACTGTAGGAGCGGCAGGTAACGTTACGGCCAGGGAGGGTAAATATGAGCCAAAATAAAGAAAAAACCACGCGAGATAAAAGCGGTGCCGGTATATTTATATATTTGCGCCAGCGCCGGCGGCTCGCGCTTTTTGCTGTGGTCGAGAGTTTAGAGCGCCGGTACTTCACGTCGCGGTGTGAAAGTCCTGGGTTCAAATCGCGCCAGTAACTTGGTTTTTTTTTTTTTTTTGTATTTCACTGCACTCCCATTAAGAATGTAGATGCGCAAGGCCCTATGGGCTCTATAAACCTTTCCAAAAAGGGCACTTGGCAGGTTCCATTTTCAGTGTTCGTGCGTATGGCGCGTGATTTGCTCGCTTTCCGAAGCGACGAACGTGCGCGTTCTGGACTGTGATTAACACGTGTGGACTGTGATTTTAGTAAACAGTGGAAACGTCTATACACGTTGGGGGGGCCGCGAGGTCCTACCATGTTATTCAAAGTGAGGACATTGAACGAGACAACCGAACGACGTGTCTGCCTGTGATGGCGGCTTCAGAGCATTCTTCTCACGACCTCCCAGAGGCGCGTGCGCGTGCTGCGCCTCGAGCCATTTCTTTTATTTTTATAAGAAAGATAGATCTGTGGGTGCGCTGCACCCTACAACATTTTCAAAGCTTCCTGAAGTAGATTAAAGTTCGCTGTAATAAGCGTATTATTGGGCAGGAAGTCGAACTTTAGCACCCGTATTCACCAGGCGCAAGTAGGGCCTGTTTTACCACCGACTAGCGACGTCGTCCACAAAAATTATCACGTGGCGAGCGATAGTCGCCACTAAGTGAGCGCTTGGCATTCATCGGTCGTGTTTAGGGCCTAGTTGGCCCACGCGACTAAGAAGTCGACTAACAAATCTTAGATATGGGGTAGGGCTAGTTTAGCCGGTGTTTAGCGGGTGACTAGCGGCTGAGCGCCGTGGCCGACCCGTATCACCGCTGACCGCCAGCGCTAACGAAGCACTTACTGTTTCGGAACGCTGGGGGACACATGTAGAAAGAATTGGAGGAGAAAATATTGTGTAAACAGCCATGTTCAACGGCCAGAGATAACACTAAAGCGATCTCACCAGGGCGCTGGACGGCGAGAATAAACGCATTTACGGGTGCGTATTTTCGGCACCGATTTGATTTCCAGGGGGCGCCTCCAATGACCTCATGGGCGTCCAAATTCTATTTGGTGTTCTTTGAAGCAAACACGTTTTATTTTGAATACCGCCGACTGCATTTTGAAACGTCGGTCGGTCAGCGAGTGTGTGCGCGTGGTCGGGTGCTCGGCGGCGCGGCAGTGTACAGTGCTAATCACACTTGTCTATAACGCGCAAGCGTGCGGCTTTTTCCGGGGAGCACTTGACTGGTGGCATTCGCGGAAGCTAAGCTAGTCACGTGGCGCAACATGGAACGGCACGCTCGAGGGGTGTCCTGCTCATTCTATCAGCTTGATAAGCGATAAAAGTAAAGTGCTTTATGGTATATTTTGGTTTTTTTGATGATGACATCGTTGATACGCCTTCATGCTTTAGTTTGTTTATTGTTCGAGCAATTATGTTTGTAAAAAGCGTGCGAGCAGCCTTCCGCGTTCGCCGCCAGCTGATAGAGTGGGCAGGACACCCCTTGAGCGAGCCGTTCCATATTGCGCCACGTGACTAGCTTACACAGTAAATTTTTTAACACCCAAAATCGTGTTAAAAGGGTGTTTTTTTTAACCAACACCCTTCCTACACCCTTTTTACACGATTTTGAGTATTGGTGGGTGTGATAGGGGTGTACGAGAAGGCTTACACCCTACATACACCCCTATCACACACACAGTTTGAAATATGTTCCGGAAATCGTGTTAGAAGGGTGTACGCACTCGTCGCAACACCCCCCGTTCATAACGTGTAGAAAGGGTGTGATGGACTTATATGATTTCAAGGGGTCGGAGTTAATCACGTCGAAGAAACCTTTGTCTACGAGAGGAACCGGTAAGCACATCGTGACATCGATTGATCGTTATCGCGGTATAGCAGCATGTGCCCCAAATCGAGGGGCTAACTATGAAATGAGTCGGGAAAAAAAAAAGTCGCCTGCATTAGCAAGCTTGAATTTGTATCTAATGTGTGCTTTAAGCGGTGGATTTTATACTTTGTGCAATTCCAAGACGTAGCTCAAATTGCTTGGAATTATGTAGCGATGCATCGGTCCGCGTCCCGTCAAAACTTCAGGACATCAACGAGAACGTGCAAGAATGCGCGTCACATTAATCTTACACAAATCCGCTTTCCCCTCTGTTCGGTCAATATCATTGTCATGGACGCCGTTTTTCTTCTCTCCAGAGGAGAGGCCATTTATTCCTACCGGTTTCTGCCCGAAAACCCGGCGCAAATGACGATGAGCAATGCTCTATGCTTCCGTACCCGGTCAAGTGGTCAACGGACGTCCAGCGACCGCGCTTCCGAACATGTTTGAACTGGGCGCGAGGCCGGGAGGCGAGCAAACAGTACGGTGCGTAGAACGATGACGGGTCCAGGCCTCCAGGCACCGTACAAACCGTACAAACAGCACGCAAAAATATGGGCTTGGATTCGACTCTTCATGGAATGCTGTTCAAGCCAACGATCAGTTAACGACGGTAGCGAGATCGCGAGATGGCTCAGTCACGCAGTCAGCGCAGTGGCGGACGACAAGCGGACAAGCGGATGCGAGAGAGCCGCCAAGATGGGTGCGTTGTTTACAAGAATAACATAATAGCGTCGTTTACCGTTGTGCTCCTGCTTGAAATGGGGAAACCACATCGCGTTCATTATGGCAGGCGATCTTTTTGAGGACAACCAAATGAAGGAGAATTAATGGGTAATCGAAGGGGCGAGCTGCTCAGAGCAGACCCTCACGCATTCACGCCGTTTTGGATCGTCTAACGACGTTTCATGGACAGATCGTTTCGTCATCGGGAATCTTCAGCGGCAGTGCGCGTGGCACGATCCGTAGGTAAACTCGTGCTTTGTTGATTATAGTGCGCGCGGCTGTGTAGCTAAACTCTTCCTTGTTGATTAGGCCTGCGAGGCAAAGGCACGCCTTGGTGGACGCGTTAGTAATCTTTGTAAGCACGTTGAGCATGCGTGGCCGATATGAAGTACAGATAATAGTCCCAACTCGTCAAAAAAAAAAAAGTTGCTTTTACGAAATAGAAATATTTAGCTACTTTTGCATATCTTATTTACACACTCTGCACATTGTATATTTATTCTCTCACGCGCGTGAGGAATATACAGGAATCTTGGCTGCCCGGTCTCGAACTCGATGGTTCCTTCCATTAGCGAAAACGAGATGAAACAGGTGGTGAAAAAGATAATCCCCACAAACCCGCGCCGAGGCAACACAATCCTACGCGCGTCCTCGCTTCCATGAGAAAAACAAGCCTAAACAAAAATGACAGCTTCGAAGGTTCCTGACTCAAGGTCCCCCCTCCCAACCCCCGCGGAGGTCAACCCAAATCCTCTCATGAGGGAACAAAGCAACAGCACGCGAGTCCGGCCACCGTCACAGACTTCGAGGTGCCTTCTCACGTCATCAGCGTAACTCCGCTGTCTAGGCTGAATAAAGATAACAAAATAAAAAATAAATCGCTGAAATTCGTGACAGAATGGAATTGGATCTTTTAAATCCGGGAATGGAATACTCGAGTTGCCCTGCAGTGTGCTGACCTGAGTGGAACTGGGCTACTACGAAGGTCTACTTGTTATTAACACAAACGATTATTTCTCATCATGCGTTAACAAACCACCAATATTTATGTCCCAATCGAGATAATGGACCTTTTGTGGAAACATCGATTCGAGAGTAAATGGTTTCAGTACCCTCTCTCTCTTCCTTCTGGCCGAGCCGAGAGGGAAGATGATTTCGTTGTGTCGACTTCAGGGCGGAAGATTACGAACGATGGGGACAAAGGCGAGTTTGTGGGAGCCGTATCTAGGTCACAGCGCCTCAATGGATGAACAGGATGTAGCCGACGTTTTGGGTGTGGAACGGGTGGGAGAGGCCTTGCGCGCGCGTTGTTTTCTCGCCACTAATGTCACATTCTTCGGGGGCGCACCGCACCGCACCGCGCTGCACCGACGGACGCGGTCGTGTCGGTGCGGACGTTCGCCTGGGACTTCATGCGGCGATGGCACCGGTGCGTTGCTGCACCAGCTGCACCGTCGGAAGGAGACCGTGCAGGTCCTCGCACTGCGACCTTGAGTTAACGCTCTCCGCTTTCTGCGGCACCTCCTCCTTCTCTCTCGCCTCCGTCGTCAGTCTTCCTCCCTCGTCTCGCGAAACATGGCGGCCCGCAGCTCGAGAGAATGTGATGTCGGCACTGCTATCTTCGTTCCCTCAAGCCCTCTGCTCTGGCTACGATTCCTGCTGTGACGACGGGCGTCGGTTTTTCCCTTTTCGGGAAGTGTGTGTGTGTGAGTGCGGTGCTGCGTTGCGTCGGCCGCCGAGCAACCAGTCCACCACGCCGGGCACGTGAGGCTTACGTCGTTCGTCGGATTCAAGACGTGGGTGAGTCTTCGGACTTGGTTTAAACTTTTCCCTGGACTTTGGGTCCCGCAGTGGGGATTTTCCTTTTTCGGAACTTTCGTCTTCTTTGCACCGGCGAACTTGTTTCCCGGCTGCAGTTTGTGTCGCGAGCGGCGAGCTGTTTCGCGTTGTGTCGGGAATTGAGTGCTGTCTTGTTTTTTTTTCGCGGCCCCGCTGCCTGAAGGTTCGTGAGTGTGTTATTGGAGTAACGCGTGTTCGCATTTCGTTCTGATGATTTTGTTGAGTTGTCGCCGTGTGCGGCTTTTTATCGCCTAATTAAATTTCTTGTTTTTCTTTTACCCGGGTGAAATTCCGATAATGCATCCGCACGCGCCTGCAATGAGCACATACTGCATTGACGACCTAGAATGCAAGGATGCGAGTTATAAAAGCCTCGAACGAGTTGGATTCTATATTCATTGCATGTAATATGTCATCATGGAAATGGTGGAAGGCATTGCGAAAGCACTCATTTAAAGTTGTTTTTCTCCTGTGCTGTCCGCTGTCCTCTCCATGTTATGCAAGGATAACAGAATAATAAAAAAAAAGAGTTTAACATAAATGTATGCTCACCTGCAGAGAGAGAGAGAGACTTCTTTTTCTCACTTGTGTCTTTCTGAGACACAACCGTCACTGCTTTGAAGGCAGCCTGTTGTGAAAGCTTGTCATTGTCAAGTGTAATTAGTTTTCAAACACCTTTATACTTGAGAATTCAGAACTTTTAGTGGTCTTCGTGACATTCCGGCATTACTGACTTGGAGCTTAAGCTTATTTATACTGTTTTTGTGTCTTTATAACACTAGCTTGTATGGCAGTTTTTGTCGGCTTTTAAGTAGAATTGCAAGGAGCAAAATTTCATGTGTCGGAAATAAAGGAACAAAATGGGACAACCCAGCCACTCCAGGAGTGGGAATAGGTTAGGCCTTTCCACTCTGAGGAGTTAAAAGGAGTGGAAGTGCAGCAAACCTCTACTCGCCGGAATGGAATGGGAGGCTCCATTCCGCATCTCTGATATCAAGTCACGTCTTTATTTTATTTTTTTTTTTCAGACAAACTGGCTGTGGCCGCCCTGCAGGTCATCTCTACCGCTGTGAAGGAACCAACCGCCTTCGAGTGGATGTTTGTCAATGAGGACGTAAGTGTAGACCTTATTATAATAGGAAAATATAGAGTTAAATTGAGGAGGGTAGGTTCGACTTTATTTGTGTGGCGAAAATTCTTCACTGCCCTAGAGTGACAAAATCTAAGACAAAAACACAAATAATATACAAAACAGTTCAGTTCCTCAACATACAAAAAATGTTGAGGATCTGAACCATACCTGTTGTGTTGCTGCTGTTCTTACCACAATGCTAGGAAACAAATCTTCGCTCAAATCTAGGCCATGCTATAAACTTTTGCATTCCACACTACCAAGCTTCGAATATACCGTTACAGCCCAGCAGGCATGTAGCACAGTTTTAGTAAAGTTGTCTTTCACATATAGCATTCATCAGCTGTTTGTAACGAGTGCTGCTTAAATGTCAGTGATGCTCGAAACAGGTTCTCTGCTTCCCTTTATTTTGCATGGTTTTTCATGTGCCTTGGTCTTAAAACAAGACATTTGTTTTTGCCTTCTGCTTAGACTGCGTAGCTCTTAAACAGGACCAGGAGATATGCTATCATAATATTCTTATGCGGCTCAGGGGTATGGCAAGCAGGAAAATAATAAAATCATGCTTATTTTTGCGTTAGCATTAGAAACCCCATTTCGACGAAAAGGCGGCGGCGTTGTCGGCGTATGCGTGCAGACCCTGTAACCCCCCACCCCTCCCACTTCCTCCTCTCCTCCACCTTCTCAGCCTGCTTAATGACTAGTATGTATAAGATGTCATGTTACCACATTGTCAACCCCTAATGGTAATTAAGTGTGCCAGGAATGTTTTAATATTAATTCCTTATGTGTCATTTTGCAGCTTTGTGTTTTGTGACTGAATCAATTCTGCTTTTATATATGCAGGATGGAACCATTCCAGTGACACCATGTGTAGTATACACTGGGTGCGACGTGGAGGGCGCAGAGACCATGGGCTTGTACGTGGATAGAACGGAGCTTCAAGGTGGCAAATGCCGAAGAAGGATTAGCTGCCATAAGGGCAGCCTACTGGATCTTCGGAATTGCTTACGGGAAGAAGATATACAACACCGCATGCCTCTTAGAGAGGATCTGCCTGAAGCTCAGCTTCTCTCCCCCTTACGTGCAGTCGCAATCAAAGTTGCGAAGAAGATGCCGAAGAACTATAGAATGGTTCCCTGATTGAAAGAATAAAGAGTGGTTCAGGTATATTTGGGCTCAGTTGTGGTCATTTTGCCGTACGTTTTGTGGAGGTCCGGACAGCCATTACACCCCCTTTTATGGGCGTTAGAAAATCACACCCTTGTTAGAAAAAGGGGTGTTAGAAAGTAACACCCCCTTTTTGGGGTGTTAGAGAGTCACACCCCTTTTTTAGGGTGTTAGAAAGTAACACCCCTTTTTTAGGGTGTGAGAAAATCACACCCCTTCTTTAGGGTGTCAGAAAATCACACCCCTTTTTTAGGGTGCTAAGAATTACACCCCTTTTTCTAGGGTGTTTCGTTACACGAATAAGGGTGCTCCCCATAGGACAAGCCATTTACACCAATAAGGGTGTTAAAATTTTAAGTGTGTAGAGTGATTTTAAAAGCCGTATCTGTATTTATAGGTGTGTGTGTGTGTTCTAAGAGCGAATGATAATAAAAAACATGAAACATCATATCTGTCTCGTCTTTAGCGCGTATGGATGCGACCACGCTCCGGTCCATTTCCCAAACACGCTCCGTTCAGCAGCTGCAGATGACGATAAAATTATCGAGAGATGACGTGAGCGCGACAGAGTTGACGCCATCTACCAAGCTGGCGCTAAAATTATCGAGAGATGTCGCGTGATAATGGTAAAAGTTCACGCCAGCAAAAGGATTCAGGTGCGCGCCATCTACAAACAGATTCGGCAACTCACACGCCTTGCGCGCACGCGAAAATACGGCTGGGCACACCTTAGGAAGACGCGCAATTCAACTTTTCAGCAACAGATGGCGCAAGGTCAGACCCACGACGCAAGATGTCACTCATGCCCTAACAACAAAGACGCTTAGCAACAAAAGACACGCGCCATCTATGAACCGAGGTGTCAACTGCGCAGCGATTCAAATATCAGGTGACGTTGGTCACATGACCCACCGGGAAAACACGCGCCAATGCATTTCTCGTCACTAATCTCACGGCGACATATCTGTGTCGTCATCGTGACAGTGCATTTTCCCGCCTGACAGATGACTCAATAATCCTGAACTGTTCCGTCATCCCTGTAGCGCCCTCCGGTGAATGACTGAGCAATTCCGTTACAAAATGTAAGCGTTGCGACAGCTCTAACACGGGATCTGAATTGCGCGCTCGACGTACAAAATACTAGGACGAATGAAGTCGTCCAAGAATAAATGCGCTCGTAGCTCAGGGGGTAGCGCGTCGGGCTTCTGAGCAGGAGGTCGCGCGCTCGATTCCCCGTCGCCCGCGAAGCCTTTTTATCTAATAAAAGGGGCATATACCGCGCAGCGATTCAAATTCAAAAAACGTGACCGTCATGTGACCGGAGAGCGGTGCTCTCTGTTGGATGCAGCACGAACCCTGTGTGACATCACGTGAGCGCCCTCTTTCGGATGCAGCACAAACCCTGTGCGACATCACGTGAGCGCCCTCTGTCGAACGAACCTCGGACCCTGTGTGACATCATGTGGTTGTTATCAGATGATGACCGCAGCTGTCAACACCTGGTCAACCACGCTTGTGGTTTGAGGTTTGTGGTTTGAGGTCTGCGGTTTGTGGTTTACGGTCTGAGGCCTGTGGTTTGCGCTTTGAGGTTTGAGGTCTGCGGTTTGAGGTACGTGACCGTGAGGTACGCGACCCGAGCGAGCTCCGATTGGTCAACGCCCGTGCACTGTCATTGGTCCCTGAGATGGGAGAGAGGGAGAGGCCCCGCCCTGCGTCCCTGTGAATGGTTGATACTCGATGGAACAGGAAGTAAACAAGGGGGGGTGGCCCCGCCCCCCCTTGTTGACTTGTTGATTTCCTGTTCCATCGTGTATCAACTAACTCTTTGTCGTCGTTCCAAGCGCTTGTGTTCCTAGTTTCTTCCGCTCTCCCGGGGTGGCGGTCCCGTCGCGCGTGTCCAGTTTCCTCCGGCTCCTCAGGGCGGCGATAATCGTCCACGTGAATGTATTAAAAAAAAAACAGAAAGAGAAGTTGTCGTTCTCAATTTTCATTTTCACATCTCTTCCCTCGTTGTAATGGGGAGGTCACGTATAGTCCGTACTCGCGAAGAGTAACGCGCCGACGAAGAGCAACGGCGGGAAAGACAGCGAGAATGGCAGCGGCGGCGGCAAACACCACAGTCTGTGTCGTGTGCTAAATCGTTTCGCTGGTCATCCACCTTCACAGAGTGGAATGGCTTGTAACTTTTTAATTCCGGTTTTGGAATCGATCATTGGAGACCTCTTTCGCGCTTTCCTGGAGAAACCTTTTCCGTTTACGACTTGGACGTATCCGTACCCCACTCTCTTCTAACGCACGCACGATGTACGAGTAGAGAGACTGACAGATCAGTATCATCGCATCATAGGTTGTAAAAACCTAACCGCTACGACAAGAACTCTCGGGTCTGAACTAATAATGTGAAACGCGAAATGGCTGCGACAAAATGGTGACAACCAGTAGCATTAACAGCCATCGAGTTCCTCGACGCTTGCGATGAAGATGTCTACCAGAATGTGCGAACATTGCTGCAGATTCTAGCCTCAATTCCAGTCAGCGCCGCCTCGACGGAGCGCACGCTTTCAACGCTCCATCGCTTGAAGATGTAGCTGAGAGCCAAGATGACCGAGGAACGTCTCAAGGGGCTATCTCTTTTGAACATCCATCGGGATATTCATGTTGACACGTCATGGGTAACAGACTGCTTTGCAAGTACGAGAAAGCTAAAAACCGACTTTCTCATCTTAGGTGGGTATGATGAGTTTAAGATCGATCATTAAAGTTTTGCAGCGAAGCTGTATACCTCTATTAGCCAAGAAAAGTTTCGTGTCATTGGCGTTGTAAGCATAAACTCCCGGCGAACAACTGAAGGCAAAACAGCATATCTCCTTTGAAATCAGGCGTATTCGTTTCAATAAAGATAAAGAATAAAGAGAACCACAAAACAAGCATCAAAACCACATGATGGATGATAAGGCGCGTGTGAACCATAGGAACACCCTCCCACGCGTTCCGGTAAAGATTAGGTTTGCAGCTGCTTCGAAAAGGGTTGACGTCATTCGAAGCCCTCGTGTGAAGTGCAAACCGCATAATGGCAGATTACGGCGCCTGCGAACAATGCGAAGCACGTTCCTTCTCCCCGCGTGTGTTTTCGTGTCGGTGTTCTCACGAAAAAAAAAAGACTTCAGAAGATTGAAGCGAAGAATTCAGACACCACGCATACAAACTACAGCACAACATTCGTTTCAATAAAGAATAAGCACAAAACAAGCATCCTAACCATGCGACGGCAGCTTGCGACATGGGGAGTGACGTCACTAGCCTTTCATATATGAAAAAGGAACCCGCCTATACCCCGTTTCACCTTACGTCCGGACGCAGCGGATACTAGGAGCTATCTTAGCCAGTCCCGTTCTCCGGACGTGTCCCGTGATACGCTTTCCGCGCGTCACTGTGCCCCCTCTCTAAGGTTACATGACACTCACAGCCTCCGATTGGCTCCGATGACTCGTAACATCCGCTGGGCTTAAACGCAAGATGAAACGGAGTATAGCAACTGATTTCATTGTTGCTGCAGCACCGCGATCAATAGGCCAGGCATAGTTCGGACTCCCGAGGAGAAGCGTGAATACTAGGAGCGGCAAAAGGAAAAGAAACGGCAATACGACCAGCGGCGGCGTGCTGCAACCGGCGGCAGCATTTCGTATAGTGCAGTAGGCAATCGTTGCAGGTGGTACCACAGCTTCGCTGACCAACCACCTTCACGGTCCACGAGAAGGAGGAGCTAACCTATCTTGTCGCTCTCAGAATGTTACACTGTCTGGTTTTTCACTTTTTCAAAAGCTGTTAAAGATTAAAAGTAAAAGAATTGCTTTTTTGAAGCGCAGCTCTTAGGCGCCGGTTTCCGGCTTGAGCGGCGTAGCCATCGGCGTCGGCGTAACCGCGCGGTGCATTATGGGAAATGTCCCATAATGCACCGCGCGAGCCCCCCCCCCCCCTCCCCGGGGTCACGTGACACCCCCCCCCCCCCCCGAGGTCACGGGACCCCTCCGGAGCAGATTGAAGATTGAGGGTAGGAGGAGGAGGGGTATACCTTCCCCTGAGTACCCTTCCCTCCTCCTCCTCAAGAGCTGCGCTCCAATTCGGCGCAGCTCTTGAGGAGGAGCTTAAGGGGGAGAACTTTTTTTGTTGTGTCCCATCTGCAGTCGTTTAAGGCTTCGCCTTTTTCATCGTTGGCTATCAGTAGGGTTCCTCGTTTTCGGTTTCTATTTTTTTCAAAATTCTGCGTACTTTTTTCGATGTTTAATTCAAAATTCAATTTTCGTTTTTTTTCGGCGTATATTTATGCCCACAAATGTTTATCGGCTTTTTTCGGTGAATATAAAAAAAACACCACCGAACACCGGATCAAATGATCCTTTTAGCTCTGATTTTGTGATCACTCAAAGAATAACGGCACAGATACATTGAAAAAGAAATGGACACTTTATTTGGAAACTGTTTGCAACTGTAAAAGAAACAAGAAAAAAACACAGAAGAACAAACAAGTCAGATATGAAGCCTATACTCAAGAAAACATGCAACTTTACCTTCTGTACATCAGGATTACGTGATCTTATTATAGTACACACACATGTACTTTCCTATGTTCTCCTCGTTGATCCGCACTCTTTCTTTCCTGTTAATCTGACTCTGAGTTTCAAGAATGCCCTCTCAACGCTAACACTGGACACTGCCAGGCTGAGGAGATGAAGCGCTGCCTGAGCCAAAATCGGCCAATCAACCAATCGTGACCGCCAAAAGAGACACGGTGCGACGTTTTGAAGCTCAACACAACATACAGAGTTTGCATCAAGTCAGTCTTCGTTACTACGGGTTTTAAAACACTCTCGTACATGGCAAAGTCATGGGGCATTTCGGACTTAACGTTCCGATCGATGATGGGCACATTAAAGGGGTACTCCGGCGATTTCTTCATGGTCCCCGATTTGCTTGAAATTTTGCTAAACTCGCCAAACAACATCGCTAAAATAGTATCCCAAATATTAGGTTAAAATAATTGTTTTTCGCGAAGTTATTGAATTTACAATTTTGGTCCTCACCGTGTTTTTCAAACTGAAAGTCTCTACTGCCAACAACGAAAAAGTGACGTCAGTGGAAGGCAGGGGTTCACTCTTTGGACTGTAGAATTTGTTCCCAACTGATTTGAAGCAGCTTCATGGTGTCAAAATAATGCTTTGGAAGCTCGCTCCAGGATCCGCACTCCAGCACCGAACAAATGATTGGCATATTCTATTTTTTAGACTGTTCGCTCGACTGGCAAGCCTGCCCGCCACTGACGTCACGGCACTGAAAAGTGCGGGTAAATTTGAATGTTGGGTTTTGCATCATTTTCATTTGCCGATTTCGGAATAACTATTATGAATTTCGCGATACTAAATAGCATACCGGAAAGGGTAAAGGCCGGGGAGTCAGAAAATATAGTTTGTTGAGGTAGCTCAAAAATCGCCGGAGTACCCCCTTAAGCCAAAACGTCGTGATGGCACCGGTATATCCCATACATTCGGGCACGTTGCGATAGACTCTCTCGTTCCACTTTTTCGCCACGGCTCTGCGGTACGACTGGATGGTCAAAGTGACCTTTTCCGGTTAAAACTGAATTTTAGAAAATGGATTCGACGTACTTTTATCGGTTTTTATCGGTTTAAATCGAAAATGCCGAACTCAAAAACTGACCTTTTTCGGTTAAACCCGAATTTTAGAAAATGAATTCGGCGTACTTTTATCGGTTTTTATCGGTTTAAACCGAAAACTCCGAACCCTAGTTATCAGACATTAGTTAGCAGTAATTAATGTCAAAGAAATGTAATATTTGTGTTTGACATCACGTAATTTCCTACAATTTCACTATAGTGATTTTGATTTGTTTTTATCGTATACCTTGCGTCTTTGTTGTCAACTTGAAACTATGATTTTGAGCCGTTTTTTACTGTTTTGATTTCTTTTATATAGCGTACACATGTCAAGTGTAAACCAAGTCATTTGATTCGATTGATTGTGCGTGGTCTTTTCAGCTGTCGATATTTTGTTTGACATTATTTTGAATCGTTCCCTTACTTAGTGTCTTCCGATGGCGTGTTGCAGTTTGCCAAGTGCGACGGAGGTTTTGATCATTACTTTAATAACTTCAATTATTGCTCGTTTGCAGCTTTCATTAGAAACCTTTCGCAGCGCTTTTTATATTTCTTGTATAAAACCACAGTCCTACAACCAATTTCAGTGTAAGGTAGAAACATTTCTGAATAAAAAAAAAATATATATATATATGTAATGTTGTAGGATTTTGTACGGCGAATGCATGTAGCGCTTCGCCACCTCGGTGGCTCCGAGGCGAGAGCGCTGGCCTACGGATCCCGATGTAGCGGGTTCGAATTCCGGCCGAGGTGCCCGCAATCTGACGGAGGCTTATTGCTTGAGAGGGCGCCGTGTAACCGAGCTTTCGGTTGCACGTCAAAAGAACCCCGCGTGGTCGAAATTAATCCTCAGTCCTCCGCTGGGGCGTGTCAGATGCCCGTTGTTGGTTTGGCACGTAAAACTCCCAAATTGATTTTTTTTTACTTTGTATGTAGCGCTAAGGCCTGTGTACTGTTCATTTCGGATTTGCAAGCTGTGGAACTAATAAAAAAAATATTCACAAATTGTGGTAAGGCTCTTTTGTGCATTCTTTAGGGCGGCAGTCCCACGGCTGCTATCTTTATTGTTGTTGTTTAACGTTTTATTGGTTTTACGGTAATTCGTTGCTAGGGAGCTGTCGTCTTGCAGACATTTTTATAATATTGGTGGGTAAATTACAGCCGAACTTTATTGTCATAACTAATGTACGTGATCAGAACATTAGGCGTTTATGAATCGCATACCGGATCGCAGATTTCTTGTTGACTAATAAAGTTAGGATCATCATTTTTTTTTTCATTCATACAGTCACGGCTGTGGGCTTGTTTTGTATAGATCCCTTTTTTGAGATTTCAATATTAAAATAAGCTTAAAAATTAAAACATCATTTTAACAAGGAGCATTGATTTTTCAGCTTATTTTAAAATTGAAATCGCAAAAAATGGCTCGATAGAGCTCACAGATATAAATAAAAACAATGGTAATGCAAACTTCATTAGTAAAGAAAAAATCTGCGATCCGGTATACGATTTCTAAATTTATAATTTTCTAATCACGTAAATTATTTTGTCAATAACGTTTGGTTGCAATTTACCCACCAATACCCTAGTAGCACCGAATGTTGTTGAAACGTTGCTGGAATGTGGCCAGTGTTGTGCAATGTTGTACCACATAACACCATATAATCTCAATGTTACTTGCATGATGTTTTTAG